>JBCNJP010000027.1:50804215-50837215 GCA_039602395.1 Deinandra increscens subsp. villosa | reverse complement strand
TTGTTAAATGAACTAATGACTCTTATTTCCTGGCAACCATCACAAATTTCAGATGAAACTTACCAAGATCACAACAAATAAGAAAAATGATAAAATAGAATACCTCAAACTCCCCTACATAATAATATAAAATGATCATGAACTATACAAAGAGGAAACAAATCTTACCCAAGATAGAGCATCAAAGGAATACATCTTTTCTCAGCAATTAATGAATCATCTGAGCTTCCTTTTGGATTTATCAACATCGTCTTGTACTCGTCACTAACACATGGATATCTCTTTCTGATGGAATTAGAATCTAAACCAGCGATTAACAAAAATAAGTTTTTCAAAAACCTACAAAACCACAGCTCAATCAAGAAATTTAGGATACACACTCGAATCAAGAATCTTAAATACCGTCTCGGCTTGCATCTTCATAACAAATTGAACCAGCTAAAGCGAAGAAACAACCTGCACCCTCAAGTCAACAGAAAAAGAAGCAATAAAACAATATGAAGTAAACCAAAAAAACAAACAAATTAGAAATAACCTCTTCTTTTGCAACACAAACATTTTATGCATGACTTTCTAAAGTAATTACATGAACCTGCAAATGTAACATCAGAAATTAAAGTGTAAACCAAAGAAACACAAACAAATTAGAAATTAATGTTTTTCTGAGATGAGAAGTGAGGAGATGTATGGATACCTGAAAAAGCCCTAAATTCTACAACCATAAAGATCTGACTTGTTTCAAAGTTAGATCTGAAGTAAAATGTGAAGAACAAACCGATCTGGCTTTTAGGTTTGCGTAGAATCGATTCCTTACAAAACCATAAAACAAAGAAATCAAGTTATTATGGAATCACAAACCCTAAGAAACTAACCATACGCTAAAATAAAACCAAAATGCATATATGGCTGAAGAAAGATGTAACTAATGTCGAATCTTCGAACAAACCCTAAAAGTAACAAACCCTAAAAGTTTTGATTAGGGAAATGGAGCAAAACCAGAACAAATCCACAAACTGAACTCGGAAATAATATACAACCACCAAAAAAAGAAACGTGAATTACCTGCCGGAGGAGTCTATAACGTCTACACCGCTGTGAATTACCTGTCGGGAGAGGAAATCAATTGGATCGAGACCGTACTGTTTGAAGAACTCTCTCTTCTCTTCAGTAGATTTAGACGACTCTACCATTGTGAGCCACCAAAAAACCAAATCAATTCTTTATTTGTTAGGGATTTATGAAATGAAAGGCCGATTTTGCATCGACGGTAGTGAAGGTAGGATTTTAGAAGTTACCTTGAGATGGTGAATATAGGATGGTTGACGGCTTCCGGTACCATCATTTAGTGGTGGTTGAAAAAATCAAAACAATGACCGCTTCCAGATCGATAAAGATGGAGACGATAACTCATATTTCAAAAACCCTAGACCCGAGAGAAGACAGATAAGATGAGGAGAGGGGTAGATAAGCGGGATTTGAAATTCAAATCTTCTTCTTGAGGATTGAGAGAGCGCTTTTGAAATGGATTTGAATTTCTTACGGATTCTTTTCTAAAAAAGGAGGCTATTTTTTCTGAAACATGAAAAGCGAGAGGAGAATAGGTCAAAAAGAAAAACCAAGTTATTTTAGTTGATTAGAAGACTATGCATTGAAGACTTGTACATGCTACTTAACAATTTGTACAACTCTTAAAATTTCAACAAATGGAATTTCTCTCTCCAAAATATATATATATATATATATATATATATATATATATATATATATATTATAGTAGTATAGATATATTCAGGAAAAAACATCGAGAAGGCATCTTTGAACAACCAAACCCCAGAGCTATCTATGATCTTACATTCTCAAGGTGAATCATAGATAAATCTACCAACCTTAACATGATTCATTAATATTCAACAAAGATACTTCATAAATGTTAGTAAAAACTAATAAAAATCCAAACTTCAATCCTTTTATCATAAGATCTAACATCCATAAACATGATTAGCCAAGATCTAGGCATGATAACATATAAAGATCGAACCTTTATCAAGTAGAAGCATGAACATGGGAAGACGAGGTCAAGAATCGAAGAAACGTACCGAAAAAGATGAAAACCGACACTTTCTATGCTTGAAATCACTCAAAACTGGCCTTGAATCCTTAGAAATGATGATATAGGTGATGGGAGTTCCAAAATATTCGTTAATGGCGGCTAGGGTTTGAAGGAATGAATAAAAATGGACCAAAAACGTGACCAAAATCGCTTAAAACGAGATCTACCCACTTGTGAGGAGTCGCGGACCGCTAGACGTATCCAGGCCATTAGTCGTGGTCCGCGAATTAGCTCGAACTACCTCCCTTTTGACTTTAGTTGACTTCTTGCAAAAATTGGCATTTTGGCCAAGTAATTTAGGATTTTTTATCCCGATTTCATCACCATTGGATTCATTTGACCATTTTCACTAAAATCAAGTACTAATTTGATTGATGTAAAAACATTTGCAATTGATTATTAAATCAAATAGGTACGTTTTATGGTCGGTTTTACCGTTTTTGCTATAACTTCTTCGTTCTTTATCGGTTTCAGACCCGTTTTCACCGTTTTTCATCTTTTTTGCATTTCTAATCATGTGAAACACATTAAAGCATATAAAAGTGAATGCATAAATGCTAAACATTGGGTTATGAGCAAAAGAAACGCGTTTTTGGGCCACTTAACGTATGTATTACCATTAGGTTAATCACCAACGTTTCGAGACTCAACTTGTGCGTTATGACTTGTGATGTGAATTAAGACTAATAGACTCATAAATATGATAAATTTGACATATGATGACCAAATAATAGATTCCAGGTAAACGATGAATCACATACCGAAATCGCGGAAAAACCCAAAATTGCTTTATTTTCAATTCGAGGCATACAATTTAGTTCCAAATGATTATAATTGAACATTTCATCATTTAAAAATATTATTTAGGTTATAATTCCCAAAAATTATCCCCGGTAATCAATAACTTGCAAAATTGATAAAACACGAAAACCCAAAATGGGTCGGATTTTAAAGTCGGGTAAAGTGCAAATGTTACAGTCTCCCCTACTTTGGGGAATTTCATCCCGAAATTAGAGGAGACTAAAATAAATAAAAAAATTTAGAAAATAGGGAGTTGAAAAAGAGTTTTATTAAAGCTAACATATTTTGACATGAGAAACCAATATAAAATATCCATAAAATATTTCACCGAGAATAGGAGTATAACCTCAATTACTGGATCAATTATGACGGTGCCAAACTTAACCTAACCGAAAGGGTTAGGTTAGGAAAGGCGACAAAGGGAAAACGGATTTTGATATAACCAACCATCAGAGACATATCCATACACGCACACACATCATCCTCTGTCCGAATCCCAGTGCAACTTAAAGACATTACTGATGCTTATATATAGCGTGTACCACAGCTAACCCACCACATCTTTAATATCTTTAAGAGAGTATTGTTCATCTTCGGAGAATATCCTATTCTATACACCCACGATAAACAACCGAGCTTCACACCACAATACTTAGGCTATCATAGAGAGCGAGCACTAGACAAACGGACACACATGACCACAAAACCGAGAACCAATCAAAGACTAACCAAGGAGATGGCCACAATCTCCCCTACTTTAGTAGCGAGACTGAGGGGTCAAGAGACAAAGGTGAGTAGTGGGTGCAACATATATACCTTCAAAATGCCAAATAACATAGATTCACATAGACAACCACATATGATAAACCAAATAACCAATGATAAACAAAATCTGGAGTTTCAGACTTCTTATCAAGGCAAAGCGTTAAGTTCTGGTGAACTAGATGGGTAGCGACCCACATCCAGTTTACCTCCTGAGACTTAATACTCAGACAGAATCCGAATCGGCTCTTGCTAAAACCCAAGGTTAACACCCACGACCAATACTGTCCGTATGCTAAACTAGTATCACACACAATCGTTGGTAGTATCACATATAAGCCTCTGATTTGGCAAGAGTAGAACAACGACTAACGCTTGAATTGCCGGTATACAACCAAAAATTTGAAAAGATAAAAGTCAAAGCGTGATCATAATAGATCACAACCAAAAAAAGACCAATACAAAAAATAGAGAAAGCACCATAAATATGACGGAATATCCCGTATTGGATACCATGAGCCAAATAGCACTACATGTGTGTCACGACTAGCATGCAACTAACAGTAGATTCCGAATAACATAGATCCGTTGACTTGTGATGTACCGCGTGATTCGTGATTTATAAATTCAATGCCACGTATCGAGTAACATGAATCCGAGTACCTGAATCCGATGCCATGAACCGAATGACATGATTCGAGATGCGCGAATCCGATGACATGAACCGAGCAGTATGTCTCGAAGTACATGAGCTCGATAACACAAACCGAATTAATGCCTCAAATGCACAAAACCGATAACATGAATCGAAAAGCATGACTCGAAAATGCATGAAACTGATAACGTGAACTAAAAGCATGAATCGAAATGCATGAAACTGATAACATGAATCGAATAGCACGACTCTAAGTACATGAATCTCATAATCATGAACCGAATAGCATGACTCAAAGTACATGAATCCGATAACATGAATCGAATAACACGACTCAAAGTACATGAATCTGATAACATGAATCGAATAACACGACTCGAAGTACATGAATCTGATATCATGAATCGAATAACACGAATCGAAATACATGAATCTGATAACATGAATCGAATAACATGACTCGAAGTACATGAATCCGATATCATGAATCGAATAACACGAATCAAAGTACACGAACCCGAACATATAAATCGAGCAATATGAGATGAGAAAATAAACCAAGTAATGAGCATCACCAAAAGCAAAATATGCGAACCACACAATGAAACCATAGATTATGAGTAAGTGGGTACAGAAAACGATACTAAGAGAAAAAAAAACAATCAATAGACCAAAGATTGGGTAATGATCACCGAATTGAGATCGAACAAAATCAGGGTCACGAATCAACTATGAGACAAACTGAAAGACCAACAACACGATCATGAGGAACGACATCCGATCCCATGACCAGAGTAACGAACCAACTGCGGGAACCACGCTAAACGAATCTAGGTATTAGATGGCAATAGTTTATCTCATGACCAGAATATTGCGTTCAACAATAATCGGGTCATGAGGTTGAGCAGCCAGCCTTTCCCCAAAATTCATTGGTTGGATGAATATGAGCTTTAGGTTTTTTTATAAATCAAGAGCGAATCATGAGCAAATTCGCCTATCGCTAACGTAGGCGAACACGAATTTGGGGATTGGAAATGGAGCCCACGAAGGATCCACCGAACCAAAGGAGACCAAAGCCAAACAAAATAATGCATTTGAGTAAAGACCTCTGACATAATATAGAGCCCAGATATATCCAAACCACTTCACGAAATGCGGTTTGGAAAGCATCACCATGAAGAGAGAGGAGGAATCCATAACAAGAATCGATCACGCAGAAGCGATCGGTTCTCAAGGCTGAAACATGGAGATTTGGATCTCCACGCATGGGGGTAGATAAATCATAGGTTGTCCAAAGGCTACGCGACGATAAGGTGACTTGTAGATGGAGTCGCTCATGGTGTGAAGTCGATGCGGAAGTTGATCTGGTGAATGGAAGGAAGATCCGTTGCGACGTTAGGAAAACTTTTCACGATAAATTCGGCCATCTAGGATGTCTTTGGCTCCCCTTTCTTGCTGACTTTCATAATTTGGACCAAAACGCAAGCGCTCCGTAATCAAGTAATTATGGGCTCGATGCATAGCATATACCTAAGCACGCAGTCTAGTTTATTGTTGAGGATTGCTGGGACATGATCGTCCACAATTTTAACAATAACTGTGGTAAAGATGCAGAGATGAGAGAATAACATGTCAGGAGGTGCTAACGGTGAATTATACCAAAGCACGAAAATCAACGAGTTATGTTGCAGGGCAGACATAACTCAGGGTCATAAAAACCTAACTTCGAGCAAGAACTTTTTAAACCGGCACACGTGTAGAGTTATCTACTAGAGAGGCCGCATAGTCGTAAACTCGTACACATGCAATCCCGTAAACATATGGACTTGTAGATCCGTAGGTTCCGAGACGAGTGGATTCCTAGACATGTGTCCTTTGAAAACACACGAGCGAGCTTACAATGAAGTCGATTAAAATCAGCAGCTTGGAATTTTATATTATAATAGACAGTCATGTGCACATAGGCTTGTATACCAGCTGATGGGCCAATATGTTGCCACGTATGCATGTAACCCGTAACCACACAACCTGGAAACTCGTGAACCCACCAACAAGAACTCACCCAAAATATACACGACAGTACAAATGACATGAGAGAGAGAGAAAATAAATTCGGGACATGAGAGACAAATACCTGATCAGAAACATAAAAGCACGGTTGACATAGACGGATAAGACTTTAAACACCAACAAAAAGAGGGTAACTGGTTGACCAAATATCCCGACGATCAATGGATATCAAGATAAAAATCCCCAAACAGCATATGGATCAAAAACTCAAGCAAAGGTATCACGATTAGTTTCGCCATTAACAAGGGTGTTAACGACGACTAACAGGGGTAAGGGTGAGGAAAAATAATCAAGGCTTTCATAGTGATAACGGATAAATGCCAGGACCGATTTCACTACAAGAATCTCGACATTGAGCAAGAACAAAGATTAGACGCGGAGACGGGATGATGAAAATCTAGGATGAAACGCAAAATATGATGATAAAGTCGAATGATTTCACTGAACCGAATGATTACATGAACAAGAAATCACAACAATACATCATAACCCTCATGAATCTTCCATGGTCATCTTGGGTTGAGCTCAAACCCAAGATGAGACTCTCAAAAGGTAAGGGATAGCTCACATCTCTCAACTTTTCATCCTCAACTAAATAAAGTCATCCCTTCCTTTATATAGAGAACCCTTGTGCTCTACTACCCACTCATACCAAAACACAAAAATAAAATGAGCAAATTACAAATAAAAATAAAATAAACAAATATAAATTAAATCAAAGTTGATTTAATTAAGATTAAATCTTCGATCTTCATAACCCACGTCTCTGAATCAAATTACAATGGATTCTTCAACTGAATTATTCGAGAAGATATTTAATGGCGTCAGTCACACTTATTTTTTGTTCCAACATATTCCCCCCTTGACTGACGCTGTCAAATCTGTCATACTTGTGAAGAATCACTCTGTCGTACATCTTCAATGAATAACTGATAAACCCAAAACTTTATGTGTAGAGATTCCCCCTCTGAATAAGATTCTTCTGTTCTTTTTTCTCCGGTTGAGAGCCAAGTTCTACAGCTCACTCAGTTCACACGGTCGGGTACAATACTAAGAATGCTGAACATCGGAGTCAAAACCGCAACAAACCGGATCAGATAAACCAATCAAACACTAAAAAATGCTCCAACTTCTGATAATAGATCCCTCTGAAAACATTCGATGCGGAAGCGAAAAATCAGAGGCAGAGAGTGGAACCGCTTCACTCGGTTTCCTAGAAAAACCCGCGTGAAAATCCTGAAATCGGATAATCTTGCGAAAAACCAGAAGCCGGATGCTGACAGTTGTGTATGATCCAAAACTACTACACTTGTTTCGCGTGAGTGACGTTGGATGCGAAAATAAAGTTTGATTCGAGTGACGGGTGAAAAACGTCATGAGAAACGTCACTTGAATCGAAAAAATGTGCCAAATCGGTGAAAAACTGAGATCCCGAGCACAAACGCGAAAATATTCATAACCGGAGTCTTCAAAATTTTGGGCAATGAAAAACGAGCTAGGAAAAATATTCCGTGAAAATTTCTGAGAAATAATGGTGAAAACGGCGCGATATGAAAAATACCATCAATTTCCTTTAAATTACAGCCTTCCGAGAGATTTAACGGATAAATTCCAATGATTAACTGAGATTCCAGTTAATCACGTAAAATGACATCTGCACTGTATCTGCTAAAAATAAAACCATGAGACATAACGAGAAAAGCTGCAAAATTAACCAGATAATAAAGCTAACCCGTCAGTGGTCAATAGCTAACGTACGCGTGACACCAATAAATGAGAACCCCAATAAATAAACAGAATGCATCCTTGACCAACAAAATTTTCCCACAATTTCGTTGAGGCGTTATCTTGTTAGTCTCGTTGAAAAAGTTAAGAAAAAAAAAACCCGCATTTAATGAAAATGCTGAAATATTAATTAGTTGCATTAAATCCCTCAAGAAGCAATATCTGTGTCTTAAGGTTCCAGCCAATAAGGATTGAGATTCTCTTTAAATCAATGGTCAAAAATAAAGCAGATTAACGGTCTGGATAGTGATCCTCGTGAAAGCTCCAACAGCCAATCAGGTGCAACCACTCAAAACAATCAACGGCCGAGATCAGATGCATCCTACGGCTTCAAGTTGATGATCCGTGTGAGAAATGGAGCAACCAATGAGGGCTCGCACGTTCCAACGGTTCTTTTATTTAGGTGGGACCCAGGACACATTCTTTTTGGCCAATCGATAATTAAAAACAATAAAGGGAATGATTGTGGTGGCCGACCAACAGGAGAGAGAAATTCCCATGCACACCAATGAGCATATGCCACGTCAGCAGTAGTCTTCACCATCACCAAAATTCCGTCTGCCATTCCCGTAACCCTAATTCGACCAGAGAACCATAACCCGTCGCCGGAAAACCGTATAACGTTCATATCTCAGCGAATACTCGACCGTTTTGATGACTTTATACCCACGAACTCCTTATTCGATGCTCTATCATTCTAGACGATTAAAATTTACCGAAACATACATGAACAAAAATCCATATGTCAAGATCGCCAAGGTTGGTCCGAATCACCAAGCAGTAGTACCAGATCGCTAAGGCCAAGCACCAAGTCGCCAAGAGCAATCTCAGATTGCCAAGTACAGTGACCAGATCGCCAAGACAAACTTCACACGAGATCGCCAAGAACATCTTCAAGCACACCCGAGATCTCCGTGAACATCTTCAAGGATAATCAAGATCACCAAGAACATCTTCAACTATCTAGCGAAGTCGCTAAGGACATCTTCAACAAACCCAGAAAATTTGACGAACACTTGAATAACAGCAGTAAACCAGAACTTTGTGATCGATTTTGAACCACCAAAACATGAGGAAAATACAGATCCATGAGCGAAAATGAAGCCAAGGATTAGATAAAATCATTCTGTCCATAAACAACTCGAATCGCAGCTTCAAACGTCCCGAATCAACCCCCGTAATCTGGAAATCTATCAAGAACACGAAGGAAACCTAGTAACACCGTTAAGTGTGCGTTTTTTCAGATCTGTCAAATCTAATGCGAATCAGGCGAGACTGGTGCTTCCAATGGATCTGGAACATGTTTTTCCATCTGAATCAAGCTTTATTTCATCCAAAAACACTGATTATAACACCAAAAACTCAAAATCAAACTCGAAAATCTTCAAAAATACCCAAAAAACGTGAATAAACCTCCTGTTGCGTTTTTCAGCCTCGGATCTCACATTTCTTCACTTTTTGAACAATCTGAACAATAAAACACATCAAGATGAAGTCCCTAAACATGAATCAAACATCCATATCATCAAGAATCCATCCAAATGCTCCAAAAAATGTAGAAAAATATAATTTTCCGTCTCCTAAGTGGTTTTCAAATATGCACTTCATTCAAGCTCAAAATCAAGATTCGAGTGATCAGATTCGTCGTGAGACGCACTCCGATCGGCTACCCTGCTCTGATACCATTTGTCAGGACCAAATTTGAGCCTTAACTCATCAATGCACAGATTCAATTACGAAAATCATGAATTCATGATCAAATCATGTTGTTTGTTTGTTTGTTGAAATCCTTAGATTTCCATGTCTGAAACTCAAGAAGATAAGGGTTTTCACACACACAAGTGATCTCTCTTGTACAGCTATCAAGGATAATTGATTGATTGGTTCCTGTAGCTAGTGTTGAGCCTCCTGCTGGTCAGAGGCGTGTCAGAAAGAAAGTTGAGGACTACACTCTCACTGAGCATAATCAGATGAAGGTTGACAAATGTGCTCTTGGGTGTATGAAAATGGCATTGTCTGATGACATTGCTTTCCACTTCACTGAAGCAACTTCTGCTCATGAGATTTGGATTGCATTTGAGAAAAAGTATGAGGGAAACATTGAGAGCACAGAGGGGAGACTGGACTCTCTCAAACTGCGATTTAACACTTTTGCTTACTCTGCTGGAGACTCATTTGAGACTAATGTGACAAAGTTCTCTCGACTTATCTGTGAAATGCAAAACAATCAAATTCATCCTGAGATACCTGCTATATCTAAGAAAATTCTGAAGTCATTTCCTCAGAACTTTGCTTCATACGTGACCTATCTGATTGATAGTAGTGATTTAGCCACTGTTGACTACATGGACCTTATTGATAAAGTTGGAAGCTATGAAGTTGCAGCTGTTGAAAGGGATGGAAATTCACTTATGGGGAAAGTTATCAATAAAAGTACCACCCAGATAGCCCCAAATGCTGCCTTCATTGCTCCAAATGAGACTGGCCTGGAATTTCCTTAATCTGTTGGTGGGTCCTGCTCCCCTGCTCAAGTTTCTGCTCAACAACCTGCTAGTCAAGCTGCCTTTGTTGTTCAACTGCATATCTCACTAGTGAATGAATCACCTGCTCCATACCAATCAGGACCATCATCTGTTGGTCTGACTAACAAAGACCAGGAGTTGTGTAACGCACTTATGGCATGTCTTGCTTCCCAAACGTCAGGGAGTATTGTGTCACACCCCGGTCAACGGTATCGGGTGTGACCGAGAATGGAATCATAGTTGAGGATACATAGAACAACATCTAATATATTTAAAACTTCGTAAAACATTAAGTCATTGTATTGCAGCGGAAAGTGATAGTGGACAATGATAATGTCTTACATTTGAAAACAAGTCTTAAATTAATAATAAAAGCATTGAACGGTTTAATAAGATAGTCGGGACTATGACTCCGTAAGCAGGTCCGATAGCATAGATAAGCCCCATCTGCATGTCTTCAAAAGGTTGCATCAATTACCTAAGAAATCATGAGTTTAAAAGGTCAACATAAAGTTGGTGAGGTTTGTAAACGCAAGGAGCGATGGATCGTTTGCTAATCACGTGATAATGAGATGAAGACGAGATCAAACAAGTAAATACAAATGAGAATTTGTATTGATATAAGCTTGAGAGCATACACACAGAAACACACACACAGAAATGTAGAATATGACTAGAAGTCCTAAACTGTCTACACATGCTACCTATTTATAGGTAACTTAAACTGGCCGGCGTACCACCCAGCGTACCAACTGGTACGCTGCACCAACTGGTCCGGCGGACCATGTGGTACGCCCAGCAGCCTAACTAGACTCACACAAGCTCTAAACAGATACAATACACGAGACACAATGTAGCATAAGAATATGCTTCTACAAACTCCCCCTTAATGTGTAGTGTATCTTTTCTAACTAAATCTCCAGTCTTCAATCTTCAACAATGTTGCATCCGATCTTCAACTTGAAATCTTGTAAGAAACAGAGCTTGCATGGCTGGATCTCTACTTGAAACATCTTTGACCATCAAGATCCACTTGAGAATGATATAATAAACTCCCCTTTACACCATGCTCGAGTCTTAACACACAAAACCTGCCACTTTAGAAGACAAAAGCGCAGTTTTTGTTTTCTGTTCAAATTACCAAACTTAATTTAATCTTGGTGCAAAACTTCTCTTTGAGAATCCAAGATATTGATTTTGAAATTTTGATTTTGTATCAAGTGTTGATCAATCGAAAACAACTAAGAAATAAAATCTTTTTGGCTTTTAGAATTTTTAGATCAAAACACACCTAAAATCTTTTTGATTTTTCAAAGCTAGACTAAAACACACCAAATTTTTTTTTTGCATTTTACTAAAATGGAAATATAAATGCAATACAAAATTACACTCTATTTTTGGTATTTTGCAAGAAAGATCACGACACGAGATCATATCAGACATAATGCATCTAGCACATTTCAATTTTGGTCTTAATCAGCATGCAAGCCAAGATAATCGCAAATACAACATTTATATTTATTTTAGCATGCACCAATCATTTTTTATCGTTTTCAGATATGCTCAAGGTAATTTTATCATGCACTGATAACTCGGCCTCCACTCTATCAGAAATACTGGCAAATCATCATATTTATCATATAAAACCAACTTTCTTAGAGATTTAATCATCCTTGATGAGTCATGCAAAAATAAAGCAGAACCCTAAACAAACAACAATCAGGTCGGCCTTGTGAGCACGCAGAGAATGTCCGATTGTTTAGGAAAATAAGAAATATAAAAATAAAGCAGAAATTGTATAATCCAACAACAATCAGGTCGGTACTCCCGTACACGCAGAGAAAGTCCGATGGATTATACGAAACACCAAAGAAAATAAAGCAGAACGTCAAACGAACACCAATCAGGTCGATCTTTCGATACGCAGAGAAAGGCCGATCGTTTGACAAAATAAAGAAAATCAAACAAGTTGAAATTTTTGCAAAATGAAAACATGCATTCATCAAGATATCTCTTTATTCTATTTTTGGAATCATCACACAGCATTCATCAAGAAGCAAATAACCAAAGATAATCAGGCTAGCTTTATGTTTATATCTTACTTGCAGATATCAGATTAGTCATGCACATTCACAGATTATGCAAGTACCTACAGCCTTTAGACTTAATCTATCCATGGAAGATAACATATATGCTGATGTACCATCATTTCTCGCTTTTGTCGGATCAATTTCTCAATTTTCCATTTTTTTATATTTTTCCAATTTCTCCCCCTAAAATTCAAACAAACACTATTTTTTGAATTTTCAATTTTCTTCCCCTAAAAATATGTACAACTACAAAATGTAAACATACGAACAAGAAAGAAAATTGATCGACCAACACTGACACTTTGTAGTTTTAGTTTTGAAAAAATCGGTTGAAAAACATTTGAAAAAGATATGTCGTTGAAACACTAAATTAGGCAAGTTCTTCACTATCAGCAACACACGCATGACAGGTCTTCTTGAAGAAACCTGCAGACACCAGAGAAAACATTAGTGGTTTTGGGATCGACCCGAGTCAACAGCCTCGGGTCGCCCGGTGTCTTCAACATGGTCTTTGTTTGCCAAGGAAACAACTCGTGGTTTCCATATCAGAGGCGATTGAAAACTTTTCAATGACCCCACAAAATTATCAACTTGCGTCTTTGCCCAAGACGACTTACTAGTTGATTTGTACATCGATGGTTGTGGTTCATCAAAAATATGACCATTTAAATCCACATACTTAGCAGTTTTGTTCACATAAGCGTCAGTGCTCGCATTCGTAGGACATTGTGCAGCAAGATGCCCTGGTTTACGACATGCATAACACTTCCTTTGAAAAACATTAAGGGAACTGCTACCCAGATTTGATTCAAAAATTTGTTTCTTATCAACAAAATTCTTTAGATTTCTCTTGTCCTGTTTGAACACATCATGATAACCAAAAATATTTTCTGAACCAAAGGAATCAAAGAAATCGGCAGAAGTATAAGAAGACCCTCCAGAATAGTAATCAACATCCGTTGATTTGAACATTGTTTGTTTCTTCTGCTGTTTGAATTTGTTCTTTTGATTTGAACCAGCAACATTCTTTGTTTGTTGTGTTCGAGGAACTGATTCTTCTCTAGCATCATAACCAATACCTTTATGCTTGTACCCCTGAACTTTTGAAGAATGTAAAGAAAACTCTGGAGCTTTTCTTCCTTTAGCTTCGCTAGTAAATTTAGCTTTAATAGCCTTCAATTTGTTATTCTTAATCAAAGCTTTTTCTTCTTCATGGGCTGAAGAAGAAACAGAATCAACTTTCTCACAAATCTTTTGCTCTTCCAAAACTTTGGAAGGTGAAACAAACTTTGGAGCTTCACCCAATTTCTCCTCCTTTTTCTTAGATTTGTTTTTCTTCTTCGTTGTTGGAGTTGCAAATTTAGAATAATCTTGCAGTTCAGCTCTTGGATCAAATGACACAGATGGAGGATTTAATATAACCATTGGAGCTGGAACCGAATTTAATTCCTCTTCTTGCACACTTCTGTCACTCTTTTCCTGATTGTAAATGTAATTCAGTAATGTAGGAGACATAGCTGAATTCTTTACTTGCTTTTGAAGAGCGAGAATATCAACTTTTAACTCAGATATTTTGACTTGAGCAACCAACAAATCTTTCTGAGTACCAATAAAGTCATCTGATAAGTCATTGTATTCAGCCTTCAGTTGCCTTTTGGTATCACATAACTCCATTAGCTCAGCATGAACCTTCTCCCACTTCTTAGTAAAATAAACAACATCTTTTGTTAAAATGTCATTCTTTTCACGTATCTGAACATTTTCATCTCGAAGCTTTGAAAGTTCTTCTTGAAGCTCTAAAACTTTATCTGCAGCTTCAACAGCAATCGCATTTGCTTTTTCATACCTTTGTTGAACAGGATAACTCTTTTCAAATAGATTCTCAAAATCTTGAACTGCATCAAGATGAGCAGCCTTTTCTTTCTCAAAGTCAGCAATCCATTTATCCTTTTCTGTTAACAACTCTGAATTGACTTTTTCTAAATCAGCACATCTTTGTTTTGAACATTCCAACGCAGCTATCACAACTTTGAGTTCTTCAGTTAGCAAACTGTTATCTTTTGCAAAGATTCAAATTTATAATTGGCAACACCACAAGCTTCATATTTCTCTTGTAAATCTTGTGTAAGTTCAGCACCTCCATCTTCCAAAACTGTTTCACATGAACTTGTTTCTGAATTAGAATCACTTACCTCCTTCCTTACAACTTCGGCAAGAAATGCAGATTCATCAGGATACCACTCGACATACTTATTTAGAGAACTATCATAAACCAAAAAAGGTTTGGAAAGAGATGCTGAATTAGAATCAGACTTAAAAGTGGAACTTTCTAGATTGTGGAGAGCATTTAATGCCAACTGTTTCTGTCTCTCGTCCATTATTTCAATATGCTTATTCCAATCATAATCTTTATCCATTTGTGAAATCAAGGCTTGCGAGTTTGAATTGTTTGTTGAGGATGAAGATACGGATGTTTTTGGATTTTTACATTCACGAGCAAAATGTCCAACATGTGAACATTTGAAACACCTCACTTTGGATTTATCCAATCCAAGTTTTCCTCCTGGAAGAAAAGATTGTTTACCATGCTTCTTCATGTATCTCTTACCTCTTTCAACAGTCATAGCAAATTGCCAATGTAAATCTAACTCATTCAAATGATCATCATCCAACTCACTTAAGTCATTTGCAACCAAATCAACTTCTCCCAGTTTTCCAAAAAGTGAACCACTAGATGATGAGATAAAAGCAGACAGCAATGAAGCTAAATCCTCAGATGCCTTGTCAGGAATTTAGGCTTTGGTGATTGATTTGAACATGTAGGAGTACAACCTGGAGAATAACTATAAGTTTCAGATTTTCCAGCAATAAATGCAGTAGGAGACCTTCACTGAAAATATTTGACTTTTTAGCATTTATTGTAGAATCATTTTCACCACGATATGCAGCTGGATTCTGTACTTGTGCAGGCATGGACTTGTTGACACTCAACTCCATATCTCTTGCTTGTAACTGCTCAATCAAATTGATGAATGTCACTCCTGAATACTCTTTATCATGAGTAATCAGCATCACATAGTTTTCCCATTTTTCAGGTAATGCCTCTAATAACTTCTCTTTCAAATCAGCTTCTTCCTTTTTGATGCCAACTAAAGCCATTTCACTTAATAAATGTGAAAATCTAGTGATAAGCTTTGAAATATTTTCATTTGGATAATGTTTAAAATTGTCGAACTCTTTCTTTAGAACCTTCTGTTTGCTTTTCTTGAATTGATCATTTCCTTCACAACGTTTTTGAATTGCATCCCACAATTCTTTTGCAGAAGTATACGCAGAAAATTGATGTAATAAATCTGAAGGTAATGCCATCGTTAAAGCACCATAAGCTTTTTGTTCTGCTTGATATGCCTTCTTTTGCTCACCAGTAAGACTTTGTTGCAAAACTGGCCTTTCATTTGTTCCTGTTGGATACTCGTATAGATTATTGTAAGATATCCAAAAATCAACATCATTAGCACCAACATATGCATTGAATCGTTTCACCCAACTATGATAATCTTCCAATCTGAGCAATTTCGGAACTTTCTGACTTGTTCCTATTTCATTATCATAGTTAATGATAGCTTGCATCGTGTTTTGAATCGCATAAAACGCTTGAAAATCCGACATATTTTCCGAAATATGACACTGCAAAAACTTCAAACTCAAAAACGGAGGCTTTCCAAGTGGATTTAGGGGCTCAAAAATGGACGTACTAGCCGTAGGCGAGTACAAGTCCTAGATCTCGTCGATACGAACGTTTTGGCTGGTATTAGCTCCCGTAACTCTGTACGGTTCTCAAGTTATGTCAGTTTTAGTGATGACCACTCTTCTGCCAGCGGACCAAACCAAAATCAGCGGACCAGATTTGTATTTGCGGACCAAAAGCGGACCAGATCAATCTCAGCGGACCAGATTATACCTGCGGATCAGATTTATAACCAGCGGACCAAATTGTACTAGCGGACCAGATTGATCCGGCGGACCAAAACTGGTACGGCGGACCAGATTTTTTCAGCGGATCACACTGATACGCTATAACCGCCACGGACCAGCTGATGAAGATTGCCTAGCGGACCAGTCGGCGGACCAGCATTTCTTCGAGCGAACCACATAGAATTCGACTGATTTTTAGAAATTTCAACAATTAGGACTGAAAATTGCTTCACGAAGATGCGAAAACTTACCTGAAATGCTCGAAAATCATTTTTAGCTCCAGAGACAAACGGAATTGGAAGAATCTGATGAAAAATACCTCAAAACCCACTTTTTCTCGCTAAAAATCTTCAAAATCACAGCATATGATCAGCAAATGGAACCAGATAGCTCTGATACCACTTGTAAACGCACGGAGCGATGGATCGTTTGCTAATCACGTGATAATGAGATGAAGACGAGATCAAACAAGTAAATACAAATGAGAATTTGTATTGATATAAGCTTGAGAACATACACACAGAAATGTAGAATATGACTAGAAGTCCTAAACTGTCTACACATGCTACCTATTTATAGGTAACTTAAACTGGCCGGCGTACCACCCAGCGTACCAACTGGTACGCTGCACCAACTGGTCCGACGGACCATGTGGTACGCCCAGCAGCCTAACTAGACTCACACAAGATCTAAACAGATATAATACACGAGACACAATGTAGCATAAGAATATGCTTCTACAAGGTTCACAGGTTTATGATTTATCACAAGACATTTGTAAAACAGTTTTCAGTATACTTAAATATTACACGGGTTAATCGTTGTGGATGTATGAGCTCACCTGAACCTTGATTTCAAATACTAACGGTTTACCCACCCATAGCATCTCTTGCCCAAAGATGTTAAACAGATCAGAATAACTGACGTGTACCCCCAAACAATCCGGAGTCAGAACTAAAGCTACCAGTTAGGGTAGGGTTGTCAACCCAAATAGATCTATTCACTAGCTATCGTTTCGTGCAGAACTAATTGAAATCAGTTAATGGTGGGATACGGTTGTACAAACGTTTATAACGATAATGTACCAAATTGGGCAATCAGTAAGAGAACAAGTAGTCATATGGCTAACAAATAAACCATAATATTAAGTAAAAAGCATTTATCAGATTTCATGATTTCTCCCCCAAAGTATAAAACAGTTAAAGGAAAAGGGGCCGTGAAACTCACTGGATCAGCAGGTAAATGGCAAGTAAATAGTGTAGTCAACAGTAGCACGTAACGTCCTAAATAAAGTAAATAGGCTTATGCATAAGGCCTACAATCATTTGAGTAACATAAGTCACCCAAGTGATACCAGTCAAGTCTTGACGCTTTAATCCCGTATGTATTCGTTTGAAAACCCGTTAGCTTGTATTTATTAAATAAATATTTTCATGATTATTTATATTTATGTTTAATATATATAATAAAAGATTAAACAACTTTTTAGTTCAATCAAGTCCTGAATTTTGGATTTAAAAATAATAATGTTTATTATTATTTTTACAAGTTGGTATAATTATTTTTAATTAAACAATTACGTGTTTGATTTGTTAATCATACAAGTTATAATTATTTTCAAATAATTATGATTAACCATACTTGGTGAATGAAACATAACTTAAATCCTTTCGTAAATAATTAATCGTCAAGATTAATTATTCATTTCATTTTGAAACATGAATCGTTTGACCTTTAATCATTTAATATTTCGAAATCATTTAATATTTCTTTTGTAGGAAATATCCATTCTTCTAAAATATTAATTCGTGACGCTTGGATTTATAAGAGTTTATTTATCATAAACGTTGGATTGTTTAATAAAACATGATAAGTAATTGTTTAGAGATTTTAAACATTTACGTTTTCGCGTATATCGCCGTATGGTCCCGGTTTTATTACTACGCAACGTATCCTCATTTCGATTACTTCGATTCATCAAAGTAATAATAAAAGTTTATAAAAATAATTAATTGCTTGATTATTTTTATAAAAGTCTTTTATAAAACATATTCATTTTACTAAAGCCTTTTTATAGAAAAATTCTCCACTTTTATACAAATACTTAAATGGTTAAAACTTGTAATAAATCCAAGAATTTATGTCAAACTAATCATTTGACATAAATTTATTATTTCCATTATTAGTAAAGAAATTTATAAAAATTCTTCTTGTCTTGCTCTTTTGTAGCACATATTTAATGTGTAATTTTTCCAAATCAAGTAATATTCTTTTACTTCACATCAATTGTTAAATCATTTTTAGTCATAACCTACATGTGTAATACTTATTTAATTTCTTTGATTTAGATTAAATAAGTCTATTAACATGTTTATTATATTCTTTCATTTCTAGTATTGTTATAACATGATCATAAGTTCATATCTACTAACACTTTATGTTAGGACCAAGTATTTAAATTTGGACAATCTACTAACACTTTGTGTTAGGACATTTAAATAATTTGAAATCACTAACACATTTTGTGTTAGGACAAGTTAACATAAATACAATCACTAACACATTGGTGTTAGGACAAGAAAATAAATAACAATCACTAACACATTGGTGTTAGGACAAGTAATTTAAATAACAATCACTAACACTTTGTGTTAGGACAAATAAATTAAATAAATATAAACATGATGATCTTTGGGGTGCACTTGGATACTTTCATAGGATCTTTCCAAGTGTTTCACCCATTTCTTTGGTTACTTTAAGTTCTCTTAGAACACCAAAAAGGAATTTTAAGATCAAAGAAGAATGGAGGTTAAAGAAGAGAGGTTTAGATGATTTAATCAATTATGCAAGTGTTTAGTTTGTTGTCAAGACTTGTAGGGTGGTTCTTGGGTGTAAAAATGAAATAAACATAGGAGAAAAAGTGGTAGGAAACTCACAATGGGTGTGAGTTCGAAACCAATAGAAGGGAGGAGGGATCCGAAGGGTTGTGGCGGTCCGGCGGCGGAGCTACGGTGGCAGGGGGTGGCTCGGCGGCGGCTGACCGGCGGTGGTCGACGGCTGGGGTGGTGGTTCGGCCGGAAGTGGGAGGAGAGGGAGAGAGTTGAGAGTGTTTGTTGGTGTTGGGTGTGGGGAGACAAGTGAAGGCTTGGTCCCCCGTTTATAATTAGGATTAGGTTTATTAACCTTTGGGTAAAGTTGTGTTGTCAACTTCTCCTAATTCCACTAACTAGCCACATGTAGGAGATTAATTTTATAAATTTTATTAGAAGCTTTTATAAAATTTGGTGGGGTTAGGAGCTAATAAAAATCATTACTTTTATAAATTAATTCCTAGTATAATTAATCTAATAAAGTGGTGAAATTTGTTTTTATAAAAGTTGATGGGTCATTTTTATAAAAAGACTAGTGGGCTAATCTTTTATAAAAATTCTATGGGCTAAACACTTAATAAAACAAATGGATTAGAGGTTGGGCCGAAGCCCATTCGGTTAGGAAAGGCGACTGGGCCGAAGCCCATTACGGATTTGGAAAAGGAACCGGGCCGAAGCCCATTTGGTTTGTGAACCGGGTACGACCGAAGCCTAAGAGGAAAGGGGGTTTGGGACGGTTTTGGTTTGGGCTCGGGTGCGGTCTCGGCCCAAGGCCATCCGGGCCGCGGTTCGGGTCTCCTGGTTGGGGAATTTACTCGGCAAGTTGAGTCGTACCCTCGAGTAAAATTTCGGGTTCATCCGGGTTATTTTGGGCTTATTGGGCCTAACCGGGCCCAATAGGTTCATCGGTTTCCGGTTTGATCAAATCTTGACAACGAACATTTTGATCACATTTTAAGTTTATGAAATGTTTTAACGGTTTATATCAGTTTTGACAAAATATAAAAAGTTCCATTTATATTTAAAAAAAATTGTTATTAAAGTTCCATATTTAATATATGAAAACTTTCATATTTTACGGGTATACAAACGCGGGATTAAATTAATTATCAGTTAATCATCGAACTAGTCCAATCAATTATATAATTAATATGCGCGAATATTAAATCAGAAAGTCAACGGAGAGAGGTTTGACCTGTTTTTGACGAGGTGTCACATATTGAGAGTATGTCTCCGTGCCAAGAATACTTGGACCAAATTCCTGCCGATGACCTAGAAGAAATGGATACGAAGTGGGAACTTGTTATGATTGCTTCCCGAACAAGAAAATTTTCAAGAAAACTAGGAGAAAGGTGTTCCAGTCACACCCTAGTTCTACTATTGGTTTTGACAAATCCAAGGCCCAATGCTACAACCGTCAGGGACTGGGTTACTTTACACGAGAGTGTAAGAGGCCTAAACTGAGGTAGATCCCTGTAACATCTGGGGGAAACAATAATTCTGATCAAAATCAAGGCAACTACTCATATCAGAAGTTCCAACCTGCTTGGTCATCTCACCAGGGTTCCAGTTCCAATAGTGTCAAGCATGCTGATAATCCAGAGAAGGCACTCGTGTCACTGAGTGATCCCAACTACACGTGGTCTAATCAGACTCAACCATCGGCTGGTGTTGACTATGCATTGATGGTGAATTCATCCGATGAATCCCAGATTGTGGAAGATCCTCACTTTGATCCACTTTATCCCACTGACTTTGCACTTATGGCTGATTTGGATGATATCACTGAAGATGCTGCTTATGTGTCAAATCCTGCTGATGACCCTTCCATTGTTGAATCTGATGCTGAACAAAAATCGATTAGCCTTCAGAAGGAACTCATACCCGATACGGTAAAATCCAAATTATACTCAAATTCCTGTGTAGAGGAAGTTGCTCGGTATCGCCTTTATAACTAAGAGTTGGTTGAAAAGGCAATAGCGAGTGAATGTCTTCTCAAGTCTATGCAAGCTAAAGGAACTGGATTTCCTGGCCAAAATAAAGTCCTTGCAGGATGATATTGAGCTCATGAAACATACTGAAGTGGCTCTTCGTACTCAGTTAGAGGATCTTTTGACTCGTTACTCATCCCTAAGCAAGAATTATGTCCAGGCTCGGGAAACTATTGACTTGATGAAACTTAACCCCTCTAACTTAGCAAGTGATGTGGCTATGGATATTATGAGACATGTAAAAAGTGATTTGGGTTTAACCCGGGAAATTGATGATGCTATTGTTGAACATCCCCTCAATCAGAACTATTTTCCTGTATATGAACTAACTAAAATAAATTCCCGAAGCCACATCAGGTTTTTGAATAATGAATCAGTTCCAAGCAAGTTTGAAATTCAGCAAATGGAAAACAAATTGTCTGACTATGAAAGTGTCTCGAGCCTTCCATCCGTTGAACGTGCATTGAATTTGGATTATTTTTAATCCAGCTCATTTCAGTCAGTTGATACTGGCTTATCTGAGGATACGGTTAGGCAGAAGGCAGAATCTGAGTTCTTAAAAATAATAACCGATAATGTGACAATCTCTCAACCATCAGTGTTTAGTGAAACTAAAATGATGTTTAAAACAAAATCTGTTTCCAAGAAACCTAAAGTTTAAAAGAGACGAAAGCCCAAAACTAAAATTGATAACTCAGATTCTGGTCATTCTGATCTTATAAGTGAGTTGGCATCTAATGTTCTCAATAAACTGTCTTTGGGTGATGCGAAACCCATGGGTGACACACAACACTTTGTCACAATCACCAATGGTAAGGTGATTTCCTCAGCTCCTGCACATGTGATGATCTCGCCTCAAGTCACTCTGATGTCTTCTACCATGCTGTCCAAGTCAAGCAACACCTCATCTTTGGATAGTCAAGCGATTGCGAGTACTTCAAAACCCGTCAAGCAACCAGCAAAGAGTAAGAAGAATAACACTTCAACTGAAAATTTCGTATCTACTGAGAAGATTGTGGTATATCAACCCCAAGTTGCTAAACTCGTTCTTGTTGAACCCGTGAATATGGAGGAAAATAAAAGTGTTGTTTCGGCTACTAAGAAGAAAAACAACAACAAAAGGCGAAATAAGAAAGCTGCTGATCAAGGGGAAGGGGAACTTGTTGCTGAGACAAATGCTACACCAGTTTAAAATGTGGTTCCAACTGCTGTCGTGAATCCAAGTGGGTCTACTAACACTATTGGGTGTTTTGTATGCGGAGACCCAAATCATGCTGCAAGGGGTTATCCATTCAACTCAACAAAAGCGCACATGGGGTACAATCCACCTATGGTTGTCCCCTAAGGACTAAGAATGATGATGCCACCTTTCACTCAGCCAGGGCTGCGGTTTTATGGAAATTATACTAAAGACTATGTATACATGAATAATCAGCAGATGTTCATGCCAAATTTCCATAACCAACAGTTCTTCAGAGGCATGACACCTCACTCTACAAGAGGTTTGGGTGCAAGTACCGGGTACTTTCAACCGGTAGTCCCTGGAACTGTAAACAATCCATCTCCCATTTCCTCGAGACCTCATGCACCATGGTCTCCTTTGGCTGATCCTCAGAAGCCTTTTGCACAGGCCACCACTCTAGCTCCTCGTCCGCCTAAGAAATAGAGCGCCAGGAAAACCCAAGGTCCTAAAGACCTGGGTTCATCAGTGAACTAATCATTTCTTTGTTTGTGCAGGAACAACGAAATAAGTCAATAAATATGTGGTACATATATAGTGGTTGTTCCAGGCACATGACGGATGACAAGAACCTTTTGCATGATGTCAAACTGATATATGGAGGAGATTTTGTTGCTTTTGGAGTCTCGCAGATATGTGACAATAAGATGCCAATGTTCTTCGACAATCAAGAGTGTCTCATTCTAAAACCTGGTTTCAAAGTACCTGATGATCAGATTTTATTCCGCGCTAATCGTAGGGGGAACATGTATGCACTGGACATGAATGCTGCAAAGTCGTCTAGTTCAGTTGCGTGCTTCTTGGCTAAAACTTCAGAGGAAGATTCAACTTTGTGGCATCGGCGGATGGGACATGTTAATTTCCACAACATGAACCGCCTAGTTAAGGGGAAACATGTTTTTCAGTCACCTGACAAAGAATTAGTGCAAATCGATAACTGCGTCGCGTGCTCGATGGAAAGCACCATAAAACGTCTCATAAGCCAAAGCCGCCTGGAAGAACAACAACAATCCTTTAACAGTTACATCTGGAGCTCTTTGGACCAGTAAGTATCAAGAGTTTAGGGGGAAAATCTTTCTGCCTAGTCATCAGTGACGATAACTAAAGATATTCCTAGGTAAGGGTTAGCTCACATCTCTCAACTTTTCATCATCTGACAAATGAAGCCATCCCTTCCTTTATATAGAGAGCTCATGTGCTCACTAGCCCATAACTAGCAAGACACAAATACAATGAGCAAATTACAAATAAAATAACTAAAAATAAATTATTAATTAAATCAAAGTTGATTTAATTAATATGAAGCTTGACTCGCTCGAACCGATCTTCCGTTGACTTAAAGAGTTGACTTTTCAAGAAAACATCTTTGGTCCAAACTTGCAAGCCTCGATCATCACAACCCGCGTCTCTGAATCATTTCCCAATAGATTCTTCAACCAAATTATTCGAGAATAGATTTGATGGCGCCAGTCACACTTATTTTTTGTTCCAATATATACCCCCTTGACTGACGCTGTCAAATCTGTAATACTGGTGAAGAATCGCTCTTTCGTACATCTTCGAAGAGTAGCTGTTAAACCTGAATCTTTCTGTTGTAGAGATCGTCCATCTGAATAAGCTTCTTCTGTTCTTGTTTCTCTAGTTGAGAGCCAAGTGCTGCAGCTCACTCGGTTGACACGATCGGGTACACTACTAAGAATGCTGAACATCAGAGTCAAATCCGTAAGAAACCATATCAGATAAACCAATCAACATTGAAAATAATCCAACTTTTAATAATCGACCCGGTAATCCAGTTCCATAATAATTCCCCTTTTCTGTAGATCCCTCTGAAAACATCTGATGCGGAAGCGGAAAATCAGATGCAGAGCGTGGAACCGTTCCGCTCAGTTACATAGACAAAATGGTACTAAAATCCTGAAATCGGACAATCTTGCGAAAACCGGAAGCCGGATGCTGACAGTTGTGAATGATCCATAAATACTGCACTTTTTCCCCGTGACTAGGTTGGAAGCAAAAATAATGTTTGATTCGAGTAACGGGTGAAAAATGTTATGAGAAACGTCACTCAAATTGAGAAAAAGTGCCAAATGGTGAAAATATGAGATCACAAGCGCACACGAAAAATATTCATAACCGGAGTCTTCGTAATTTTGAGTCTTGAAAAACGAGCTCGGAAAAATTTTCCGTGAAGATTCCAAGTTAAACGGTCCAATCTGGAAAAAGTCGAGATATTTCAAATATTTAACTAAGATTCCAGTTAATTCGGTTAGATGGCATCAGCACAGCATTAGCTAAACAACTTGTAGTGAGACGTAACGGAAAAGTCACATACTTAACCGAGAAACGAAACAAGTCCGTCAGTGGTTGTTAGCTAACGTGGTCTTCACGTCAACAAAAACTAGAACTCAATCAACCATAGCGGAATATCCGGGAAAAATCATCAAATTTTATCAAGTAACGAAACCCGTCATTTTCATTCATTTTTTTTATTTTTTATTTTTCTAACGAGGTTCCGTTAGATTTCTGACTGAAAAATACCCCATTTAACAGGAAAATGAGTCTGGTCAGTTAATGGTGTTAAGTCATCCAAGAAAATCAAAATCCTTGTTTGTTGGAAGCAACCAATCAGATTTTAGCAGAGAAAGACCACAATCCGTTTATATGGATTTCATGCAATCAGACATAAGCATAAAACTGATCTTACGGTCCAGATTTATTTGATCCAGCGGCTCAGATCAAGGATCCGCGTGAAAGAGAAAAGAGCCAATCGGGGCGTGAGAGTGCTGGGAGCATTCACGGTTCTTTATGCTCAGCTGATCCCCACCGAAATTCTTTCAACCAATTCATTTCTCCAAGTAGGTCCCATGCATCCTTTTCCAGCCAATAAAAGAAAGACAACCGAAAAGGAATGTTAGAGGCCAGCCGACGAGAGAGATATTCATTCCTATCCAATCGTAGACTACCTCGTCAGCGCATCCTCTCCCAAGTCCTCTTCTACGTCTGTAAACCCTAGCTCGCCGGACCTGATCGGAAAAATGAGTTCCTCACCGGAAAATCGTGAGATGCCCATAACTCCAAGAATACTCAACCAATTTTGATGATTTTTATACCACTGAACTCGTGATTCAATGCTCTACAATCTTAGATGATCAGAAATATATGAAAATCACTCGAATGAAAACCTAGATGTCGTCGAGATCGCCAAGATTGGTTCAAGGTCACCAAGGCTATTCGAGATCGCCAAGGCTTATTTGAGATCGCCAAGTTTAAGCATGAAGTCGCAAGGAGCAATCTAGATCGCCAAGACAAACTTCAAAGACACCCGTGATCTCCAAGAACATCTTCAAGAATACTCGAGATCGCCAAGAACATCTTCAAGCACCTTCCAGATCGCCAAGAACATCTTCAAAGGCTGCGAAATCGCGAAGGCAATCTTCAAGAAAAATGAAGAACACCAAGAACACCGTGAAACACACACTAGTGTGTGTATCTCTAGATCTATCAAATCTGTTGCGAATCAGGCGAAACGATGCTTCTAATAGATCCAGAATGCGTGTTCCATCAAGAATCATACTTTATTTCATCCAAAAAACACTTATTATAACACCAAAAACTCAAAATCAAACTCAAAAATCTTCAAAAACACCCAAAAAACGTGAAAACTCTCCTGTTACGTTTTTTCAGCCTCAGATCTCAGATTTCTTCATTTATTTGGACGATTGGAGCATAAAAATACATCAAATGAACTCCATAAACATGAATCAAACATCCATATCATCCAGAATCCATCCAAATGCACCAAAAATGCTGAAAAATAGAATTATTCGTCTCCTAAGTGGTTTTCAAATTTGCACTTTATTCAAGCTCAAAATCAAGATTCGAGTGCTCATGTCTGATTGGCTGAAATCCATATAAACGGATTGTGGTCTTTCTTTGCTAAAATCTGATTGGTTGCTTCCAACACACAAGGATTTTGATTTTCTTGCATGACTTAACACCATTAACGGACCAGACTCATTTTCCTGTTAAATGTTAAATGAGGCATTTTTCTGTCAGTAATCTAACGAAAACTCGTTAAAAATTTTTTAAAAAATGAATGAAAATGACGGGTTTCGTTACTTGATAAAATTTGATGATTTTCCCCGATATTCCACTATGGTTGATTAAGTTCTAGTTTTTGTTGACGTTAAGACCACGTTAGCTAACGACCACTGACGGACTAGTTTCGCTTCTCGGTTAAGTATGTGATTTGTCCGGTACATCTCACTACAAGTTGTTTAGCTAATGCTGTGTTGATGTCATCTAACCGAATTAACTGGAATCTTAGTTAAATATTTGGAATATCTCGACTTTTTCCAGATTCCACCGTTTAACTTGGAATCTTTACGAAAAATTTTTCCAAGCTCGTTTTTCAAGACCCAAAATTACAAAGACTCCGTTTATGAATATTTTTCGCGTTTGCGCTTGTGATCTCATATTTTCACCGATTTGGCACTTTTTCTCGATTGAGTGACGTTTCTCGTGACGTTTTTAACCCTTCACTCGAATCGAACATTATTTTTGCTTCCAACCCAGTCACACGGAAAAAGTGCAGTATTTATGGATCATTCACAACTTTCAGCATCTGGCTTCCGGTTTTTTCGCAAGATTGTCTGATTTTAGAATTTTAGTACCGTTTTCTCAATGTAACTGAGCGAACGGTTCCACTCTCTGCATCTTGTTTTTCGCGTCCACATCAGATGTTTTCAGAGGGATCTAGAGAAAAGGGGAATTATTATGGAACTGGTTATCGGGTCGATTATCAGGAGGTTGGAGCATTTTCAATGTTTGATTGGTTTATCTGATTCGGTTTGTTGCGGTTTTGACTCATATGGGAAATAACCATGAAATAAGACATCATATGGGAAACCTGATGCGTAAAATTTGGATATATGAAAATGTGGTCAAGTTTTAAATGGTAAATACCAAGTGACCAAACTACACACCAGGGCTGTGCACCCGTCGTATGCAGTATAGTATTGGTAAGAACCGGATATCAATCCGTGGACGCTCAACAGTCTCCCGATACCGAATCGTTGCTAATATTTAACCGGTGAAGTTGGATTTGAATTAATACTAAAAACTAAACAGATAAAAACAGCCAGAAAAACGGAAAGCACGATGAAAAAATCAGAAGAAGGAATGCATCACCTAGACTCGACTCCTCTAGACTCGCTCAGACCCTCGGATGACTAATACCATGAACACTATCGTCTAATGAGGAAAACCGGACCACCTAGGACTATAGACACATCCCGAATAATTCGGAAATCCTAAATGAAGCACGGATAGCAAAACTGCGAAATTGCCTGTGGGATAAGCTACTTCGGTCAAAGTCAACTAATCCTACATGAAATAGGAAACTACACGAGAGGTCTCTCTATTTAGTACCTATACCATGCAATGATGATGATTCCAAACGCTTATGACTTAGAAACCACTAAACATGAATAAATAGCATCGAAACTTATGTTCACAAGCAATCCATCCTATTAAACGAAGTAAAACAAGCTTCAGGCTTATGAAATGATTTGGTCAAACCTATCTCGTATGGATATTAACTAAATCAGCCCCTAATTATCAATAAATCATCAAGAAGGAGGTCTCCTAGCAAGCATCAACCGTTGACTAATAAAAGTCAAACGGGTCAACAATGGATAAAGCAATTAACTTGGGTAGTTCTACCAAGCATGACAATTAACCACATGATTTAATGATAATCAAAACCAAATCAGCATATAATAATCATCATAAGCAATTCAAAATCATCATTCAAGCAATTTTCACATTTTCATAGTAAAAACCCACCCAAACGGGTCAAACGGGTCCAAGTTTGTCTAATCTAGGTGATACAAGAATGAATCAGCCAAGATACATGTTTAAAAACAATAAAAATCGAATCTTGGGACTGACCATGATGAAGAACTAGATGAAAAAGCTAAACGATGAAGAACCGAATTAAAGATCCGACCCGCAAGAGCTAAAATCTTCAAATTTCTTTTCAAAAATCCTTGATCTTGACCCCAAATCCTTTAAAGATGTTTCAAGAAATGTTATGGGTTTTTTTAGGGTTTTTGGAGGCTTCTTTCCAGAAAATGCGGCTGCCATCCTTTTAAATAAGTGGAAAAACGAGTTCTGTGAAGCATCAGGTGGTCTGGGCCGAAACTGGGCCTGATCACGTAGCAGATATAAGTGATACGCAACAGAATGTAGCACAGATCAGCTTCTGGTTTAGTGGTAAGCCTCTCGCATTTGGATGTAGAGGTCACATGTTCGATTCCTGTGACCTCCCAGTTGTTTTTATTAAATGTGATGGGCTCTGCTGGGCTCTGTTGGGCTGGTCTGTTTCACTGTTGGGCCTGTACACAAGAAAAGAACTGGGCTGCTACTGTTATTATTTTTCTTTTTTTTTTCTTTAAACTCCCGTAACTTTTTCATCCGGATTCCGTTTCCGCTCCCGTTTTCTTTAGTATTCTTCTAAATTTATCACGGATCCACCAAACATCTAAAATTCAAATATAAATACAATTAAGCACCAAATTCATATAAGTCACCATAATACAATATTAAAAACCAACTAAATTTGGGAATTTTTATATTTATCAAATTTAAGCCAAAAACCCACCAAATAACTTATAATTCAAATGTTAAACAATTAAGCGCCAAATTTGCGAACTTTTAAATTAAAAACTCAAATAAACACCAAATTTAATATTTTTCAATTAAACATATAATTAAATGAAGGGGTTTTATTTATTTATTTTAGTATAAGATGCCACGCATCAATTATCCCCACACTTAAACCTTTTTCGCCCCTGAAAAAGTTCGCGATGGAATCACAACCGGAAAGTTTAACTTCTAGCTACTATTCTTTATTCAAAACCATAGATACTCACACGCTAGCTACGATTACCGGTGTTCCTGTCCGAATAAACCCAACCGCCAATAACTAAAGCCCCTAAAAATGCTTTATTTAATTTTATTACCAATTATGGGTCCCACACTATCAGTTTCGTAACTCGACCTAATCCCATCTCAATGCATGAATCAGCGCGGGTAAAACCAGTCTAGGGTTTTTCCCACCACAATTGAATAAAATATTTATGATTCTGAGATTATGGAAAGTGAATGGATGGAATGATGGTTGAGCTTGAATTGAATATATTTATTTAATCCTAAAACTAGGGCTAGTCTCCACCTGACATTACATCTCCTGAGTCCCTATCCAGAGAGGTAGTAAGCAGGCTTTGACCCTCGCACACAAAACCACGTCACCCCAATAGATCATCTCCGGAGTCACTATCCCTAGAGGTAGAACGTAGGATCAGCGAATTTTACGCACTTTATTCGTTTTTTTTTTTATATATTTTTTTTTGCATATAAATATTCAAAACAAGCTCAATGTGGATGGATGGGTGGGGCGCCACTATTTCGCGGATTTATTTTCATAAAAAGATCATAGTGTGCCGGGTAATCTCCAAATTATAAATATATTAAACAAAAGAGGTACCTATCAGCCAATTCAATTGTTTCGCCTTTGCTACTACACTAAAGGCGGGAACCCACAATATTTATTTATTTATTTATTTATTTCTTTATGTAGCAAAATCAGGTTTTTTAAGCTTTTAGAAATCAGCTGGGCCTACCAGCACATCATAAACCAGGCGCGCTTTCAACTTTATTCAATTTTCAATTTACATTCACCAAAAAGCCAAAAATTCTAGTTCTATCTATCATTTCCCATTTAATGCAGACAAAGTCAGGGACTATCTCAACAAAACCAGGGGAAATGATAAGAAAATTTCAAAATTTTCGCAAATTTTAGCTATTTCAGTTCAATTGACGCCCATCCCCACTCTTAATTCGTACATTGTCCCTAATGTACGATAAACAAACAAAATAAAGGGGAAGGGAACTGAAATACTCCCCTATCACTGTCACGTTCCAGTGTCTGGATGCTGGAAAAAAATCAAGCCAGCTCTTAACGAACACGTGCCAGAGCTGAATCCACAAATGCCAAAAAAATCCTCCACAATCAAAGTATGCATCATGAAACAGCTCTCGACGAACATGCCAGAACCGTCTCGCCAGAACAAACTATCATCCAAGCACAACCAAATCATATCAATCACAAATATAAATCAATAAACCACAAATATCTCGAGTTATGTGTCAACAAATGAATGCAAAATGAAAATTACAACTCGGATAATAACTAAACCGATGAATCAAGGTAGCTGGCGGTCCCGTGGTGAATCTGGAAGAAAATAAAACCCAAAACGAAACAAAAGCGATCGGATTGCAAAATTTGGCACTTTTAAAAGATATTTGAAAATTTCAGTTCTTGGACGATTGATCAAATGCGGGCCGTTTGTTGTGAATTATGAAGTGAACGGCCGGCATTTAACCAAAAGTCAACAGAGCCTACAACACAAACATGCAAACCGCCCGGAATGGAGATTGAGTACCAGACGATTTGCAATGTGTGCATTAACAGACCTGCTATGCCAATTTGCAACCAATTGCTCAGCAGCACCAACCAACATCAAATACTAACCCACAAAAAAGTAACATTTGATCAAAATAGACTGTTTGTTTGTCAATTATGAAGTGACGGTCTCGTATCATCAAACCTGAATAAATGCATGAAAACACACTTTGCAAACCGTGGGAATGGAGATTGAGTACCCGACGGTTCACAAACTGTGACTTACCTACCAACCCACGAAGCAATGCCAAAATGATAAGTCCATGCAATTCCACTTGTGGCATGCTTCATAACAACCTGCAAAACTTGAAACAAAAGCATAAAACGGAACAGGGAGAAATAAAATATAACTAATTTAAGAAAAATAACTAAAAGGAAATTAAACTACTAAAAGTTCAAACAAAGCATGAAACAAGCAAAATAAAGTAAACAAGTACTCGGGTTGCCTCCCGAAAGCACTGAATTTATTAACGAGTTGACAGCCGGACTCGAACCCGCGGTTAAGTCAACCGGGGTCATGGATGTGACCTCCCTCACTGCCAAATAATGCTCTCATCAGACCCGTGCACACGCCACTCCTCAATTAGGGGCTGAACTCCCTTACGTCGATCAAGTAGATACATGGCATACACGTCGGCCAACCACGACCTATCACTCACTGAGGCCTTCGCCTTCTTATCAGGCGGCTTTTTGTTCTTTTTAACACCTGCCTCCTCCCCACACTTCTTCTTTGCCGTGGCCTGTGAGGTTTTAGAAGTCTTGATCATAACAAGAGGTGGGTCTGGTGGAAGATCTTTAATTCCAATCTGATGAACGATGACCTGGTGATGTTTCTCCTGCTGCTCTTACCTAAGCTGATCCCTAAGTCTCTCTGGATATGGAATATGATGGATGTAGGGTCGGGGAACATATTTCTCCACTACTGGTTCCTCGAGTCGTGCTGTACTTGCTGGGTTTAGCCTAGATTGCACCTGCCCAGGAACCTCTACCTCAATCTCCTTGTCTATCTCATCATCACTCTCCTCATCAACTGGCTCAGCACTGACCGCCGGTTCTAGATCTGGAGTGGTGTTGTCATTCAAGTAAAAGATTGCATTCACGTATTGCTTAGGATATGACTGTGTGTTCCCTGGCAATCCTCCTGGTTTTCCCTCACTTAATTTCGAGAGCTGGCCCACGGTTCTCTCCATATTAAGCAAATGAGTTCCTAAATTACTTAACTCTTTGGCCACCATAGCTATGTCCTGCTCAGTCCTCGAAATCCTCTGATCATTCTGCTGTGAAGTTTTCTCATTCTGCCTGATAAACTGAGACATCATGTCGGTTAAATTTTTCAAACCTAAATCCTCTGTCGGTGTCTTTTTGCTAACCTCTGGGTCATAGAAAACCTGTTACCTCGATGGCGGTCTCAGCTGAAATCCAGGCAGGTTCGAGCTGAAATTTTGGTTGTTCTGCCACCCCAGATTGTAGTTATACGTGTTAGGTGGTGGGTGGGCCTGGCCGGCCATGTAGTCGACCTGCTTGACAAAATAGGTGCTACCCCCAATAGGACAACGTGTAATGTCGTAGGGTCATGAGCATATCTCGCAATACTTCACA
>JBCNJP010000027.1:50749444-50803715 GCA_039602395.1 Deinandra increscens subsp. villosa | reverse complement strand
GCCATCAAACAATTGGAAGAATCCATACGTCCTCCATAAAAAATTGGCCTTGGATCAGAATACTCTGAGCCAGAAGTTCACAACTTTGAAGAGAGAGAACCCAGAATCAGAATAATTCCTAACCTAGCTGGTGATAATGTTTATCCTTCTGACGAGACTGTGATTGCAAATTATGTCAGAGAGTTAATCTCTCGTGGGATTCCCTTATCCTACCTGATGAATCTCACGGAGTCACAGCTAGTGGAACTGTATACTGATGAGCAAGACATGGATAAACATCTGTACAACTACAAACTTGCAGAGAAGCTTACTGATCCTCGTGCAAATCCTTTTGCTGATACAGACAAGAAGTTTGAATATGTTCAGTTCAATGATAATCTGTGGGAAAAGATACGAGAGATGCATGCACAATACATGCCTCCTCCTCCTGAGATTTTTGATCGGTTTTCACCTCCACCCAGTCCAGCTACAGCTACGCTTGAAGTTAATAAAATGAGCAAGAGAGAATTACATGACTTTCTAGACTTAAGGGGATATGCTCGTAAAAGCTACAGCAGAAAGCAGATCCCCGGTCTACGAACTATGGTCAAAGAACATATTATTGAAGAAAATAAGAAAGTAAAGCGTCAGCAGGATGATCGTGAGGCTAAAAGAGTGGAGGAACACCGAAGGAAAGACGCTCCTACTTTGGTTGACGAATGGAAGGAGATGGAACCATATCGGAAAGCCTTAGTCCAGTTTACTGCTAAAAAGCTTAAAGACATGCTGAAAAACCGTAAGACGGATCTTACTAAAGGTTTGCTTGATTGTAGAGTGAAAACGAGACGTAAATAATAGTTTGTTTTATTGAAATCAACATAGACTTAATTACAAACTCTCTCTGAAGCTCTCTAGAGAAACACTATCAAAAACACATAGTCAAGCACTGGTCTCTCTCACTCGTCCACACTCGTATGTTTCATTCAAAGCACAAGTTCCTATATATAGACGACTGCTCCGAACTCCCTCCGAACTCCAAGTTCGGCCGGTCCGAACCTCAGGTTCGGACCTAGTTCGGCCAGCAGCATGAACTTGTCTTGAATCTTCATATCATCTTGTTCAGATACTTCACATGACGCACAGATTATGTATCAACACATGCCTCCAAACGTTGAATCAGATGATGGAATGACGATCCTTGGGTGGAAATACGATCATGAATTCAAGGCATTCATTGTCAAGCGCAGAAACGGTTTCATTCAATTCTTCGCCAAAATAAAGGATCTTCTAAATCTGTTTTCTTGGGAGTTGAAGCAGCTCAGATGGCGTCCACGGATAAATCACTCAAATGATCCTGTAGGCAGAGATGCTGAAGATCAAATAATGGCCATCTACAATGTGAGCTCAAATCGTCCCATCAAGACTGAGAAGAAGAAATACAAGACATTCAGAAGGCAAAGAGCTGAAGTCCCTCACAAGGTTATGTATAAAAGTATCAGCAAAGATTTGGTCACAAAGAAAATAAAAGGGGATCAGAAAAGCAATCCTATAAATTGTTGGTACTATAGTAGTGATACACATGAGCTGGTTATCGAACTGAGACTACTGCACCGAAGCTACCTAAAATGGTTATTCTATAGTCGCCTTGACACCATCCCTCGAAGGCTTAGGCCATATGAGATAGTGGATGCAAACTACTTTGGTTTGTTTCTAAGATGGTGGTGTTGGGAGTGTATTGCTGCTAGGAAGATGAAGACGGAAAGCCTAAGTACCTTGAAATACTGGGCCATGGGTGGTCGTGGGATCTGCTATCTATCTCGGGGTAGTGAAAGGGTGATTGAAATGTGGCACTATTCTGACTTGAAGAAGTTTGCACGAGAAGATCTATGGATTCTGTACGATGCACAGATTGTCTGCCTTGATGATCGTTACAGGAACCTTGCCCGAAAGTACTGGAGATTCTTGCTGAAGCTGCTTGGTCAACTCAGATAGTTGTCTAGTTTTCTTTTTATGTTTGTATTACCACCAAAGGGGGAATTTGTAAGAACTTTATAGGGTTGGTGGCAACTCAAACATAGCATCATTTGCTTTTGTGCTCAATTGTATATCTTTCACTTTGCTTGTATCTTGTACTTGGACAATTATCTTGATGTTTATATTAATCATTCAAGTGTTTGATGTTTTGTATGTCATGTCTAAATGTCTTAACTTGTGTTGATTATGGATATTGGAGTAATTGCCTTTGTACATTTCAATTGCAGAGTGATTGTCTGTATCCAAGTTCTGGGTCATTTCATGATAAATTGCTTGGCAAATGTTAATAATTGATTGTGTCTTTGTAATATCAACCCTTGATGATTCAATAATGATATTTGACATTTCCGGAGCGTACTTAGTGATTTCTAGACTTTCTTGGCGACCTCACCAACTTTCTTGGCGACCTCACCAAAAGCTGGCGATTTGGGTCATAAAGGTTGACGATTTCAGGTTGATGGCGACCTCGCCTGGTCTTGGCGACCTCGCCTGGTCTTGGGGACCTCGCCAAAGCTGGCGACCTCACCAGCAGCTTTGGCGACTTCAGTTTGTTCCTGGCGACCTTAGGCTAATTCTTGGCGATCTCGGCTGTCTGATGTCATAAAATACACTAACTTCAATAACATTCTCTTGATTTCAGCACAATCACGACCTGTGCTCTCTCTAGTATAAATAGCCACTCTAGAATAACCATAGACAACCTCTTGGACGGCTGTTTTGAAGATAGAGAGCACTTGTGTGTGAAAACCCTCAAGTTCTTGAGTTTCAGAGGCGAAATCTAAGGATTTCAACAAGCAAACACTATGATTTGATCATGGATTCATGATTTCCGCACTTGAATCTATGTATTGGATGAGTAAAGGCTCAAATTTGGTCCTGACAATTTACCCGATTTCCGACTCTAAATGGGTCACCCCGGTTCAGGTAGTTCCGAAGAAGGGAGGTATGACGGTTGTGATGTATGAGAAACATGAGTTGATCCCGAGTAGGACCGTCACAGGATGGCGTGTGTGTATAGATTACCGTAAGCTTAACGATGCCACTAGGAAAGACCACTTCCCATTACCCTTTATCGATCAGATGTTAGAGCGTTTTTCGGGTCAGCAGTACTACTTTTTTCTCGACGGATTTTCCGGTTATTTCCAGATTCCTATTGCACCCGAGGATCAGGAGAAAATGACCTTCACATGCCCGTACGGTACCTTCGCGTATCGCCGTATGCCATTCGGGTTATGTAACGCTCCAGCCACATTTCAGAGGTGTATGGTGGCCATCTTTCAGGACATGATCGAGACTTCCATGGAGGTATTTATGGACGATTTTTCTATTTTCGGGAGTTATTTCGATCAGTGTTTAGGTAATTTGGAGAGGATGTTAGCTAGGTGCATAGAGACCAAATTGATGCTTAATTGGGAGAAATGTCATTTCATGGTCACTGAGGGGATAGTTTTAGGTCATAAGATCTCTCGTGCAGGTATTGAGGTCGATAGAGCTAAGATTGAGACGATTGGCAAACTTCCACCACCCACTAATGTCAAATCTGTCAGGAGTTTCTTAGGTCACGCAAGGTTTTACCGTAGGTTCATTAAGGATTTTTCCAAAATTACTAGACTCATGACCCGTCTCTTAGAGAATGATGTTTCTTTTGAGTTCGATGAGAGTTGTTTGAAGGCGTTTGAGTTTCTGAAGGAGAGGTTAGTGAGTGCACCTATTCTGATAGCCCCCGATTGGAATTTACCGTTTGAGCTTATTTGCGACGCGAGTGACTTTGCGGTAGGGGCAGTTTTAGGACAACATAGGGACAAACACTTCCATCCCATCTATTACGTGAGTAAGACTTTAGACAACGCTCAGGAGAATTACACGACCACAGAAAAGGAGCTTCTCGCCGTTGTGTACGCATTCGTCAGATTCCGTTCTTACCTCGTTCTTTCCAAAACCATCGTTTACACCAACCACGCTGCATTACGATACTTATTTGCGAAGAAGGACGCGAAACCTCGTTTGATTAGGTGGATTCTTTTGTTGTCCGAGTTTGATATAGAGATTAGGGATAAGAAGGGGGCAGAGAATGTAGCGGCCGACCACTTGTCGCGCCTTGAGGATCCCAAGAGAGAGAAGTTGAGGGAGGAGAGCATAGGAGATACATTTCCTTTAGAGAGTGTGATGGCCGTTAGTGAGGAGTTTATAGGAGTCACGAGTGCTGAGGAACATGGCATGCCATGGTTTTCTGATATAGCTAATTATTTGGCTCATGGCACGATCTTAGATGATTTGACGTCCCAATAGAGGAGGAAATTTCTTAACGATTCTAAGCATTATATTTGGGATAGTCCTTATTTGTTTCGGATTGGGATAGATGGTTCTTTTAGGAGATGTGTGAGTCGTGAGGAGGGATTAGAGATTCTTAAGCATTGTCATGAGGGTTAGTAGGTGGACATTTTGGCCCCACCTATACTGCTAAGAAAGTGTTAGATTCAGGTTTTTATTGGCCGACATTGTTTAAGGATGCTCACGAGTTAGTCAAGAAGTGTGATGCGTGTCAGAGAGCAGGTAACATCTCCTTCCAGAATGAGATGCCTTAACACCATATCCAAGGAGTTGAAGTGTTTGATATTTGGGGCATTGATTTTATGGGTCCATTCCCCACATCCCGGGGGAATCGGTACATCCTCGTTGCAATTGATTATGTCTCTAAGTGAGTTGAGGCTCAATCCTTGCCTACTAATGATGCACGAGTGGTAATGAGATTCTTGAGGACACTATTTAGTAGGTTTGGAACCCCTAAGGTGTTGATTAGTGATAGGGGCACGCATTTTTGCAATGCCCAAATGGAGAAGGTGTTAGCTAGATATGGAGTGAATCATAGGACATCGACCGCTTATCATCCACAAACGAGCGGTCTAGTAGAGAATGCTAACAAAGGGGTTAAGAGAATTTTGGAGAAAACTGTCGAAGCTAATCGCAAGGATTGGTCTGATAAGTTGGATGATTTTCGTAATGCTTTCAAAACACCCATAGGAACCACACCCTTCATGATGGTTTATGGGAAAACGTGTCATTTGTCGGTTGAGTTAGAACACAGAGCCTATTGGGCTATTCGATCGATTAATCTTGATTTAGCCAAGGCGGCTAAGAGTCGGTTTCTCCAAATTCATGAGGTACAGGAGCTTAGGAATGAGGCGTATGAGAGATCTTGGGGATATAAGGAACGCACAAAGGCGTTACATGATAGTAAGTTGAGAGGTAGGAAAGAGTTTAAGTGTGGGGATAGAGTTTTGCTATATGATTCGCGTCTTAGACTTTTTCCAGGAAAGTTGAAATCCCGGTGGAGAGGGCCTTATGTTGTGAAGGAGGTGTTCCCATATGGAACGGTTCAGTTAGAGTCGGATAGTGGAGTTTGGAAGGTGAACGGTCATAGATTGAAGAACTACATAGGAGGACCGGTTGAGACGGATGAGGAGAACTTGGTTCTCCACAACATTGATGGAGAATGAGTGAGGAGGTAAGTACTCGGTGAAAATCCGAGTTGTAGAGTATGTATAGTAGCTGCTTGTTTGTTTTTTTTTATATATATACTTTCGTGTGTTTGTGTCTTTCAGTTTTCGTGTTTTTTGGTTTTTGCGTTTGTGTGTTGTTTGATGTTTCAGGGAATTGAAGACTGCTGGAAGCGCGAATTCATGCGGAAATGGAGTCCCAGGTATGTCTTGGTTAGTACTAAATTGCAGGACTTGAAAAACCAGGGTGATGAGAATTTTGGAAACCATCGAAAAATTGACTAAGTATGGCCTGGGTTGAGACTTTCTCCAGGCGATACGCTTGGGAGAGTGGGGTCAAAAAGGGACGGAGCACTTGTAGGCGTATCGCCTTCTGATGTGTAGTCCACAAGCGATACGCTTGGGGAGTATGCAGCGAGAAAAAAAATATATGTTTTAAAAACCCTCTTCGTCCCCATTTTCCCCCAAATTCCAAACCCTAATTTCACCCACCACCCTCCGCTACCACTCCCACTTGCCGCCGCCACAGCCATCCTCACCCACTAGTCACCGCCCCTCCGTAACCACTCACCACCACCTGCACCATCCTCGACGCCCTTCACCACACCATCACCACACCCCCGCCGAGCACCACACAGCCGACCGCCATCCCCTTTACTCTCGTCGCCGACCGCCGCCACTCACCTCACCACGACTCACCTAACCGCCAGACTCCGCATCTCCACCTACCTCACAATTGGCGACCATTTCCGCCACCTATGACCGCCCGAATCGCCGAGTACAGCCGCCACTGTTCCAGCTCCGGTGAGAGCTGCCGCCGGCGGGACCGGAGACTCAGTCACCCATTTCACTATATTTCTTTTGCATTTTGCGTTTCCAGGTACTGATTTCTGTCTCCCGGTTGCATTTTGTTCAATTGGTCTTTAATTAAGGTCGCATTTGGTTCTTAATTTTTCGTATTTGTTTGTTCTTGTTGCGGTGCTTAATTATGTGATGAATGTTGAGAGGTTTTGCTGGGTTGGGATAAGTTCGTATATAATTGATGTTTATTTGCTAAAGGTTCATTGATGTTAGCCACATTTGATAGGAGTTTCAGTTTGCTTGGTTTTGGTTTAGATATTGTATGAGTTGATGAAGAACCCATGCCTGATTTGCCTTCATTTTTCTGATGATTTATTTTTGGGGCAACCTTGCTTTTGTTAATGTTAATAGATCGTGATTAATTGTTTGTTGCGGGTTGCCCATCGGTCGGGTTTTGGTTGAGTCTGGGTTTGAATTACCATGTTTACTTGATGAATTGGGCTTGATTGACATATCTATATATTTGTCATTAGTTCATGTTGGTCGAGAGTTGGGATTTGTGTTGGTTTGGTTGAATTTATACATTTTGACAGGTTTTGTGAAGAACTGGTTTTGCTCTATAAACGAACGGGTCATGCCCGATTTTTCTCAAAATTTTTTGTTCTTTTCTTTTTCTTTTAATTTCAAGTAATTTGTTTTTAGTTTTTAATTCAGTTTCTCTTTCATTTGTTTGTAAAAAAATATATATATATCCAAAAAAAATAGTTTGTGCTTGTTGGTTGCTTGGATATCACTGTTGAATCTGTTTTACAGATATGGATGCTTCCGGCAGTGGGACGAGGAAGAAGCAAAAGACGACAAAGACCATCCATAACAGGCCAAGGATCCGGTATTTGGCACAGGAGGTGTTACCAGACTATGAGGTGGAGTTGCCTCCGGTCGAGGAGCATCGGATTTAGGACCATACCCTGCTACAGTTTGAGGGTACTTGAGGGTGAGAGATGTGATACGTTTGTACGCCTAGACTTACTCCAGCATAGGACATTCGATTGGGATCTGATGGATAGGATGGGAGCGAGGGCTAGGCTGGAGCAACTGTTAGATGAGCGATGGAGACGGGTTTTAGCTTGTGATGGACCCCAGTACAGGGAGCTGACCGTGGAGTTCCATTCGACATGGAAGTATGATATCAAGGAGTTTGATTCCCCGGTCTGTGTTTCATTTGCTCTAGGTAGGAGATTGTTTGAGATGAGCGTGCCTCAGTTTGCTGTAGCTTTAGGCTTTTATACACAGGAGGAGGTTGCTACATATGAGTTTAGGAGGAGTCTGAGGGGTACGGTCAAGAAGGCCAAGGAGTTATATGTGGTAGATGGTCATTTGAGGTCTTTCTGGGAGACGATTTCTGATGCGCCGTACACGACTAGGTTGGTTGCTTCCGCGATTAGGGATCCATTTCTGAGATATATTCACAGGATTCTGGCTTGTTCACTCATCGGTAAGCGTGCTAGGGCTGATAAGCTCAACATGTTGGATCTGTTTTGTTTGAGGTCGTGGGTGGAGAGACATCCGACCAACCTCGCTATGGTTTTCATTCAGTCAGTTGCCTGGCCCCGCAAAGGAGGGCCGGAGGCGAGGTTGGATCTGGGCCCGTATATTGTAGGTTGGCTGATCGTTTGGGAGTATTAGAGATGTATAGGCCTTCGCATTTGACCGCTAGAGCACCAACATTGCCGTACAGTTTACTGGATATGCGGAAGGCTGGCTTGTGTCCTTTTGATGATCCACCGAGATGGGTTGAGGTTGGAGCTCCTGCGAGGAAGAGGATTGCGCAGAGGGTTGAGAGGCCTCCGGTTGATAGGCCAGTTAGAGTACCGAGAGCGGAGCCATTGACTTTGGAGGCGGTTCGTGATGAGATGATTATGAGGATGGATTTGCAGGATATGGCTATTAGGAGTTTGTTCATTGCCCAGGGGTTCGAGGTGCCTGATTTCTTCCGTGAGCCTGAGGCTGGAGACGACGAGCCTGACGATTCTGATGATGATGCTGGTGATGAGTAGATGATGGTATGGACACTTTTGATAGCAGCAGCAGCCACTTTTATCGGTTATTTCACATCCTTGTACTTTTTCTTTATTTTTGTTTTTATCATCATGGTCTATACTAATATTCTAATATTTTGATACTTGGGAATTTGTACGGGGTTAACCGGTTGGGTGGTTTGGTTGATATCTATATATGCTGCTATGATTTTGGTTTGCCTTAGTTGTTAGTATATGGTTTGTTAGTCGCCGCTTTCGCCCGTGACGATGTTTGATGCAATTCTGGAGTTAGTGAATTTTGATATCACGTTCAAATTGGAGGGCGAGGAACAGGACTCTTTTCATTCATGCCGATTCAATCAGGGGAGTCTGTTCCATTTTTTGTTTCTGTTCTTTTATTTTTCGTCTTATTTCTTTTGCATTCATTTGTTTATTTATTTTCTTTTTAATTTTATTTGTTTGTATCGTTGTTTCTCGGTTCACATTGAAGACAATGTGAGTTTCAAGTGTGGGGATGGGAAGACTACGTGTCGTGTCTCGTTAGTTGAGTCAGTCTTAGTGTGTTTGATTAAAGTGTGAGTCTACTTGAAAAAAAAACTAAAAAAATTGAAAAAATGTTTTGATTTAATCTTCGAATTAAAATGGAAGATGATAGGTAAAACCGAGGATTGGTTGTCTGATTAAGGGCTTAAATGATAAATATAATTAAGAGTTGAAAGCATTGCCGGTTAGTGATGTATTGGTAGGCCCAGCTAACTTAGTAAAGCTTAATTATCCCGTGGTGTTCATCTGTTGTATAAATATGTAATTAATCAGTCTGTTAGTGGGTTCTCATTTTAGGAGTGATAGGAATACTGAAACTGATGATTAGGAGGAAAGATACCCCTTTAGGCTAGATACTTCTATGTCCTTAGAATACCTGGCACGTTATGATCTTTTTGCGAAATCAAATCCGAGAAATAACGGCGTCCCATTTTTCCATCAAGAGCATATTAGGTAATAAAATTGGTTAATACTTTTAGAGTGAAGGGACAAAATACTCATGTACGAACTAAGGATAGTATCCCGTGGTAAGTGCCACTGATGATGTCTTGGATCTCGCTGGCAAAATACTCACGTATGATTTTGGGGATAACATCTCGAAAAGAATGCCTCTAATAACGTCCGTTGGTAATCTTAGTTAAAATTGACCACTTAAGAAAGAAAAAAAAAGAGAAAAAAAAGAGAAAAAAGAATGAAAAAGGAAAAAAAATATGGTAGATTAGAAAATAAATGCTCAAGCACTTCACATTCCATTTAATTCCATCATTCTTCGGACATCTTTGTATCTGATTTAAGGGGGTGGGAAAAATCAAAAAGTCATATCCTTATTACCCTTTATTTGGACCGACTATGATTCGGTATTAGGTTGAACTTGATGTTTCTAGAGTGGGATACATAGGCAGACTGAAATATATTCGGTAAGGTATAAACACCTTGGGGGCTCAAAGGTTGGTGGTTAGGTTTAATCGGGATCGAAATACCGATAATCGCTACCGGGATGTAAGTAGGCTAATTGAATTGAAATTGATGAAATTGAAAAGGTTGAAAGCCAATTACTCAGGTTATGATTCCATTTGTAGGTTTTTTCGGGGACAAAAAAAGGTTAAGTGGGGGGATATTTGATGTGTTGCAAAACACATAGGTTTTCCTTTACATTTTTGAGTCGTTTTGTGAGTCTTTTGAGTCATTTTCCTTTTGTTTTTAGTTGTTTTTTATTATTAGAGTCCTAGGTTTTGTTTTACGTTTATTTTGCAGTTTTGGTGCAGATCTTGGAGAAAACGAGCATTGGAGAAGAATTGAAGATCAAAAAGAAGAAAAATGCTGAAAATGAAGCACTGGGCGGATCGCCTAGTGGAAATGCAGAAGCAAGCGATACGCACGTGCCTGAAAATTCAAAGGCGGTGTTTTATTTGTTGACCCGACTATTCTGTCGCGTAGCGCCCTCAGGCGTATCGCCTGCTGGTCAAGGGTCCTCTATGCGATACGCTTGGAGGACAAAATTCCGGAAAACCCTAATTTTTCAATTATGAATACAATGCGGGGTTTCCAGTCGAATAACTTCAATTCTGCCGTAACTCGGAGCCTTTGAAGACGATTTTCGGAGCAGGAACTCGAGAGAGGAGCATTTGGAAGCCTTGGATTGAAGCATTCGACATCTAAACGCTTTCCGGGTTCTTAATTACTTTGATTCTGCACTTGTTTTTCATAGACCAGATCATGTTCTTGCTTGATATTACTGTTTTTATGATGAACTCAGACATGTTAAGTGTTATTGGCTAGTTTTCTAGTACCATCTAGACCAATTGATGACTAGTTAATGTATTTTCAACTTTTCTTGATTATGACGACTGTGTGATGTATTGATAGTTTATTGCAATTCCTTTAATTTTCTGTGATTGTTGCTTATGCGTATTGTGATTAGGGTTTTGGTTATTGATTGGTGTTTGTGTTGCCTACGAATGTCTTTCGGGTTGGGTAATGCATCTAAAGGTGTTAGCTTTAGAGTTAGCAACTAAGGAATAGTTTAGGAGACGTCCCGAACTAGAACACTGGTTAATAATCAGTATCTCGATTGCTATATTCTGCCTTGGTTAGAACTTAAAAGGGGATAACCTTGTCGACTAGTTGGGTTGGTTAATTGTCTAGATCAGGATCGTCTCAAAAGGAAGTCCCCTCGATTAGTTAGTTAATTTGCTAGTTGTGACCTTCATAGTGGTTAGAGGTAACTCCTATTACCTTAAGGTGCCTTAGATTAGTTTCGCGGGTGGTTAGGGTAATTGAATTGGGAAATACCCAAAAGGTGAACCAATTAATTGAGCGGTAGAATTATCGGTTAGGATGCACTCAAAAGGTGAACTAACAAATCAGTGAGCGTTTTCCAACCGTTAGGATTCTTATCAGTTACGTCCGGAGAGGATTTCAGGGGCTCGTAGGTTTCTTATAGGTTGTACCTTTAGATCCTAATTTAATCGGAATTGTCATAGTCAAGGGAAGTCGTTAGCTTAACTAGGATTCTAGGTCTAGATGCTATTTCGCATAATATCTGGTTTTCGTCTCCAGGTTTTGAGTCTTTGGTTTGTTTTCCAATTTTAGTAATTTCCATTTTTAGCAGTTTCTCATTTTAGTAAGTTTTAATAATTTAGTTAATTTTAGCTTAGTTAATTTTAGTTAATTTAATTAGTTAATTGCTTTCTCAAATCAAAAACCAATTTTCATCAATTAATCAGTAATTTATTTTTCTTAGTTAATTTCGTCTTTTTAGTGTCTCTAGGGTTCGACCTCGGTTTACCAATAGCTATTCTACCTTCGATAGGTTCGCTTGCCTGTTGAGTCGGTCTAGTTTTAGGTTAATTGGGTTTAATTGGAAAATTGGAATTTAATAATACAAGTTTTAAGTGATTGACGGATAATAATATGAGTTTCACATTTGCATCACAATAATACGAATTAAACATGTTGGTGATTATAATGATACGCTGTTAGTTGATTAGGGTTCGAATCAACTCTAATCGAAAGATAAGAGAAAGAAACAAAAAGAAAAGGAAGAAATTATCCTAATCATACCCTAATCGAAAGATAAAAAATAACGGCGTATCATTATAATCACCAACATGTTTAATTCGTATTATTGTGGTGCAAATGTGAAACTCATATTATTATCCGCCAATCACTTGAAACTTGTATTATTAAATTCCAATTTTCCGGTTTAATTTAGTGTGTCTAGGTCTTGGATAATTTAGTTTATTTTTATAGATCGATTTTTGCACAACAATTTTTGTAGCTAGTATGAGCTAAACTCTTGATTCACTTAGATGAGATGAATTCTAGCTAAACTTTGATGATCTACATATATTTTTTGGTGATGATTATGTTGAGGACTTTAACATTATTATGAATGTTCTTCAATGGTTATGTGTATTTGTCTGACTTGATTTTATGTTCAATCTCGTAGATATCTTGACCATATCATGTTGGAAAAGCGTATGTGTTAAGGTATATATTCATGAAAATATATATGCAAGTATGTATGTTCATGGCATTTGACTAGGAATGGTGGATGGAGATTTGAGCATTTAGGATTGTTAACAAATGTGCATCCTTGTGTATATGCTTGGGAAGGCCGTTACACTCGTTGTGAATCCCTTGTATCATTGTGTATGTGTGATTATGGTTTACTAGCGTAAATTCGTAGTTCTTGTATTCGTGGTAAAATATTTACAAGTTGAATAACTTCATGATATTGTTTTCATTACGTGATTCAAGATGGTTAATATGTGTTCATCGTATTAGCTTTCCAAAGGATTATGGGATTAAATAACCTTGACAGGAGTTTAGTCCATCTTTATAATCAACACAATTATATCATTGGTACTTTATTGCATGACTTTAGGTGGCTATTGTGTGTTTATCGTTCTAGCTTTCCGAACAGTCATATGATTAGAAAGCCTTGACGGGGGTCTAGTCTATTCCTATGTTTCATATGTAGAAAATGATATCATCAGAAATATATGTATGTTGTCATTGTTCGGCTGGGTGGATTCAAGTCTAAGTGATCTCTTTCTTTATTAACCATCTTCACCTTTGTTACTCGCTTTATATAGATTAATTACTAGTTAATTTAGTTAAAAACAACTGAAACAACCCACCATCTATTATCGGCTAGACAATGATAAAAGTTTAGTACCAGGAGGTCTTGCATCTTTGGATCGATACTTGGTTCTTAGCAAAGCTTTATTACTAATCGATAGGTACACTTGCATATTCGTGTTTGGTTTAGTTCAGAGGTGATAATCATTTTTATAAATTTAGAACCAAAGTGTGAAAAACTTATTAAAAAATATATACACACTCACACGACATCAAGTTTTTGGCGATTTTAAGGTTTCTCATAGAGATATATATGTAGTTTAATTAATTAATTGTGCTCAGTTTAATTAATTGTAATTAAGAAAAATAAAATTTGATGAATCTATAATTGCTTGATTATATATATATGAAACACCAATAATACCAAATGCCACACTTTTTATATTTTAACGTGGCCATTGCCACCATTTGGCCACGCTTATTGGGACAAAATATCTTATTTCAACTACCCTTTGACAACTTTGTTTTCCTAATATATGTGGCTAAAACACAAATATATGTGACCATATAACACCAAAGGCCACACTTTTAATATTTTAACATGGCCATTGCCATCCTTTGGCCATGCGTATTGGGACAAAATATCTGATTTCAACAACCATTTGGGCACTATTTTTTTCTAATATATGTGGCTAAAACACAAATATATGTGACCATATAACACCAAAGGCCACACTTTTGATATTTTAACGTGGCTGTTGCCACCCTTAGGCCACGGGTATTGGGACAAAATGTATGATTTCAGCAACTCATTTGGCCACATTTTTTTCTAACATATGTGGATAAAACACAAATATATGTGACCATATAATACCAAAGGCCACACTTTTAATATTTTAACATGGTCGTTGCCAACCTTTGTCCACGCGTATTGAGACAAAATGTATAATTTCAACAACCCATTTGGCTACGTTTCTTCTAACATATGTGGCTAAAACACATATATATCTGACCATATAATACCAAAGGTCACACTTTTGATATTTTAACGTAGCCGTTGCCACCCTTTGGCCACGCGTATTGGGATAAAATGTATTATTTCAACAACCCTTTGGCCACGTATTTTTATAATATGTGTGGCTAAAACACAAATATATGTCACCATATAATACCAAAGGCCACGTTAAGTAAACACATATGGCCGTTGGGACCCTTTGGCCACGTTTTACGAAAGAATTGTTTGATTACAACAATAAATATTGGTACCCTTTAGCCACGCTTCTAGGTGGCTTCAGCCACTGATATTCTAACGTGGCCGTATGATACATATGGTGACGGGACCTTTGGTCTCTATTGAAATTAAAAAAACAAACATGGCCAAAGACCTTTGGTCATGGTTTTTTTTCCGTGGCCACATGCTAATTTTGACGTAGTGGCTGCGTGCATCTAGACAATCTTCACGCCCCGACATATTTCGTCGTCGGTCGGGGTGTGACAAATTGGTATTAGAGCCACGACTATAGGGATCTAGGTTATTAGAACTGGTTTGACCTAGACTATTGCCTTAGGTGTCCTGCATGAGTGCCTCATGCACAATGTGCCTACATGCTTTAGTTGTCTATTTGTATACTTCTTAATTATGCCTATTTCAACTCTTCTAACAATCTATGATGGTCAACACACATACATTCACGCATCACAAAGGCTTCCTAGCCTCTTCCTTAGAAGATGGTGTCTTACGTACCATTTAGGAAAAATGTGATTTTCTTGATTTTCAAATCTCGTTAGAGTTAGGGTTTTAGTGGTAGACATGTAGTAACTAGAAGGTTGGAAACACCGGTAGTCAGGGTCTCTGTCAAGAAAAGCGTTGCGTATAAATCTATCTACCGTTAGACCCAGACGCTCACCTGGGACGCCCCGAAGAGAGTGTTGAAACCTATTAGGCCAAAGCCAGTGGGGGCCCTGAGCATGTGCGAGAGGTGCGACAGAACAGGGCCCATCATTTTCGGGGCCCATATTTAAAAAAATAATTATATATATACTATAAACTATGAAAAAATGATCAATCAATTTGCTATAGAAATGCTAAGAGATCTATAAGATTTGTCGGTAACTACTTAGAACATTTTCAGCTTTTCTATTTACAATTTTATTTTCGAATGGGGCTCATTAGTTTAGTTCGAACGGGGCCCCTAAATTCTCAGGACCGGCCCTGGCCAAAGCATGTCTCCACCACTAGGATCTTAATCTGATTAGTCTCAGTTTTAGCATTCCAATCGGGAGGTAAGAACCACTCTGATGAATTTATATCTATCTCTCCAATGTATTTTGATTATGGATTAAGATAGTCGTCCAACCAATATAACAAAAAATATAGTGTATAAATTTCTCTTCTCAAATTTATAAATTTTATTGAACTTTTTTTTATTATTACTGAATTCTGTTTTACCAACTATTGATTCCATAATATATATTTATTTTTGTATTTTTATATTACAACGATGGGTGGGTATTTACCCATGTCACTAGTTAATTCAATGAATTAATTCTAACACAAAAGAACATGGTCCCACGTCGTGAAAGAGAACCACTACATGACAAATTTATTTAGTAAATAGACTGACTTTTGTGAGATACAAGCTTTTCAATTGGCGCGTTGCGACCGGAATGACCGAGGGTTAGCGGTACACCACACCATTTGAATATTTCAAAGATACAGATATATGACATGTCATACATAATATTTTATTTATAAAAGTTTCTCTTATGGAATGTGAAATCCAAAACAAATCTTATCTAAACTTTGCAATAATAAACGAATATCAGTTTTATATAAAAGGTTTTTATTGAGAATAACATTACTAAGAATGGTTTAAGAATACACTAAATTACATCCATAACAAACACAATTATAAAACTACCTAAAGTAAAGATGCAAGACAAAGGTACCTGCATAAAACAGTAAGCAATCCGTTAGATAAATGCATAGAAAATGAATAGAAAAGACATAAATTTAAAAAAATATAAATCTTAGCTACACACCTAGAACGTGTACAAAATGTAAATCCAATATGATAAAGAGATAAACTAAATGCTTTTGACAAACCGAGATTCAATGATAATCACATAATAATTCTGCTATTCAAAATATATTGAAAAAGATAATGTCTTGTAATTTGATACATCCAGATGTAAACAACATGTAAGACTTACAAAAGCATGCACATATAACAAATTAATATGCTAAAATAAACTTAATATTCTAAAACATGCCAAAGAGACAAACCTTAGTATAAACATGTAGTACCACAACAAATTAATGCAAAGTAGGCGCACCTTAAACCTGCAAAACATTAAATCAGATTTAAGAACAACTTTGAACTTCCAGTTGAATATTTCAATCACACAAATAGAATTAAAGAAATTAAAATCTGAATTAATTATCGATTTAAATGAAGAGTTTGACCAATTTTCATAACAATATATAAATGATAGCATATACCTTCTCATAAATTCCATAAAGCATGAGCGCATTGAAAATAATCATTTGAAAAATAGTCAATATAAAACCAATTGCATTAATAAACCAAAGCCATATACCAATTGAAAACTGACCCATTACTGCTCTTGAATCCAATTGAAAAACACCCAGCAGCCTTCCGCCTAATACCAACTGTTCTCGTGAATTGATCCAACATATATTAATGGTGTTCACATTATGAAAATTACAAATAGAAGTTTCAGGTTAGGATTTTTCCTCTCAGATTAAATATTAAAAATATATTAACTAATTAACACAACCAAAGATATGCAGCACATAAATAAAGTTTATGTTAGCATATCTTTCGCCCTTTCTAATCAGGAAGACCCACTTTGAACCTTTTTGTGCTTATGTTATGTTAAACCTTGTGTTCTATTAAACCTTGGGCTCTTAGCATGTCATAGCATCTGATGCCGAGCATTGTGAGCATGCCCTTGTCGAACAATGTTAAGAAGAAACCATGAAATTGTCACAAAATTATGAATGCCTTATTATTATCTTTCTAATTTATGTTTTTTAGGCTTTTCAAATTAGTGCAAATAAGTCCTCTATACACTTCAAGGTTCAAAATATATTTTCGTTAAATGTACAGCAAGAACAGAAACATTAAAAAGCCAATAGAGGTATAAAGGTTACATCATATATACATCTGCACATGTTATTATCCCCGAGCTTAATTTCATTTCTGTACTATATGTATACATGTGATTTTAAGTTTTTTAGGCTTTTACGCGTAGCGCAGGCGGCATCTGCAGCAATTAGGAAAAAAACACACTAAAACTATTACTATAAATCGCAAATATGCACATGCAGGGCTTTAATAACCAAAAATAACAGCAATAACACACCCTCAGATACAACTATGAGCAGCTCACAAAAGTCAAAGAGCAACATAAAATAGCCAAAAACGAAGATTCATACAGAATACTTACCAGCCAAGCTAAGATGTGCTCCAAACAACAGTCCTGAGAAACCGTCAAAACAATAATTAGAAACACCTAGCGGGTAAAAGATTTTGATTAAACTGTGGCCTATTTATACTTTTTAAATATGTTGTCGTGTTTTAAAACAATAGTAAGCATTGAAGAAATACAACAGTAAACTACTGCATATAAAGCATATTTAACTATAAAAATTGAAATATGGAACCTGTTTCCTCTTATAGCCGTATGTCTATGTAAATGTTGGAAACAAATCAGAACATGGAACCAAAATACAATTCTAATTTGTAAGCACACACATATATAGTGAGGTATTGAAGTTGAATATAACATAAGCATTTACAATGAGTTTTAATTCATGTTCTTAGTAATCCATCCTCATTTTACACATATTTAAGGCATTAAACAGTTATTTCACTGCAATAGGTACATTGAGCAAACAAAAGTGAGGCCTCTAACAATGGCCATCACACAATCAACATGAATTTCACTCAGACACGCACAAAAAATGAAATTAACCTCTTTATAAAATGTAAAAGTAAACTGACCAGGAGCAAATGCAATGATTCGCTTCAAATCACCTGCGAGACCAAACAAAATCTCATTAGCCATAACATCTAAAAAGCAAATAGAGCTTCAGCAGTATATAAGAGCTTAGTTTTTACATTATAAAGGCCCTGTTGTTTTACAACATATAAAAAAGTTTGAGATAAAGGCATGAGTTTTAAGGGGTTTTTCACAACATCTAAAAGCTATTTAGGTATATAAAATGTGTGATGTTATAGAGGTTTAAAAGGAACATATGAACAAACACCTTATGATCAACCACAAAGAGAAACCAAGTCTAATATGATCAGACCACTATCACTGTTCCCCACAGCAACCAAAATAGCAAAAACATGTGAGATTTTCTATAGAAATGTATCAAACCCACAGGCCGTTCCCCACAATCAACCTCAGTTTCCACCATATAAACACATAAATTAGGCGGTTTCAAGGCCTTACTTTTGAACATCTAAAAAGCTAAAAAAGAAAACCCAAATCAAAACATGAATCGGCGAAAAGGAATTACCGTGTAACGCAGTGTATGAAGAAACACAGAGATGGTGAGGCAATTTGGAGAGAGACATTGAGGTAGAGTATAGATAAAGCGATGGGGCGTTCCTGCAACAGTGTCGAGTACATGTGCTCGTCCTTGTAGTACTGTAGAGCGTGGGGGTCAACTATAGGAGACTAAGGTGGGTGGGGAAAATCAGACGGTGAGGGGAAGAGTAGTTGAGGTCCTGCTCGTGCTTTTACTGACATGGAAAGCAAAAGAATTAAAAGGTGAAGCTTGTACATTGCGCATCAATAATTATAACATATGCATAAGGGTTGTAAGAGCTGCATCAATAGTTGTACAAAAAGTTTGTAAATGTAATATAGTTAAATGACCAAGAAGAAACCATATGGCCCATCAAACAATGCCACGTCGTCATCATCACATATAAACATTCAATTTTCTTTCGGTAAGCAGAAGAAACACAACTCATATCCGGCAACCTTTTGATCCAATATTCCGGTTGATTTACTTGCTGAAACACAAAACCGATTGCACCATTGTTCTCCACTCGACATCACGATCACATAGAGACTTGGTTTGTTCATCGATACGCACCGACTCGAAAATCCGGAAAAACCGTTCTAGACCGTATGCGGGGCGGACCTATCATAGGTTTAGGGGTTGCTTGTGCTACCCCTCAAACTCGTACATGAAGTGTAAAATTTTTAAATTTTTTGTTTTTTTTAATGTGCAACCCCTTATTTTGAACTACATATATCATTAGGTGAGAATATGCGGGGCGGACCTATCATACGTCTAAGGGTTGCTTGTGCTACCCCTCAAACTCGTACAGAAAGTGTAAAATTTTAAATTTTTTGTTTTTTTTAATGTGCAACCCCTTATTTTTGAACTACATATATCAATATCTCAAGAATTTAATTTCAAATATTGTTTCATTGTAGTTGGTTAGGTTCCAAAATAATGTCACGGAGGTGGTTAGATGAATCTTTTCCCTTTTCGATTACTTTAATTTTTTTTTTTGTTTGAACAAATATCAAGGATTTCTTCTGGGTTTTCTTATGGAAGGTTTAAGATGACAGAGTCATCTATCTAATGGACTTTTTATTGTGATTCTATTGGAATTTTGAAAAGAAAGAGTCAAAGACTTTTTGGTCAACATTATCACTGATATGGTATGTTTTGTATATTATTTTCATGTTGTTTTTTACTTTTTATTATTTTTATCTATAGGTGTCATCTTTTAGAATTCCTACCACTGAAAAACTAAATAACATGAAAATTATTCTGGATCTACCTCTGCTTGGACGTCGCTAGAGATTGTTGCCCCTTGGACACCCCCCCCCCCCCCCCTCTTTTGGAGGCGCTATCCCGAATTTCTGTCAAAAAATTTGTGCTACCCCTGAAATAAATTTCTATTTCCGCCTCTTTTCGTATGGGCTTCTAACTAGATCATTTGACACCATCCAGACCGTATAGGCATCCTTTAGATCACAGGGAGCACACCTAGATTGTATGATGATCCGAGTTACACTATATCACGATTCATAAGCACATACATTTTACACTTAACATCATGTCCTTAAAATTTGATTATCGATCACATCCTTGTTTGTCTCATAAATGTTTATCTTTCTTCTCAGCATGTTGATTCACTTCAAAGGGCGCCGAAAGGGCGATAGCGGCCGTAAGATGGCCTCGGTTATCGCTAAACAAATGGTCCAGGTTCTCCTGAACATTGTGGTCCAAATCCAGCAGGGTCTGAATGCTAACCCTGCCAATACTACTGCTGATGCTTCTGCTTATACCTTCACGCACTCCAATTCGTGTAACCCTTCAAAATTCAAGGCCATCGAGGGTCCCATCGGGTTGCTTTAATGGTTTGAGGGAATGGAGAACACTTTCATTAACAGTGACTGTCCTGATGAGCTGAAAGTCACTAGTGCCACCAGCACCTTGATTGGAAAGGCCCTTACCTGGTGGAACGGAGAGAAGAGGATCCGTGGGTCAGATGACGCCCTAGCCTTATCCTGGGAAGAACTCAAGGATGTCATAAGGGAAAATACTGTCCTCGCAGCAAACTGAAGAAACTTGAGGATGAATTCCTGGCACTGAAACAATAGAACGGGGAAAATCAGGAGTATACCGGCCGATTCCATGAACTGAAAATCCTGGTGCCTGAAATCTTCACTCCTGCAATTCGGGTTATTGAAGCTTATGCTAGTCGGTTACCTAAGCAGATACATGATTCTATTTGGGCCAGCAATCCTATGTCACTTGACATAGTTGTTCGCCTTGCTGCTCGCCTGACCGATAATCATGTCAAGGATGGTACTCTGAAAAAGAGGAATTCTAAGAAAGAGTTGGGTACTGAAAAGGCCGAGCGTACGGCCGAAAAGCAGTCCAAAGTCAAGTCCTCTGCTGGGAAATTCAACAAAAAGAAACGAAAGGCCTGAAACTTTGCAGTTACTGCTACTCCTACAGCACCTGCTGGCTGCTGCACCTGTTGCTCATGTGGCCCAATGAGCTCCTGTGGGCTACCTACCAAAAAGCCCTATACTGGCTCCCCTTGTGCAACACTTGCAACTATCATCTTCCGACCCACCTTCCCTGTAGGTGATGTGTCAATTGTAGGGCGTTTTGGCCATCTTATGAATGCTTTTCATCAGCCCATCCGAGCAGCCTATGGCCCAGTATCCTGCTCAGCCTCTGATTGCCCAGGCTCCAAATCTTCAGGTTCAGGTTCAGGTTCGGGCTTACTACAATTGTGCATTAACTACTCATCTTCGCAGCGCATTCCCCGCCCTCGTGATCGCCCAACCTCTTGTCGGTAATGCTAACCGTGGTGCCCCTGCCCGTGCCTTCAACATCAATGCTAATCAGGTTTGCAATCGAGTCTCTTTGTTTTATTGATTATTTCCATTAATCAATCTCATCCTCGTAAATCTTATTGGTTAACTCTAATCAGGCTCAGGCGAACCAGGAAGTGGTCAATAGTACGTTTCTCATTAATAACCGTTATGCATCTATATTATTTGATTCTGGTGCCGATCGTAGCTTTGTATCACTAGACTTTGAGCCCTTACTTGCCTCTCCTCGCATTGCACTCGATCATCCTTTATCTATTGAAATCGCGGATGGAAACACAATTATGTGATTCGCGAATGCAAGTTGGATTTCAAGGGCCAAATTTTCTCTATTGTTCTTATTTCGATGCATCTCGGGAGCTTTGACATCACCATCGACATGGATTGGTTATCTCGTCATCATGTCGAGCTCGTTTGGTTCGATAAAATTATTCGCATTCCTCGTTCGGACGGCCATGGCGAGTTTCTGATTATTTATGGCTATAAACCATCCAGTGGATTGAAGCTTATGTCTTGTATAAAGGCCCAAAAGTACTTACCCAAGGATTATCCGGCATTTTTGGCTCATTTCATGGAGGTTCGAGATAAAGAAAGGGGAATCAAAGACATCCCGATCGTAAGAGACTTCCCTGAAGTTTTTCATAATGATATAATGGTTCTTCCTCCCGTTCGCCAAGTTGACTTCCACATTGACTTAATTCCAGGTGACACTCCTGTTCCGAAGTCACCATATCACCTTGCACCCTCAAAAATGCAGGAGTTCATCTCCAAGAATTATTTGATTAGGGTTTCATTCGACCCAGTTCCTCACCTTGGGGAGCACCTATTCTTTTTTTCATAAAGAAGGATGGTTCGCTTCGTATGTGCATCAACTATCATGAGCTTAATAAACTCACATTCAAATATCGTTATCCGTTGCCCCATATTGATGACCTCTTCGATCAGCTTCAAGGTGCTTCATGTTTCTCTAAGATTGATCTTCGTTCTGGTTATCATCAGCTTCGTGTCGCAGAGGATGATGTTCACAAGACTGTTTTTCATACTAGTTATGGCCATTTTGAGTTCACCGTCATGCCTTTTGGGTTGACAAACGCCCCTACTATATTCATGGATCTCATGAATCGCATTTTTAAACCATATCTTGGTAAATTTGCCATCTTCTTCATTGACGATATCTTGATTTATTCGAAGTCTAAATCCAATCATGAATCTCACCTACGTATGGTGCTTGAGTTTCTGAAGAAAAAGCAGCTTTACGCCAAATTCTCTAGGTGTGAATTTTGACTTAAAGAGGTTCAAGTTTTGGGGAAAATTGTTAATGAGTATCCATATTGATCCCGCCAAAATCGAAGCCGTTAAGAGTTTGTGTACCCCTAATACGCATACCGAAGTCCGCTCATTCCTTGGATTAACGGGCTATTATTAGCGTTTCATCTTTGATTTCTCTCGCATGGTCGTACTACTCACTGCCTTATCTCAGAAAGGTAGACCTTTCGAGTGGGGTCCTACCCAGGAAAACGCGTTTCAAACGATAAAGTCAATGTTGGGTGATGCTCCCATTCTTACTCTTCCTAACGGGAACAACGATTTTGTTGTATATTAAATGCCTCGAATTAGGGCCTCGGATGCGTTTTTATGCAACGGGGAAAGGTGATCACATACGCATCAAGGCAAGTTAAAACCCATGAAAAGAATTACATGATGCACGATATCAAGCTTGGTGCAGTTATGTTTGCCTTAAAGATTTGGAGACACTACCTTTATGGTACCAAATGTGTAATCTTCACTGATCATAAGAGCCTTCAGCATATCTTCAACCAAAAAGAACTCAATATGCGCTAGCATCGTTGAGTTGAGCTCCTAAATGACTATGACTGCGAGATTCGCTACCATCCGGGAAAAGCAAACGTCGTGGTCGATGCACTCAGTCGTAAGGAGCATCCTTGTTGCTCAGTGTGCCTTAGTTGAAGGTGGTAACTTGCATGAGGAACTATCTTGTGGTGTCGAGCTTCAGCTCAGAACTAAATCTGATGGCCTTCTTTGTTTTGTGGATTGTCTCTGGATTCCGGACCGAGACAATCTTTGAGTATTCATCATGAACGAGGTTCACAAGTCTCGTTATTCTGTTCATCCCGGTCCAGATAAGATGTATTTTGATCTCCGCATACTCTATTGGTGGCCCGACACGAAGAAATACATTGCCCTCTTCGTATCTAAATGCCACTTTGACCTCATGATCTTCTTTCTGTCGTCGAGATACTCAAAATTCACTATTTATGGGTCCCGTAACTCATTTTCTAGCATGAGATATGCTTCCGTGAAGTTTGTATGCGGTCTCTGAGCACACATTTGTCTTTCAGCAGTTGTGCTCCGAGCCGTGGCTATGTTTAAGAGTTACCACCTTGTCTTGACTTGAGAGAGAGATATATGAGGGAATTTTGTCCATTTTGCAAGGTCAGAGCTCGGTTCTTGGCACAAAATCACGAAGTCTTCATATTTCCTTTATTTTTGAGCATTTCTGACTTCTTTTGTGATTTTCACCTGGATTATACTGAAAAACTAAAAAGAAAACAATATAACACTATTTTGATAATAGTTAGTCAGATATAACCTGAATGTGAGGAATATTTGATATAAAAATATGTATAATTTAGCGCATATCACCTGTGCCATCGATTTCGGTGGCAGTTGGGATACTCTTTTACCTCTCATCGAGTTTTCTTATACCAATAGCTATCATTCGAGCATTGGTAAGATCTTTATGGTCGCAAACGTCGGTCACCTATATGTTGGAGCGAGGTCAGTGAAAGACAAATCACTGGTCCCGAACTGATTAAGGAAACGACTGACAAAATCTCTCAAGTCCGTGATCATTTGCTCGCTGCTAGGAGTCGTCAGAAGAGTTATACCGATAGACGACGAAAGCCCCTTGAGTTGAAAGAAGGCGACCTTGTCCTATTAAAGGTATCTCCTTGGAAAGGTGTCGTCCGATTTGATAATAAATGGAAACAAGCACCTCGTTATGTCGGTTCATTATCCTTGAGAAAATCGGAAGGGTGGCTTACTGCCTCGATCTTCCTCCTGAGTTGGCTAATGTCCACCCTACATTTCATTTATCGAACCTTTGTAAGTTTCTGGCTGATGAGAACCTCCATGTTTTGTTATAGGATGTTCAGATTGATGAGTCTATGCACTTTGTCGAGAAACCTGTTGAGATCATGGATCGTAAAGTCAAACAGCTCAAGCGCAGCTGAATTTCAATCGTTAAGGTTAGTTGGAAGTCCAAGCTTGGACCAGAGTTCACCTGGGATATTGAGGACCAGATGAAAGCTAAATACCCTCAGTTCATTCATTCTTCTTGAATTTTAATTTCGGGATGAAATTCTCAAAAGTAGGGGAGACTGTAACATCTCTGATTTTTGGTTATCCGATTTGATCCATTTGTAACCCGAAACCCGTGTTTGATAATCGAATGAGGAGTTATGTTTAATTATGATGTTTTATATATTGAATTTCATGAAATTAGATTCATTGTTGTGTTCACTAATCGATTTGATATTCAATTTGCCACTATTTTGGATTTTACCGCGAATACAACGATAATAACGTTTAATCGGGAATTTGAGTAATCTGAGTATGTACGAGATTTGTATGTTATACTAGTTATGCATACAAGTAAACACAAGTGAAGACGTGCAAGAATTTGAGGTTTAGAACGCAATCGTCGAAAGATCGGTAAATCCCGCGCGATTTTGATTTTAACTGGGAGATCACGTTTTTGAGTATCGTATATCAGATTTATCATATTTATGATTCTTATTGTCACACATGATCACACATGATGTCACGAGTCATCACCCATTTGATCGAGTCACAAATCGTAGGTGAATTGCCTAAAAGTGATACGTATGGCAAAACCGACCAAAATTGCATGTTTGGACCTAATTTGTGCATACGTTTGAGTTATGTGACATATTTGTTATCATTTTGAGTGGATATAATGTTATGAACATGATGGGACCTTTAATTGGGTGATTTGGGAAGAAACGGGACTGGAAAACATCAAAAAACGAAGAACTGAGCATGCGAAACAACAAAATAGTAACGATTTTGTTCGGGGAGGCTCCAAGCGTATCGCTTGGAGCACCCATAGGTAGCAGGCGATACGCATATACATGAATTTCCAGCAAACCCTAATTTTTATGCTATTTAAGCATCATTAGCCTTCATGCTCTCCACTTTCAGCCCCCATCAGCTCTAGAACGTCCCTAAACCTCTGGAAATCCTCTAAACAAACCATAATTTCATATTTGGAGATTGAAGATTGAAGATTGAAGCTTAGATCCTCCCTTTTCATCCCTTTTCTTCATCTTTTCGGTTTACCGGTATGTGCTAATCTTCACCCCGATTCATCAAGATCTGATCTTTATTAGTCCATATGACTAGATATATGTTATGAATCATCTCTTCATCTAGATCTATTAAATTCTTGGTCCAATATTGGAACTTTATTGTGTTTTTGGCTTGGATCTATGCTCATGCATGCTTATATGTTGTAGATCTAGGTTTTATTAAATCAAGATTCGATTTTTATGTTAGACTAGTGGGTGACCCGCCACGCGTTGCGGCGGCCTCACCATTTTTGAATTACGTGACGATTTAAGATCATACTGTTAAATCTAAGTAGTATTTCACACCTGCACTTTGTGGCGTGTCATAGTAAAAGGATTGGAAACCATACTTAAGGATTCAGCACCTACATGCAGATAAAGAGTACAAACTTAGAGACAGCAACAAATGTGCTTTCAATATACAGGCAGATATTGAAAAAGAAATTTGAAATTGTAGGGAATAAGTCACATCTTCAAAAGTGCAGGAGCATATACCAAATCCAACACCTACACATCAATAAAAAAATATGGTCTTAAACATCAAATATAAAATAAAAAGCTAAATCACATTAAAAAATAAGATTATGCCAAAACAGTTTAGTTAAAGTAGCATGTCTAAGAAGGGGACTTTCAACATACATATTTTTATCAATATAAATGAACACATTGAACCAAAACTCACTTTGGTTAGAGTAACATGTCCAAGAAAGGGACTTTCAACATGCTGACTTTCATCAATATAAATGCATACACAAAACCAAAAATCAATAGGACTAATTACATAAGGCTTTCCTAGCATTACTACACCGAAAAACAGCTACACAAAGTTATAAACCATAATAAACACAGTGACTCTCATCAACACAAAATATAAATGTAAATTGTAAGGAATAAGTCACACCTTTAATAGTGCATGAGCTGAGACCAAAGGAATTACCTACACAACAATCAAAAAAAAATATGGACTTAGACATCAAATAGAACATAAGAACAGTTTAGTTAGAGTATATGTGATACATAAGCTTTTCACATAGGTTAACATAGATTTCGAGTTGTTCGAAATGACATATAGGAAAAAAAACTTTATGTTTTAAGGATTCTTGTGATTTTCGGGAAAAGATCAAGAAAAAGAAAATTTAGGTAACCGAGCATATGCACACATAACATATACCTCTTGTTATCAAAATACCAAATGTGGCCTCCAAAAAGTTTAAACCAAACCCTTTATAGTTGTAATTAATTACAGTAACAATGACCTCAAAAGTCATAGCATCATACTCCTCCATCATGCATATACACAGATAATATATACACATACATATATAATTAGTCATATACTCCTCCATGTATTCAACAGATCAGAAAGAATGAAGGAATTTACAAATATTAAAGAACAAACTTTAATGTTTTTTCTAGACTTATAGTAACATGGACTTTTCAATAATAACCAATCATGTCAAGTTTTACCCACAAATCAAAAAAAAAAATCAGCTATAGGTATGAATTAATATCACATCAACAATTATCAGTTCAACCATATTTAAAGATCTTAAAAGCGGAATTTCTTACAATGGGGCTTCGATCATTGATCAGCGGAGGACTCTTGAAGGAGCGTATCTGGAGTCGAGGACTCTTGAAGGAGCGTATTTCTTACAATCGGGTTTCGATCATTGATCAATGGCAATCTAAATAATAAAAAACAGATTTCAAAATCACATAAACTTTAAAGAATCAAACTTATAATAAATTAACATACAAAATGTATCATACTTTTATCCAAAACACCAATGGCAGAAATAAAAATTAAACTCATAAAAATAAAATCTATAAATTTATAAAACCTCCCGATCAATAACATCATATTTATCATAGGTAACTCACCTAAACTTATTTCAATGAACTATATCATTACGAACATATACAAATGAAGTCAGTAAAATACCTAAGAAACAGATTTGATCCAAGAACCCGAGACAGGCTGCACACCTAATGCCTGCAAAACAAAAACAACAATAAAATCGACTTACAAACCATGTTTGATAAGAAAATATTGTAAGCACATAAAGACTAACAACTTTTTTAACATCTTGGATATAATTAAAAAAATATCCTAAAAAATCAAAGAAAAATGAAATCTGTACACTGGTTAGTCTTGATATCTCAACTTCTTGGTGTGACTAATTACCTCAACAACTTTTGTTGCAGACTTCCTATACAATGGTGAGCATCGATATCGATTAAAAAAATAGGCTCTGTCTTTAGATCTTCATAGCCATCTTTGTTAGGTATTTTTCAAGATTCACATCGGGTACAATCAAAGAACACATATCAATAAACCCAGACAGCTAGAAAGGCATGATATGATATTAAAGGACTCAGATCAAGAAACCAATGTAACAACAGAGGAACGCATGAGTTTCCTTTGGCTGCAAAGGGTAATTGCCGCGCCAATTCACCACTTTGTTGACCCGTTTGCGAGACTTGATTCCACGAGTCTTGACCCCATGTATCTTTGGATTGTACATCTTTCATTTCTTCCACCAGGTTCCAATCCATCTCCAAGTCTCGTAAGGCTTGGCCACAACGCGTCCTATTCATGACGTGCACCACCTACACAATTCACCACAAAACATGATTCAGAGCTAAGTGAGGACTTAACACAAAACCACTCATATATTTGTAGTCTTGTGTGTTTTCGTGCACGAGATGCCAACATTATGGCTTTGACTCCATGCCATCACTTAGAGCTTTTATAAAACAACAACCCCATGGAACCAGATGATATTAATAATTTCTCATCACAAACTATCCGAGATATGTACATATCCTGGAAAGCATAAACAACTCCATATTTATGAATAAATATATATATTACACCAATCACATACGGTTAGTCTTGTCATAAGACATTCAACCACTAAAACTTCCATTCTAACTAGAAATTTAACAAGTAAGTGACATTTCCACAATACAACATCAAACTGACTCAGCCATCAAGACCAGCGTAGCAGACGCCGACCCAGCATCAGTACTCTGCCCTTAACCGAGTGCTACAAACAATCCATTAGCATCTACAACTTACATTTTATTCGCATTTTGACACACAACTTCAAAACTCTTACATCATGATTCTTCTACGCTAAAACAAGCATAGAATTTTCCACAACATTCAGTTTGCATATTAATCTCATCTAAGTCATATCTAACTCCACTAGTAATTTCATAAGGCTTGAGTTAGGTTTACCCACAGTTGTAAGCTTCTTACCAGAGTCACAACGATGTCATTTAAGGTTACATACCATAACCCATATCTCCTTGCTAACTCCTACTAGGTTCTACGCACTTAACCATGTATTAGTAGTTCAAGATCTTTATTATTCTTAACAAGTAATAGACCCATACGGATCCTATGCAACAATTTTGACATTACCATTTTTACTTAAATTATTCCATGATCACAACAAGAATAAATTAACACATCAACTCTCTAGACATTACCGAACTTTAATAAACGCAACATTGACTATTTATAACTTCCATACAACATCATACTTTAATAAACTCAAATTTGTATGCTTCTTTACTGCCTTGACTCGTTGACTTCCAAGCTTGAATACCTAACTTTTTTGCAAGTCAATATGCAATCATTAGGATACATAAGTACAACTCGTTCAACTCATCATTTGTATCCCATCAACAAAAACTGAACATTCACATACTTATTCGTAAAACAAGATGTAACATAATTCTATATGTTAACCATCTATTTTTACCCCTTTCATCAAAATTTCATGGCTCATTTGTAAGTGTTTAAGACAATCAAGATAAACATATTAAATAAAAATCAACTACTTAACATCAATATATGATGTTCAGCTCATTAGAATATTCAACGCTCAACTACCCAAATTCTTTTAAACTTCTTTTTTCCAGTGCTGCACTTTTAGTGCAGCACCTGTTCAAGACCCTTTTTGACCCCTTAACCATTCAAATTATGGAAACATGTTCAAAAATAACCTGTAGAAAACTTAGAGAGCTTTCCGTACATATAAAATACACCTTCATCGGAGTCACGGTTGATTTTATATGAATTATTTTAAAACAGAACAGCAACTTACTTTTTTTTCCAATCAGCATGCTGAGTTTTTTTTTAACGTCCACGAAAATCATATACGTTGACCCGCTAAACATCCAAATCAGTTTCGGGTGTTGAAATAAGAAACATAGTGTTCATTACAAGCTTTCCAACAATATATAATACACCCTACTCGAACGTGCGAGGGATCTGATACAACACTTACAAAACAGCCCTACAACTTGATTTTCAATTCAAGTTCAATATAGAAAATATCTTTGGAGCGTTTTCACAAGACCTTATGTGCATAACTTGGTCTAGCATGAATATCATGAAAACTAAACCACATTAATCCAATCCACACAATAAACTTATATCAATACTTGAATCCATAGGATTTCATACAAAATCAAATCATACAAGTTATGATATGCTCTACTATTATATAGTGTGCATCACTTTGAAATCACTCCAAGCATGAATTGTAGGTAACTTAACACCCAATCCACCCAAATTTCGTTATCTACACCACTACCCATTTCAACCCTAGCCAAAACCTTCACATGGAGTCAACTTTTAAAATCAAATTCACATATAATTGCAATACGACAGTAATTAGAGACTTCTAACCCTAAACCGAGTTCATAAAGCCTCAAATTTAGGTTAAAATTCGTAGGTCACACGTTAGCCCTAATTTTCGAGTTTCACCACACAAGATGGATAAAATACTCACCAATAACCCCCAAATATTAGGTGAAAGTGATGATTCCCAGCCATCAACACCCTAAATCCGCCATATGAGGCTTTGATTTTGCTTCACTCGAGTCCCCATCCACAAACGACGAGGAGCAGGGCGTCGGCCCTCTCCTACTCTCGTTTCCAGCGTCTCACTTTCTTTTTTATTTTATTTAATAGTTTACTAACTATTTAAGTTAGGGTAGATTTAAAGGAATTCCCACTTAACAACTTTAATCCCCTAACTTTTTAGTTAGGATAATCATCTAACATCATAAACTAATTCCAAACTGTTATATCCACAATTATAATTTTAGTATTTCATTAAATATTATTTCCACATAATAACTCATTTTCAGGGAAAATATAATTAAAAATTATATTTTAGTTCCACTAAAACTCGAGGTGTTACATAGAAACTTGTGGTTGAAATTAACCAAGTGGTCAAAGTGGAGGAACTAGGGTTGTAACTTTGTTAATTACATGAGGGAGGAACAAAAATCTGGATTCTCATTATAGAGAACCGCAGAATACGTATCTGGGGTAGGGGAGAACAGTGGCGGACCTACTAAGGTCCCAGGGGTAGCGCCCGCTACCCCTGAACTTTTACCCCGACGTGCAATTTTTTTTTTTATAGGTTTTCGGTTTTTCGCGACCCCTGAAACGAATTTTTCGCGACCCGTGGAAGAAATTTTATGGCTTTTACTTAAAAATATGATCAAAAGCCCCTTAAAAATATGATTAAAAGCCCGTTAACTACCTAAAATTTTTTTTCGGGGGCGCTGCCCCCGAACCCCCGTTAGTCCCCGCTACCCCTGATATTATTTCCTGGATCCACCACTGGGGGAGAACTAGGGCTTGAGCAATTTTGAAGCTTAAGGTCGAAATCTGATAGGTTAAGTGGTGGATTTTGGATTTTGTGTTGGATTCTTTAACCTACACACATCATCTTTCTAAATTTCTTTGTGGCCTGCCAACTAAGTCTTCCCCAAGTTGCGTAGTTAAGTTTGATAATTTATTTGGCTAAATTGAGGTGTGAAATCAGTTATATGTGCAATCTAGGTATGTGTTAATTTTTTTTTTTTGAACGGCAAATTTGGATCACTGACGGGGATATTACACCACCCACCCGATCATCTCCAATCCCCATCAGGAGGAAACTCACCACTCGTGAGAAAACACCCATTTTTATTATTTTTGTTACAAGTGGGACTTGAACCCAAGACCTCCATTTAAGGGTCATACACCTTTGCCACTAGGCTAACTAGTGGTGTGTATCTAGGTATGTGTTAATGAAGTATGGATTTGGCTTTCATGCATTAATACTTCTTAATCATAAGTTGAAAGTGATAGGATGGGTAAACCCATGTATGGAAACTGAAAATCTGCACTATGCACACCAGTGGGTGGTTTGGTTATTGAACTAGACTCTAATTGTGTCTATAGTTGTTGTGGAAATTATTAATTTGACATAATGATGTGATTAAGTATGCAAGTAAACAATATTGGGATTATATGACATGTTAAACTTGAATGTTATGGTTAGGTGTATGTATGGACACCAAGTATTTTTAAAAATGCCTATAAGAGATGTTAAACTTTAAAGTATGTGGTTTTAGTCGAATTGATATGTTTTGTATTACTTGAGTGTCATAAATTGTCATATCTGTGGGTTATCAATCTAAATGCTTAAGTAACTTATAGGTGGACGCACTGAGAGTTCAATTCACCAAAACTCAAAATTTAAAGCTCAAAGGTAACACTTAAGTGTGTTTCATAGTTGTTATAAAGTATGCATTATTGTTGATTTAATCATAAGTATGAGTAATTACCCAAGTTGGGGCAATAGTAGCTATCAAAATAGTAGTTGGTAGTATAGAATTAAAGTATGTATTGTTGTATGATATTTGATTCGTAAGGGTTTAGATATAGTAGTTGGTAGTATAGAATTAAAGTATGTATTGTTGTATGATCTTTGATTCGTAAGGGTTTAGATATAATGATTTGAGAACCCTATGAGCAGCGTCGAGTGAAGTTAATATTAAAAGGTCGTAAAACCCAACATACACCTCAGGGTGAAGTGGAAGTAATTGGTCTTTGATCATTGCATACCTACAAGTAAAGTGGAAGTACGTGGAATATGATCATAAAGATCATATCCAAGTATGTGGTTGAAGGTCATTTAGGATTACAAGGTCCTACTATTGAATGGATAAATGTTGTGTTTAGTTACATATGTTTTCAAACAAGAATGTGGAAGTGTGACTTTAATCATTTAAGAAGAATGCTTGAGTTAGTAGATTTATTTGGCCTTAAATGTATAAAATTGCTCTAACGGATTAACAAGATAGGAAAATTGATAAATTGATGTGTTGATCGTAACTACGGTAGATTGAATGATTTTAGTTGATTTGTGCTTAGAAGTGGTTGTAAACATAGTTGGAAGTTACTCGGGTTGATCCCGAATCATATATAGTTGGAAGTTAGAGGCAAAATTATGGATAAAAGGGTGTTAAAAACGCAAAATTTGGCTAGGAATGAAAATGTAGCAAATCTAGAAAGTTTCTGTCCCAATTGCTTCATCGCGCCACGCGACAAGTTTGGATAAGTGCGTTGTGACACACGATCTTCATCGTGTTACGCGAAAGGGGGAAGACCGGACCCTCGCGACACGCGAGGGCCTCCAATCGAGGAATTTTATTATTATGGTGGTAATTAGGCTTATTTAGGAACCTTTTTGTTTTATTGTCAAGAACACTAACATGTTACTAGTGTTGTCATAGGTAAAAAATAGGTGCAGCCCGTGACACGATCGAGATGAAGCCAAGAGAACCGAACCCTCATGGACGAGTATTTTTATTGTTATGAATTAGTCATCGTTTAATGAGAGATGCTTTCTCTAACTATGACTGTGATGGCTTAATAAATAACTCTTTTTATGGATAACTTTGATTAAATATGAAAGTTGTAATTTTAATCGAAATATTTTAGGATGAAAGTCGTACTTGTTTTTCAAACACGTAACAAGTGGACGGGCGTTACAATTTTCATTCCTCATCCTGCATATTCATCACCTAATTTAGCAATTAGAGTTTAAATTCCAATTTCTCAACCCCCAAATCAATAAAATCGAACTTTTGGGCTTTTATGCTCAATTTCACTAGCTAACTCAAGGTTCATATTTTAAGCAAACATATCTAGCATCAACAATAACAATCTAAGTACGTGGGTGATCTTCACGTCCTTCTTATCTTTAATCAACAGATGGAGGCTGAAGAGTTTTTGAGGAAGAAGGAGGGTGTTTGGAAATCGTTTTTCTGTAATTTGGAATCATGGACGGGACAAGATTTTCCTAGGAAAAGAATTGTGAGTTTAAAGATGCTAGGTGTCCCGCTTGCCCTGCGCGAAGATTCTACCTATGACGCCATCGCTAGCACTTTCGGAAAAATTGTATGGCCTGCTCAATCCTCATGGTTATTGGAAGACTGTAGTTGTGTGACGGTGCAAATCCTCTCGGAATCATGGAAATTCATTGACGAAACTGTGTGCCTGGCTTGGAAGGGAGAGAATTTCACGGCAAGGATTACAGAGGATAGGGAGGTTTGGAGTCCCAATTTCGTGGAGGAGGAGTCCCTGCCGGAGTCAGCGGGGAAGTCCAGTCGTCACTCGGTCTGGGAGGAGGAGCAAGACTGGGAAGACGGAGAGTGTCGTGACACGTGGAGAAAGGAAGTGGAAGATGAATGTTTTGATGGTCTGGGGGGTGGTGCGTATGTGGAATCGAAAAGCCCATGCAGTAAAGAGTTGCTCGAGGTTAATGATTCTGTTTCTAGGGAAGGTGGCACGTCATTGGGGGAGGAGGAAAGTGAAGTAAGGTCCAAGAAAAAGTTGGGTGTATACCTGGATGATTCCATTTATAATTCTTCGGTCTTTGGGTTTGGGCCGGCGGATCATGAGGAGCCCATTAGGGAGGAGTTGGGTGGTAACCTGGCCCAACACACCTCATCGTTACCTGTTCACAATACCACCGCTTCATTGGGAGGGGATTCTATGGATGAGATGCCTTTCTCTCTACCTAACACTGGTACTTATCGGAAAAAACAAAGAGGAGACAGAATAGCGGCGTTTCAAGTTCAAGGTAATATTCTTCGTGGTGGGGGTCGTAGAATGATTCGTGGGCGGGTTTCGAAAGCGCTGGCTCGGTCTGCGCAACGTGGTGGTTCGAGCAGGATGAGTGGGTCAGGTGATGGGGGTAGGGATGGAAACAAATGGAGTGAGGAAATCAAGCAAACGATGGCAGTAGGGTCCTGTGTGGGGGTGGATTTCAAGGATTGTGAAGATCAAGTGGAGGAATTGGTGCGCAAGGGGAAGAACTTCGTTCATTAATGGACCTGATTTGTCTGAATAGTCGGGGTCTGCACGACGTGTCCAAAGTCGGGTGGATTAATCAATTGAAGAGGGACAACAGAACTTGGTGTTTATGTTTGCAGGAGACGAAAACTATGGATGATTCCTCGCTTCCTTTATCCAGTCTTTGGGGGAGTCGGAATTTCGATTGGAGGTCGGTGCCGGCCAGGGGACAATCGGGAGGCATTTTAACTATGTGGAATCCGGGGTTATTCTCGTTTCGGTATTCATATTCTAAACCCAATTTTCTCTTGGTTGCTGGTGTTTTGATTGGGGAACAGATTGATTTGAACCTTGTTAATGTCTATGGCCCATAATCTCCTGTGCTCAAAAGGGATCTGTGGGAGGAGCTAATCGATTTAAAAAACTCCAGACCTGGGCTCTGGTGTTTTGTGGGTGATTTTAATGAAGTCCGGGACCCCGGAGATCGGTTGAACTCCATTTTCAACCCCGGGGGAGCGGCTGTTTTTAACGATTTTTGCAGTCGTGCTGATTTACAGGAGTATAGACAGGGAGGCTCAAGATTCACGTATTCTTTCGGGAACGGTAAAAGTTTCAGCAAGATAGATCATGTCTTTGTGTGCTCTGAGTTTCTTCATCGGTGGCCCAACGCGACTCTTACCGCTGTTCCCAGATTATGGTCTGACCATAATCCTTTGATTCTCAAGGTTTCCACGCGTGATTTCGGGCCAATCCCCTTCAGATTTTTCTCGTCGTGGCTCGATAAGCCTGGGATCAACGAGGTGGTTGAAAAAGCTATAACGGGAGGCTGTTTTCAAGGTAAATCGGATATGGTTCTGGCCGCTAAACTTAGGAAAGTCAAGGAGGATCTTAAAGAATGGAACAGATTGGAAAAAGAGAAGGAGGGAGATCTGAAGCAGAATCTGACGACTATCTGTGTCAAGTGGGAGGCCATGGCTGAGAATAGATCGCTGGAGCCTTTTGAGCTTGATCAATGGGTTGAGGCTAAACGTCGTCTTTTGGATTTGGAATCACGACTGCGTCGTGATCTTGCTCAAAAAGCTAGGATTCGGTGGGCCTGCGATGGCGATGAGAATACTTCTTTTTTCCATGGCATGATGAAGTCGAAATGTGCTACTGGGAGAATTAACGGGTTGGAGGTTGATGGTGTTTGGATTTCTGACCCGACAATTATCAAAAAGGAGACTCGTGAGTTTTTTTAAAAGAAGTTTGCTAAAGATCAACGCCGTAAGCCCACTCTCCATTGTCCTGGAATTAACCGTCTCTCTAACAGTGATGCGGAGCTTTTGGTGAGACAATTTTCTGCAATGGAAGTGAAACAGGCTGTTTGGGACTGTGGCGGAGACAAAGCTCCCGGACCAGACGGGTTCAATTTTAATTTCATAAAACACTTTTGGGGACTCTTGGAAGGAGATCTAGTTCAGATTCTTAACGATTTCCACAAGGATGGGTTTATTTCCAAGGGTTGCTGCTCTGCTTTCATATGTCTTATTCCAAAAATGCAAGACCCGATCGGCCTGGGGGATTTCCGACCGATTAGCTTACTTGGTTGCATTGCAAAAATTATTTCCAAGGTTTTGGCTAACCGTGTGAAACTTGTCATTGATTCTGTGATCTCCGAAACGCAGATGGCCTTTATTGCCAAAAGGAACATTGTTGATGGCCCCTTAATCATCAACGAAATCCTCTCATGGTGTAAAAAATGGAAACGAGAGACTATGTTTTTCAAAATTGATTTTAACAAGGCTTATGATTCTCTTGATTGGGAGTTCCTGGATAATATTATGGAGCAAATGAACTTTCCCCCTTTATGGAGAAAATGGATCAAGGGTATTCTTAGGGCTTCTAAAACGTCGGTGTTAGTCAACGGCTCTCCGACCAATGAATTTGAATGCTTCAAAGGGGTTCGTCAAGGAGACCCCCTGTCCCCGTTTCTCTTTATTATTGCCATGGAAGCCTTCCATTGGATGGTTTCTAAGGCGGTGGACATGGGGATTTTTCAAGGCATCGCTCTCCCAAATTCTGGCCCGGTGATATCCCATTTATTTTTTGCAGACGATGTGATGATGCTGGGCAATTGGACTGAAGGTAATTTCTTGAATTTGAGACGGATTCTTTGGTGTTTTTTTTTGGTGTCGGGTCTTCGAGTTAACATCAAGAAATGTGGGTTGTACGGGATTAATGTGAGTCAAGAGGAGAAGATTAAGTGGTCTGAATTTCTGGATTGTGGGTCTTGGGAATTTCCGTTTGACTATCTTGGACTCTTGGTGGGAGCCAACATGAACATTAAGAAACATTGGGATAACGTGGTCAAGGTTTTTCATTCGAGACTCTCGTTGTGGAAGGCGAAACACTTATCTATAGGTGGGATGATCACCCTCATAAAAGCAGTTTTAGATTGCTTACCATCTTACTATTTCTCGTTATATCGGGCGCCAAAAGGAATCCTTGAAAAATTAGAGAAAATTCGGTTGAAGTTCCTTTGGGGTGGGGATGATTCGAAGCGAAAAGTGCACTGGGTGGCCCGTGATAAGGTGTTTAAACCGATTGAGAAGGGTGGTTTAGGGCTGTGTCCGTTGGTTTATTCCAATCTCAGCTACTTGTCTAAGTGGATATGGCGGTATCACACTGAACCGAATCGTATATGGAGGAGAGTGGTTACTAGTATTCATGGAGATAGATCTTGCAGTTTGACGATTCCTCGATACCCGTCAATCACGGGAGTTTGGAAGGCTATCATAAAGTCGAAATCTGACCTGCTTGACAGACATGTGGACCTTAATGGGCTGATTTCGGCTGTCAATGACAGTTGGGTATGGGAGGGGAATTCCGATGGGATTTTCAGAATTAAGGACGTCCGTATTAGGCTATGGAGAGATCTTATCCTGGAGGAGGACATTGTGTATAATTGGTGTCCTACTGTGCCTATTAAAGTTAACGTCTTTGGGTGGCGGGCTTCGTTGGGGAGGCTGCCGACTGCGGACGGTCTCGCTCGAAGAAATATCAATGTCGGCCACGGGGGCTGTCCTTTTTGTAATGTGACGGCTGAAACGGCGGATCATCTTTTCTCTGGTTGTGAATTTTCGAACATGGTGTGGTGTATTCTGAGCCAATGGTGTAGAGTTGAAACTCCATTCTTCTTTGCGGCTAAAGACGTGTTTCAAGGCCCGAGAGGTGCGGATGGTAATCCGGAGAAAAAGAAGGCGATTGTAACAGTTTTTACCACGGGGTGTTGGTGTATCTGGAAGGCAAGGAACAATGCGATCTTTAGGAACCAAAGCCCTTCTCTTGCTTGGGTGATTAACGAGACTAAAACTTGGAGTTTTATTTGGTTTAAAAATAGAAACAAAGGGTCAAACATAGATTGGAATAGGTGGGCTGCTTTCACAATGTAACGTTTTCCTTTTCTTTCCTTCTTGTATGGGTTGTGGGGCTGGCCTCAGTTGCTTGCTGTAGCTCTTTTGCCCTTTTTTTGAATAATATTGCCGTTCAAAAAAAAAAAAGTAGAATCACAACTTTATTTTATCTAATTTCATACGCTAATTTCGAATATGAAAATGCATCAAGAAACTTACGCCACACTTCTAGCTTGTTTGGTTTAGAAGTTCTCAATCTTCATTCTACACTTAAACTTACAAAATATTGTGGCTAGAATCACCAAATTCCGAATTTCTTGGTTGAATGAGGGTTTCACATTTTTAGGAAGGATAATACTATTTCTGCTTCTCTTTCCCAGATTCACGAATTAAGTTTGGTATAATTAGAGTTTTGGTCCCTCTAGCTTGACCTTTATGCATTTTTAATCCAAAGTTCATAATTTTTCTCACAAGATCTTATACTATCATGCAAACATCATATTATTATATAATACAATAAAATTTGAAGGATAAATAGTATACTTTTATTATCTCTTAAATTAGTCACCAATTTTTATATTTATTATCATTTTGATATTGTTCTTTTAGCTTTAGTCACATTTGGCCCTTATAAATTATAATTTATTTAATTTATTTATTATATAACAATGAAAATTGGTGATAAATAGTATATATATACTTTTATAGTTTTATACTTTCACCACAAGAATTTTAGACTTTTACGTGTTATACCCCTTAACTTAGTATATTTTTATAGTTTTATACTTTCACTACAAGACTTTTAGACTTTTACGTTTTATACCCCTTAATTTTTTAACCCTCTAACTTTTAAAGTTTTTTTTTGTTTTAAGTTTTATTGTCTTCTACTTTGGCCACGAAACTTTTAACTTTTCTACTTTCGTTTTTAGTATATTTTTATAGTTTTATACTTTCACCACTAAACTTTTAGACTTTTACGTGTTATACCCCTTAACTTAGTATATTTTATAGTTTTATACTTTTACCACGAGACTTTTAGACTTTTACGTTTTATACTCCTTAATTTTTTAACCCTCTAACTTTTAAAGTTTTTATTTTTGTTTTAAGTTTTTTTGTCTTCTAATTTTGCCACGAAACTTTTAATTTTTCTACTTTCGCTTATAGTATACTTCAATAGTTTTATACTTTCACCACGAGACTTTTAAACTTTTACGTTTTATACCACTTAACTTTTTAACTTTCGTTTAGTATACAAATTCAACCCCGCAGCAACGCGCGGAGTGGTAAACATCTCGTTATACTAACACCTAGATAACATCCTAAAAGGGTTTAAGCTTGGGGATGGAATTTCACACTTTTCACAATTTATCAAAACAATATAACTTAATATTTCGAGGTGTTATGTGTGTAACATATACACTTTACCCGACTTTGAAATCCAACCCATTTTGGATTTCGTGTTTTATCGATTTTGCAAGTTATTATTTACCGGGGGCAATTTTCGGGTATTATAACCCAAATAATATTTTTAAATGATGAAATGTTAAATTATTATCAATTGGAACTAAATTGGATGCCTCGAATTAAAAATAAAGCAATTTTGGGTTTTTATGCGATTTCGGTACGCGATTCGACGTTTACCACGAATCTCTTATTTTGTCATTGTATGTCGAATTTATCATAATTATGTGTCTATTATTCCTAATTAACATCACAAGTCATCACACACAAGTTGAGTCTCGAAACATTGGTGATTAACCTAATGGTGATACGTATGGTAATTGGCCCGAAAACGCGTTATATTTTCTCATAACCCAATTTTTAGCACGATTCATTCAATTTTATATGCTTTAATGTGTTTCATATGATTATAAATGCAAAATGGTGAAAACGGTGAAAATGGGACTCGAAACCGATAAAGAACAAATAAGTTATAGCGAAAACGGTAAAACCGACCATAAAACGTACCTATTCAATATAATTATTAATTGCAAATGTTTTTATATCAAATTAGTACTTGATTTTAGTGGAAATGGCCAAATGAATCCAATGGTGATGAAATCGGGATCAAAAGCCCTAAATTACTTGGCCAAAATGCTAATGTTTGCAAGATGTGAACTAAAGTCAAAAGGGAGGTAGTAAGGGCTAATTCGTGGACCGCGACTAATGGCCTAGATACCTCTAGAGGTCCACGACTCCTCACAAGCGGGTAGATCTCGTTTTAGGCGATTTTGGTCCATTTTTCTTCATTCCTTCAAACCCTAGCCGCCATTCACTATATATTCGAACCCCATCACCTATATCATCATTTCTAAGGATTCAAGGCCCGTTTTGAGTGATTTCAAGCATAGTAAATGTGGGTTTTTGTCTTTTTCGGTATGTTTCTTCGATTCTTCACCTCGTCTCTTCCCATGTCCATGCTTCAACTTGATAAATGGTCGATCTTTATATGTTTTTAAGCCTAGATCTTAGCTAATCATGTTTATGGATGTTAGATCTTATGATAAAAGGATTGAAGTTTGGATTTTTATCAACATTTATGAAGTATCTTTGTTGAATATTGATGAATCATGTTAAAGTTGGTAGATTTATGTATGATTCACCATGAGAATGTAACATTATAGATAGACCTGGGGTTTAGTTGATCGAAGATGGCTTTTTGATGGTTTTTCATAATATATATATATATATATATATATATATATATAGGGAGAGGATCATTTGAGACCAATTGGATTTGAGAACTTTTGAGAACCATTCTTAGCCACAGGTTATATATAAGGAAACCCCCCCCCCCCCATGAATTTGAGTGCTTCCCCCCTGAAAAATAGTGGCTCAGAATGGTTCTCAAAAGTTCTCAAAGAAAAAAGTTCTCATTTGAACCTAACCCTATATATATATACATATATATACATATATACATATTGAATGTATGTGAATGTAAGTGCATAGATCTATATCAAGTTGCTTTCTTAGTGATGATAAATGTTGAATCAATGGTATTCAAGTATGTTTAGCCATAAATAAAATGATCGAGGCGTCATCATGCAAAAATATTAGGTTTTGAATGGTTAAATAACTTAGAAATTATTAAATAAAGCTTTAGGTCGAAAAGAAATTATTTTGTGTAAATAGATTTATATATATATATATTGGTTGTTTCATGTTGGATTATGCATAAATGATATGATAATGATTAGATTAGTGTTAGGTTAATTTTCGGTTGCGATTAGTGGCCTTTGTGTTATCATGAAAATAAGTATATTTTGTGGAGTCGTAAAAACAATTGGTTTTATCTATTATTGTATGACGTCGCATGTTAGTTTTAGGGATCATCTATCTCATGATCCTGATCGTACGTTATCACCATAATTACATTACCAACGAGTCGTCGAGTCGATTGTGAAAAACCGAGGTGGTGGGCAAATACCTTGGTTGCGGAAGCGGATCGAGTCTTTGTGTAACTCGTTTTTGTAGAAACAAATGAACACTCGGATATGAACAACGATGGTGTTTGAGATGTGATGATGATGATGAGCAAAACTAGTAAAACATGGATAGATGAAGAACAACATAGATAGATGATAAACAAGGTGGAATGATAAATAAATAAAGATAACCGAATGATTACATTTTATCTACCCCACGCATCCTAGGTATCATAAACTTTCTAGGTGAGTTCATGAACCCTTACAAGTTTCAAAGAACCATGACTAACTCTCTCTCTCTCTCTACCAGTATACATGTCTTTCACAATGGAACGACTCACTATAGATAGTACAACTCACTAAGGGCATAATAGTAAAATACTAACTAGTGATAATATTTAAACAATAAATAATATGCACTAGAGCCTCTTCTTTGTTGAGTCGTATTGTCTTAAGTCATCATGGTCTTCACCGTGTTGTAGGGACGGTATATAATAAGTGGTCGTTGAGTATTAATCACATCTATCCAAATCTTGTTGGCTCAGTCTCGCGATTCCCAAAAATCTCCCCCTATTTGGTAGATGGAATACTCAACAATTGTGACATTGATTCTTGTATTCTTGCAACTTGACTTCAAGATAATCTTCATGTAGTTTCAAGTATTTGATTCTTCAATTCTCCTTTGTGAAGCTCCCCCTACAATAAACATTCTTCTAGCCCCAAAACAAAGGCTATAAATGTATACAGTATTTACAAAAGTCAACACAATGGCTAGCTACTTGAGGACTCAGTCATAACTCAAAAGTGCCAATCTTGTTGGAAGTAAACAAGATAAAGGATCTATGAAAAATTAGAAACTCAATCCAAAAATTCAACCATCTTGAAATACTTGGCCGAATACCAAATCAAAGTTTTGCACATAGATAAACCACTTCTTTTGTGCTATTAATCTTGCCTTAGATTTTTACCATAATGGCATTGACGCAACTGTTACGGCTTGAGGACTCTTCGAAGATTAAAAATCACGTTGCTTTCTTTTGCTCGAATCATTGCAAAAAGTCTCATCATATTCATCACATCTTCTCCCCCTAGACTTTTGCAACCCGTAGCAAAATAAATAAGCATGTTCTGTTGTAATCAAAATCCATAAAGCAACCTTTGCATCAACAAATTCTTGAACTTCAATAGTAGCAAATAATTCTCTCCTATCAAACTGATGAGATTACTACAGAATTATGGCTTCAAATTGTTGTGATTATGGGTTGACAACAGAGATAAATAACCGGACTCGAACTCGTAATCGATCTCGAATAGAAGTCATTACCGAAATCTCGATCTGATACATCTTTGATCATAGCCCGGCAACACAGCTTTGAACTGAGTAATAACGAAACATAGATTCAGCACTTAACAAAGATCTGACCTGAAACATTTTCCGATTGTATATCCGTATTTCTGGCGGTCAGGAGCTTTACCGGTGGTCTGAATAGTGAGCAGAAGCAAATACCGGCGGCTATTTCGTGAACATAAATGATATGTCGGTGACCTGAACCCGCACAGTGACAACTCCGGCAATACTAACCTGGTCTGAAACTTTTCCGGTGACCAGAAACATATACGATGGCCTGAGAAACATTCTGGTGAGCTGAAACCGTAGCTTTCTGGATGAACAAGGTGTTTTCCGGTGACTGTCGGAATTCTAAACTTAACAGCAGCGCTTTTCGGTGGCCAAGGACATCATCGGCGGAGTGAAGTTCGATTGATAACAATGTATTCGAAGCATCGGAACATAAACAGTGTCATATCCAGAATAGCATGTAATAACAGAATCACCGAGGTAGGCGTCTTACCAGAATAAGGAGCATCGAAGACTTCACCGGCTGGAGGTTAAACTTCTGGTTGAATGGATTTTCGTTTGAAATATTTTCCGCTTGAAGATGGGGCGGAATAAATTCTTCCGGTTGATCTTTATAGTTTCGGTTAAGGTTGCATTTCCGCTTGAACAATGATTTCCGGTTCAAGTGGGGTTTGCCGGTTGAACGATGAAGCGGAAGATTGTTTTCCATTTGAAGGTTGAAACGGAGCAGGGAAGGTTTTCCGGTTGAAACCCAAAATTTCGCTTAAAGTAGGTTTCCGGTTGATCGTAGGGTTTTCCGCTTGAACAAGATTTTCCGGTTGGACCAATTTTCCGGTTCAAGTTTCCGCTCGAAGTTGAGATGGAACCGGTGAGGATTTTTTCGGTTGAATGGATTTTCCGGCTGGAGTTGGACCGAAACTGAGGTTGAGACGACTTCCGTTCGATCTTGAACTCCCGGTTGATCCTCTTTTCCGGTTGAAAGCTTTTCTTCCGGTTGGGGTGATTTTTCCGGTTGAAGGTTTTCTTCCGGATGGCATGTTGATAAAGACAAGAGATTAAATTTCTGCAGAAAGTAAACTTTTAAACCTTTTGGATTTCTTCTCCACGTCGCGACAATGTGTTACAGGAAGGACACAGTGACTTTTATTTTTATCACCTAACCTTTCTTACACATATAACAATAGTCAAAAGTAGGGTTGCAGACTTGCACCTTCTGCTTTATTTCATCAGAAGCGACAAACGCATGTGATGTCTACATAGAAGCATGCAAGTTGTCATCTTTATCGAAACAGTGGTGACATCAACCTCCTTTCCAAAACCCTAAACTCGAACTTGCCTTAACCGTTACCTTAATCGAGAACACCAATCTTTGTTACTCTAAGTTTTGAGCTGATCATGACAAAATTATCATCAATCTAAACCTCGTGTGGTAACCCAAAAATGAAACCTTTTCTTTGGTGAAGCTCAGATGACGTCGATCAACTTGTTACCAACAACGATCTTCATAACAACTGGGTCGGTTACGTACCCTAGCTGTGACCGAGTTCTTGGACCATCGACCCTAGAATCATCGAGTCTCCATTTTATTTAACCTGCAACACTATCTTTCGATCGAGAACGAATAGAAAACTGCTGTGAAGTACGAGCTGCAGTCTCGTTTACTTCATTTCTGAGTTCTTTCACACGAATATTTTCAAGAACAACCTGTAAGCACTCTAAATATTTTGTATAGCTCTCATGATTTTAGAGAGAGAAGTTAGTGCCATGGAATCTTGAAGAAAGTATAGATACGTGTGGAGAAAGGAAGTCCAGGAAAAGTGAATAAAGTAAAAAAAATTGTGGGACTCAATGATGTGCTCGGAACGTACCTAAAAATGTAATAAAAACCTAGACCTAAACCTAGACCTAGACACACCTAATTTTACCGAAACTACCTAAACTAAACCGAACCCTAAGGCAAGTATACCTATCGGAATGTAGAATAGCTAAGGCAAGACCGGATTATCGAACCTAAGGACACTATTTCAGACAAGCCTTAACCTAGACCTACGAAAATGGAAATACTGAGTAAATTTGGTTTGGGTTTGAATTGGGATTAACTGAAGTTAACTAATTCAACTAACAACCGGACAACCACAAGAAACCTTTGGGAAAATTCAAATGGGGAAGAGATATACCACCTAGACCTAGACTCGCAATTGACACTTAACTTTACCTCGGCTCTGACTAATCTGATGGTCGCTAGTTCACCTTTTAAGTCCTTCCTAGACAACGATTCTAACGCTCGAACAAGGGTTCACCTTTTAAGTCCTTCCCACTTCAATTACCCTAGCCACCCTCGGATATACCTAAGGCACACCTAGACTAACCGGAGCTACCAATGATTACCATGAATGACACGAACTAGCAAGCTAGACAAAACCCTAGGACACTTCCTTTTGAGATAATGCAACCCTAGAACTTTAACCAACCCAACTACCCGTTGAACCTGTACCTTTTAAGTCTTTAGTTCAGCAGCACATTATAACCAAATTATCAATTAAATATTAATGCAATAGTCAAGGAAACCCTAACTACACTTTAGCAATCAACCTTAAAGTCAACTACTTTAGTTAATCTACCTAAACCGAAAGACATTCGCGGGTAAATCAAGCATTAACAATCAACTAATGAACTGATCATAACACACATATACATCAGCCATGGCAATATATGGAATTTAATAGAATCGCAACATCAATCAATAAGTCAAAACCGAGAATAAAGTCAAATATTCAACTACTCATCACAATGGTCTAAGTGGCATAATTAGTTTAGCCTACAATCATGGTTTGAATGATAAACATAACAAAGTCTGGAACTTGATTCAAAAACATGATAGCAATTATTGAAAAACAAAGTAAACGGAAGAACCCGATAGCGAATTCCAATGTAAACTTGATCTCTCAATGTTTCCTTGTGATCCCAGCTCTCTTCTGCTCTGAAAATCGCCTCTGGTCGCTCCTGAAATCGTCTGGAAGTCGTGAATGACCAAACTAAACCCTAAATCTGATTTTATATCGAGTAAGCTTCTTTTGCGGGTTTTAGACTTCTAGGCGTATCGCCTACATCTCAGAAACATCCAGGCGATACGCCTAGATCTTGCTTCGCGACAAAACAGTCGAGTCAAACCGACTTAACCCCTCCGTTGACTCTCCTTTCCGCGCGTATTGCCTGCCATTGATCACGTTCCAGGCGATACGCCTGGAACTACTTCTTCAGCACTTCTTCTTCTTTTCTTCTTAACTCTCAACTTGGCTCGGGACTTTATTAAAAACCTTCAAAACTTATAAGAACACATAAAAAGGACCAAAAGACTCAAACTTTAATAAAAGCACTTAAAACTAAAGACAACCGACTCAATTTAACTCAAATATAAACATAAAAGACACCGGAAATGGGATGTGTTTGCAACACATCAAACATCCCCACACTGACTCTTTTTTCGTCCTCGAAAAATACCGCAATGGAATCACAACCAGGAAATCGACTCTAACATTTCACATTTACATTTAACAATCCACCAATCAACTCCACATTCCATAACGTATTAACACCCTAACTACGATTGCCGATATTTCTATCCGATTAAACCCAACCACCAACCTTTTCTTTCGCCCCCATGTGTTTATAAAATTACCAGATATAAGTTCAGTCGCAATGGATCCCACTAAAGAAAGCTCTAGTTCAACCTACTACCGAATCATATTCAGTCAAAGCAAAGGGTATAATTGATTTGAATTTATATATTTCCAGCCCCCCCTTAAACCAGATACTAAGATGTCCAAAGAATAACTAATTATTTATATGCAAATTCCTGAGCATTTATTCACTAAGTTATCATTTTTTTTCTTCTTCTTCTTTTATTTATTTATTTTTTTTTTTCAATTTTTTTTTTTTTTTTTTTTTTTATAGTTGGCCACTTTTACCTAAAATTACCAACGGACATCACCAGAGGCATTTTTTCACAAGGTCTTACCCCCGAAATCATACGTGAGTATTTTGCCCGCGAGATCCGGAACATCATCAGAGGCACTTACCACGGGATACTATCCTTAGTTCGTACATGAGTATTCTGCCCCTTCACTCTAATTCATTAGCCAAATTATTAACTACATGCTCATTTGAAATTCTAAGGACATAGGAGTATCTAGCCTAAAGCGGTCTCTTCCTTCCTAATCATCAGATTCAGCATTCCTATCACTCCTAAAATGGGAACCCACTAGCAGACTGATTAGCATATTTATACAACAAATAAACACACAGGCAATTTAAGCTACTCCTAGGTCAGCTGGGCCTACCGACACATCATAGACTAGTAATGTTTTCCATTCTCACCATACTTATCACAATGCCCAAATTATTAATTAATTTAACCTTTAAGCAAAGTTAGACAATCAATTCCCAGTTTTACTATCATTTCCCATTACTGCAGCCAGAATCTCGGACATTTTTGAACAATTTTTTCAATTTTTTTCAAATTTTCTGACTCAATAACACACCAAAAATAAAAGACTCAAGACTCAATACGAAAGTATCCCATCCCCACACTTGAATCACACATTGCCCTCAATGTGGAATGGAACAAAAATAAAACAGAAATAAAATAAAATAAAATAAAACAAGTTGAAACGTGTTCACCTGAAACTCCAGAGACTCAGCACCTCGGCCGTAAACAAACCACCGCAACTCCGGTAACCAGAAATAATAAATTAAAATTGAAAAATTTTCTGACTTACCTCCCCTAGGCGTATCGCCTACAGCCTTGCATTTCCCAGGCGATACGCCTAGGACTGCAAACAACCGGACCCTCTCTCAACATGTAGGCGTATCGCCTACAACCACCTGACCTCCAGGCGATACGCCTGGAACGTTATTTCCAGAGAGTTTTTGGAATTTTAGCCTCCCAAAAATTTTCTATCTTTTTCTCTTCAGCAGGCCCTTGGTCGAAATTTCCAGCCAAAACTGCAAAATTGACCTGCACATCCTCAAATTTCCAATAGCTTGAATCTCCAAAATAACCTGCAAACACAAAAACACAAAAAACCAAAAACGCAAATGCACGAAAAACGAAAAATTGCAGAAATTTAAAACCACAAATACAAAAATATACAAACCGGGCACTTCACCAATTAGCACAAAACGGAACCAAGACCTCCCAAACCATCCGGAGGCTTGGACTTCACATCCCTGACCACAAAAACACCGGATTTCGACCGGTTTCTAACCAACCAACCATCTAACAACTTCCTACCCCATAAAGCACTGAACTTTACTCCTCTCAACAACTTCTTAACCTTCCAATGTTTGTACCTACCCGGAAGAAAACCAACTTTACCTAGAAAACCCATTTCCGGGTCATGGGTAGCAACAATCACATCTAACCTCCCCACACTTGAACTAAGCACAATCCTATCATCCAAAATACCTAAATCCTCAAGTGTGGCTCTTCTATCTACCTCCTCAACCACCATTTCACTCTCCACTATCACCAACTTCTCGGGTTCTCCTAATGGGTCAAAATTATCACTTTTATCAACTACAATCTCTAACCCCCCAGGATCTTCCCCACACTTATCCTCAGTCACAACTTCACCAACTATTTCCTCAGCTACCTCACCGGGTTTCACTAACGGGTCAAAAATATCAGTTAGATCAATTACTTCAATTAACCCCCCGGTGTTCTCCCCACACTCATCCTCTATAATCCCCTCATCATCCAACCTATTTCCTACAACCACCAAATCTATAAAAGACATGAAAGTACTTATCAAACACACAGATTCGGGGCCCTTACCTTCTTTCCGACCTATCTCAAACATCACACTCTCGTTCTCAACCCTCAATGTAATCGTGCCTGCAAAAACATCAACTAGTGCCCGGGCGGTCCTAAGGAAAGGCCTACCTAAAATCAGAGGGCAACTAGCATCATATGCACAGTCAACTACCACAAAGTCTATAGGGAATAAAAATTTATCAATTTGAACAAGCACATTCTCCACTAATCCTTTGGGTCTAACTACCGACCTATCCGCTAAAGATATGGTCATCCTAGTCGGCTCCAACTCTCCTAACCCTAGATGCATGAAAATAGAATAGGGCATAACATTAATCGAGGCACCTAGATCAGCTAAAGCACATGTCACAGATGAATCACCAAAAGAACACGGAATTGTAAATGTACCAGGATCAGTCAATTTTTCAGGCAATTTATTTTGAACAACAGCAGAACAATTAGCATCAAGAGTGACATCCGAAAAACTCTCAAGCTTCTTCTTATTAGTTAACATATCTTTCAAAAACTTAGCATACTTAGGCATTTGTTTAATAACATCAGTAAAAGGCAAAGTAACCCTAAGCTGCTTAAGAAGCTCTAAAAACTGATTGTACTCACGCGCATTCTTCTGTTGAACCAATCTCTCAGGATAAGGTACTTGCTTCAGATCATCGGCTGTGATTGGTCGAGGCGCAAATCTCACTCTCTTCTTCTCTTTCACCTCTTCCCACTTCAGCGGCTTCCCTTTCACTAACTCAGCCTCAACGTTCGGTGCGGTACTTGCTGGCGTAACGCTCTTGTGCACCCCCCCGTCAGGCGTCTCCAACTCAATCTCCTCATCGACCGGCTCTTCATCAACTACCGCCGGCGATGGACTCTCTAGAACTCGACCACTCCGTGTGGTAACAGCATTAACCGACGCATTGGGGTTTTTGTAAGTACTACCGGAAAATTGACCCCCTCGGTTGTTGAGCTCCTTCAGCTGCTTCGCTATGTCACCGACTGAACGCTGCAAGTCAAGGAACGAGGCCTGTTGATTCCTCAGTAAAGTATCATGCTCCGCTAGCTTCTTCTGTGTGGCCTCATCCCTTGCGTTCATCTGCTGCAGAATCTGCGTTTGATTCATCACCAACTCCGTAATCTCCTTCATCGTCGGCCCTGCATCTCCTCCACCATTCTGATTATACCTTGGCTGAAAACCTGGTGGATTTCCTCCCTCTCGCCATCCTGAATTCTGGCCACTCCTCCACCCAGACTGAAACGAATTACCGAACTGGTTTCGGTTTCCAATATAATCCACTTGCTCAGCGGGAGCAAGCGGGCAGTCTCGGGTGTCGTGAGCGCCTCTGCACAGCTCACATTTGGCCTTAATGTGGAGTTTGATTTCTTCTAAGGTCTTATAGATGTTTTCTAACTCCCTAGGTGGTATGGTCTCTGAGCCAATGTGATGGACACCCCGGGTAGATGTAGATGGAACAAGGGATCGAGTCGGGGCCAAGGTGGCTCTCCGATCTCCGGGGGTCTGCTGTTCAGCAAGTGCGAAGCTCTCGAATAATGATTTGCATTCGTCCACAGTGAGCTTCTCCATCATATGCCCTCCAGCCGAAATATTGAAATCCTTCTGAACAGAATATGGAAGTCCGTTGTAGAACTTCTCGATGATAGCCCATTCCGTCAACCCGTGTTGCGGACATCTACTCAGAAGGGTGTTGAATCTCTCGTATGCGGCAGAATAAGGCTCATCGGGGTCCATCTTGAAAGAGTGGATTTCCTCCCGAGTACGTGAAGCCTTGGCTGGGGGATGATACTTTTTCAGGAATTTTAACATCAGATCGTCCCAGGTGGCGATCGAGTTAGGCGGAAGCGTCTCAAGCCACTCGGCGGCTCGAGATGTAAGGGAGAATGGGAATAAACGCAAGTAGATGATCTCGTTCGCGACTCCGGTGAGTCCGAACGTGTTGCAGATGCGAATAAACCGAGAAATATGCGTCGGTGCATCTTCGTCCTCACGTCCATGGAACTGGATCGAATGCGTCAATGCGTTGATGACGTGGGACGGAACTTGCCAATTTGCGGTGTTGGCAATAGCAGGCTGTGCAATAGCAAACCGGGCCTCGGTGACTCCGGCGCTAGCCTGCTCGTGGACGGTGCGACGTGCCGCCATGGATGAAAGATCGGGAAATGGAATGGGTTTGGTGTCGCGTGTGGTGTGTGTGGAAGAAGATGGTTTGGAATGAGCGGTGGAAATGATGAATGCCTCTAGCTCGGTGCGTAGAAGGCGAAATCGTTCACGGATATCCGCGTCGGGATCAGAAAATGGTGACAGCTCAGGTGGACCCCGTGAACGAGTGTGTGGCATAAAACGATGGAATGACCCGAGGAAAACTAAGAAAAATTTAAACCAAAAAAATCTAGACTCGAAATCAGAAAACCCTAAGACTCTAGACACGGAAAGACCAAAAAGACTCAAAATTTCCTAACGACGACCTAAGTTAATCTTGCCAATTGCCAAGTGTCCCCGGCAACGGCGCCAAAAACTTGATGTGCTCGGAACGTACCTAAAAATGTAATAAAAACCTAGACCTAAACCTAGACCTAGACACACCTAATTTTACCGAAACTACCTAAACTAAACCGAACCCTAAGGCAAGTGTACCTATCGGAATGTAGAATAGCTAAGGCAAGACCGGATTATCGAACCTAAGGACACTATTTCAGACAAGCCTTAACCTAGACCTACGAAAATGGAAATACTGAGTAAATTTGGTTTGGGTTTGAATTGGGATTAACTGAAGTTAACTAATTCAACTAACAACCGGACAACCACAAGAAACCTTTGGGAAAATTCAAATGGGGAAGAGATATACCACCTAGACCTAGACTCGCAATTGACACTTAACTTTACCTCGGCTCTGACTAATCTGATGGTCGCTAGTTCACCTTTTAAGTCCTTCCTAGACAACGATTCTAACGCTCGAACAAGGGTTCACCTTTTAAGTCCTTCCCACTTCAATTACCCTAGCCACCCTCGGATATACCTAAGGCACACCTAGACTAACCGGAGCTACCAATGATTACCATGAATGACACGAACTAGCAAGCTAGACAAAACCCTAGGACACTTCCTTTTGAGATAATGCAACCCTAGAACTTTAACCAACCCAACTACCCGTTGAACCTGTACCTTTTAAGTCTTTAGTTCAGCAGCACATTATAACCAGATTATCAATTAAATATTAATGCAATAGTCAAGGAAACCCTAACTACACTTTAGCAATCAACCTTAAAGTCAACTACTTTAGTTAATCTACTTAAACCGAAAGACATTCGCGGGTAAATCAAGCATTAACAATCAACTAATGAACTGATCATAACACACATATACATCAGCCATGGCAATATATGGAATTTAATAGAATCGCAACATCAATCAATAAGTCAAAACCGAGAATAAAGTCAAATATTCAATTGATAATTTGGTTATAATGTGCTGCTGAACTAAAGACTTAAAAGGTACAGGTTCAACGGGTAGTTGGGTTGGTTAAAGTTCTAGGGTTGCATTATCTCAAAAGGAAGTGTCCTAGGGTTTTGTCTAGCTTGCTAGTTCGTGTCATTCATGGTAATCATTGGTAGCTCCGGTTAGTCTAGGTGTGCCTTAGGTATATCCGAGGGTGGCTAGGGTAATTGAAGTGGGAAGGACTTAAAAGGTGAACCCTTGTTCGAGCGTTAGAATCGTTGTCTAGGAAGGACTTAAAAGGTGAACTAGCGACCATCAGATTAGTCAGAGCCGAGGTAAAGTTAAGTGTCAATTGCGAGTCTAGGTCTAGGTGGTATATCTCTTCCCCATTTGAATTTTCCCAAAGGTTTCTTGTGGTTGTCCGGTTGTTAGTTGAATTAGTTAACTTCAGTTAATCCCAATTCAAACCCCCACTTCAACTACTCATCACAATGGTCTAAGTGGCATAATTAGTTTAGCCTACAATCATGGTTTGAATGATAAACATAACAAAGTCTGGAACTTGATTCAAAAACATGATAGCAATTATTGAAAAACAAAGTAAACGGAAGAACCCGATAGCGAATTCCAATGTAAACTTGATCTCTCAATGTTTCCTTGTGATCCCAGCTCTCTTCTGCTCTGAAAATCGCCTCTGGTCGCTCCTGAAATCGTCTGGAAGTCGTGAATGACCAAACTAAACCCTAAATCTGATTTTATATCGAGTAAGCTTCTTTTGCGGGTTTTAGACTTCTAGGCGTATCGCCTACATCTCAGAAACATCCAGACGATACGCCTAGATCTTGCTTCGCGACAAAACAGTCGAGTCAAACCGACTTAACCCCTCCGTTGACTCTCCTTTCCGCGCGTATCGCCTGCCATTGATCACGTTCCAGGCGATACGCCTGGAACTACTTCTTCAGCACTTCTTCTTCTTTTCTTCTTAACTCTCAACTTGGCTCGGGACTTTATTAAAAACCTTCAAAACTTATAAGAACACATAAAAAGGACCAAAAGACTCAAACTTTAATAAAAGCACTTAAAACTAAAGACAACCGACTCAATTTAACTCAAATATAAACATAAAAGACACCGGAAATGGGATGTGTTTGCAACACATCACTCAATAAAGTCAAGTGCTAAAGTAAAAGTAGTTTTAAACTTGCACTACATCAGAGAGAAAAAGAAGATGGGACAAGGGATAATTATCTTCTTTTACATGGACTCTCTGATCAAGAATTTTTGAGATTCACAATTAAAAGAAATAACATGAATTTTGAATTAATGATAAGTATACGTAGGATATGCATCAGATTCATATTTTGAGCGAGATTTAGAAACAAGTTGGACATGTTTATAAACCCATTTGTGTTTACTGGACTAAAACACAAATACTCAAAAAAATTTCTTTTAACAACTCAAAAGAGATATATGAACACATACATTTTGACTATTCTATGGAAGAAAAATTCGAAACCTTTTTCATACACATTAAAAGATATGGAGGGGAGTTAAAATCTTTAAAAAAAATATAAACATCTCTATTTGTTTTAAAAAATAACGAGCATTTAACACAAAGTTGAGATATCAACCGTGAGGTTGCATTATCTTGACCGTGGCTCTGATACCAATTGAAAAACCGAGGTGGTAAGCAAATACCTTGGTTGCGGAAGCGGATCGAGTCTTTGTGTAACTCGTTTTTGTAGAAACAAATGAACACCCTGATATGAACAACGATGGTGTTTGAGATGTGATGATGATGATGATGAGCAAAGCTAGTAAAACATGGATAGATGAAGAACAACATAGATAGATGATAAACAAGGTGGAAAGATAGATAAATA
>JBCNJP010000027.1:50695215-50748944 GCA_039602395.1 Deinandra increscens subsp. villosa | reverse complement strand
ATAAGAGATTCATGGTAAACGCCGAATCGCGTACCGAGGTATAAAAACCTAAAATTGCTTTATTTTCAATTCGAGACATCCAATTTAGTTCCAAATGCTAATAATTTAACATTTCATCATTTAAAAATATTATTTGGGTTGTAATACCCGAAAATTGTCCCTGGTAAATAATAACTTGCAATGTTTTGTAAGTTTAAGTGTAGAATGAAGATTGAGAACTTCTAAACCCCTTAAACAAGCTAGAAGTGTGGCGTAAGTTTCTTGATGCATTTTCAAATTCGAAATTAGCGTATGAAATTAGATAAAATAAAGTTGCGATTCTACTTAGATTGTTATTGTTGATGCTAGATATGTTTACTTAAAATATGAACCTTGAGTTAGCTAGTGAAATTGAGCATAAAAGCCCAGAAGTTCGATTTTATGGATTTGGGGGTTGAGAAATTGCCAAATTGGAATTTAAACTCTAATTGCTAAATTAGGTGATGAATATGCAGGATGAGGAATGAAAATTGTAACGCCCGTCCGCTTGTTACGTGTTTGAAATACAAGTACGACTTTGGTCCTAAAATATTTCGATTAAAATTACAACTTTCATATTTAATCAAAGTTATCCATAAAAAAGGTTATTTATTAAGCCATCACAATCATAGTTAGAGAAAGCATCTGTCATTAAACGGTGACTAATTCATAACGGTTCTCTTGGCTTCATCTCGATCGTGTCACGGGCTGCACCTATTTTTTACCTATGACAACACTAGTAACATGTTAGTGTTCTTGACAATAAAACAAAAAGTTCCTAAATAAGCCTAATTACCACCACAATAATAAAATTCCTCGATTGGAGGCCCTCGCGTGTCGCGAAGATCCGGTCTTCCCCCATTCTCGTAACACGATGAAGATCGTGTGTCACGACGCACTTATCCAAACTTGTCGCGTGGTGCGATGAAGCAATTGGGACATAAACTTTCTAGATTTGCTACATTTTCATCCCTAGCCAAATTTTGCGTTTTTAACACCCTTTTATCCATAATTTTGCCTCTAACTTCCAACTATATATGATTTTGGGATCAACCCGAGTAACTTCCAACTATGTTTACAACCACTTCTAAGCATACAAATCAACTAAAATCATTCAATCTACCGTAGTTACGATCAACACATCAATTTATCAGTTTTCCTATCTTGTTAACCCGTTAGAGCAATTTTATACATTTAAGGCCAAATAAATCTACTAACTCAAGCATTCTTCTTAAATGATTAAAGTCACACTTCCACATTCTTGTTTGAAAACATAGGTAAGTAAACACAACAATTATCCATTCAATAGTACGTACGACCTTGTAATCCTAAATCACCTTCAACCACATACTTGGATATGATCTTTATGATCATATTCCACGTACTTCCACTTTACATGTAGGTATGCAATGATCAAAGATCAAAGATCAATTACTTCCACTTCACCCTGAGGTGTATGTTGGGTTTTACGACCCTTTAATATTAACTTCACTCGACGCTGCCCATAGGGTTCTCAAATCATTATATCTAAACCCTTACGAGTCAAATATCATACAACAATACATACTTTAATTCTCTACTACCAACTACTATTTTGATAGCTACTATTGCCCCAACTTGGGTAATTACTCATACTTATGATTAAATCAACAATAATGCATACTTTATAACAACTATGAAACACACTTAAGTGTTACCTTTGAGCTTTAAATCTTGAGTTTTGGTGAATTGAACTCTCACTGCGTCCACCTATAAGTTACTTAAGCATTTAGATTGATAACCCACAGATATGACAATTTATGACACTCAAGTAATACAAAACATATCAATTCGACTAAAACCACATACTTTAAAGTTCAACATCTCTTATAGGCATTTTTAAAAGTACTTGGTGTCCATACATACACCTAACCATCACATTCAAGTTTAACATGTCATATAATCCCAATATTGTTTACTTGCATTCTTAATCACATCATTATGTCAAATTAATAATTTCCACAACAACTATAGACACAATTAGAGTCTACTTCAATAACCAAACCACCCACTGGTATGCATAGTGCAGATTTTCAGTTTCCATACATGGTTTTACCCATCCTTTCACTTTCAACTTATGTTTAAGAAGTATTAATGCATGAAAGCCAAATCCATACTTCATTAACACATACCTAGATTGCACATGTAACTGATTTCACACCTCAATTTAGCCAAAAAAATATTATCAAACTTAACTACATAACTTGGGGTCAAGACTTAGTTGGCAGGCCACAAAGATAATTTAGAAGGATGATGCGTGTAGTGTAGAATCGGGCTGCCGAGAGTTGTCAGATAGACCTGAAGTCTAGGACGAACTACTCCGATAGGACGACTACACGTGAGAGAGAAAACAGTCAGCCTTCGGTCAGGATGAGTCTCAAATTTGCCGCTATCTGCAAAACAAAGAAACACCGTTGTTCTGGAGGGCAGGACAGGGTGTCCTGCGACCAAGCTCGGGTGTGAGAATAAGTATGCGTTTCGAGAGATTAAGTGTAATCAAGATCGAAGCTAAGCGCATTGAATGAATTCTAACCTGGTGGTTGGGGTGTATTTATAACCCTCAACCTTTGTCTTGTATCGTCATCAATGCTAATTGCCTAGAATCAGGTGATGTGCTGCAGGTCTAGCGTCTTGGACTGTGCCAAATTTCCGCAGTACACCACTTTGGGTAATCGCATTAAATGTCGTACGTCAGGCTTCGGGTATCGGCACACCGACCTGTCGTTGTGGGAGCACTGGTCTGTGGTGTCCGTCTCGGACTTGTCGTGCTCGAGTGTCGGCTACCGTATGTGACCTTTAGCCGACACTGGGCGGCATGCGCCGGTCGACCTCTTTGTAGGTCGACCCTTGACGTACATTGTGTAGTCGACCCTAGCGAGGGTCGACTCTCTCTCCTCGTGTTGTCTGTCGGCCGGCAGGTTGCGAGGCCGACATTCGTAACTTGTGTAGTATTTCGGGTTGGGTGTGTATCTATCTTCTTGTGGCGTCGTCCGACACCGGACATACATCATCAAATAGGTTAAAGAATCTACACGACAAAATCTAAAATCCACCACTTAACCTATCAGATCTTCGACCTTAAGCTTCAAAATTGCTTAAGCCACTAGTTCTCCCCTCCCCCAGATACGTATTCTGCGCTTCTCTATAATGAGAATCCGGATTTTTGTTCCTCCCTCATGTAATTAACAAAGTTACAACCCTAGTTCCTCCACTTTGACCACTTGGTTAATTTCAACCACAAGTTTCTATGTAAGACCTCGAGTTGTAGTGGAACTAAAATATAATTTTTAATTATATTTTCCCTGGAAATGAGTTATCATGTGGAAATAATAGTTAATGAAATACTAGAATTATAATTGTGGATATAACAGTTTGGAATTAGTTTATGATGTTAGATGATTATCCTAACTAAAAAGTTAGGGGATTAAAGTTGTTAACTGGGGATTCCTTAAATCTACCCTAACTTAAATAGTTAGTAAACTATAAAAAAAGAAAAGAAAGTGAGAGGCTGGAAACGAGAGTAGGAGAGGGCCGACGCCCTGCTCCTCGTCGTTTGTGGATGGGGACTCGAGTGAAGCAAAATCAAAGCCTTTTATGGCGGATTTAGGGTGTTGATGGCTGGGAATCATCACTTTCACCTAATATTTGGGGGTTATTGGTGAGTATTTTATCCATCTTGTGTGGTGAAACTCGAAAATTAGGGCTAACATGTGACCTACGAATTTTAACCTAAAATTTGAGGCTTTATGAACTCGATTTAAGGTTAGAAGTCTCTAATTGCTGCCGTATTGCAATTATATATGAATTTGATTTTAAAAGTTGACTCCATGTGAAGGTTTTGGCTAGGGTTGAAATGGGTAATGGTGTAGATAACGAAATTTGGGTGGATTGGGTGTTAAGTTACCTACAATTCATGCTTGGAGTGATTTCAAAGTGATGCACACTATATAATAGTGGAGCATATCATAACTTGTATGATTTGATTTTGTATGAAATCCTATGGATTCAAGTATTGATTTAAGTTTATTGTGTGGATTGGATTAATGTGGTTTAGTTTTGATGATATTCATGCTAGACCAAGTTATGCACATAAGCTCTTGTGAAAACGCTCCAAAGATATTTTCTATATTGAACTTGAATTGAAAATCAAGTTGTAGGGCTGTTTTGTAAGTGTTGTATCAGATCCCTCGCACGTCCGAGTAGGGTGTATTATATATTGTTGGAATGCTTGTAATGAACACTATGTCTCTTATTTCAACACCCGAAACTGATTTGGATGTTTAGCGGGTTAAAGTATATGATTTTCGTGGACGTTAAAAAAAACTCAACATGCTGATTGGAAAAAAAGTAAGTTGCTGTTCTGTTCTAAAATAATTCATATAAAATCAACCATGACTCCGATGAAGGTGTATTTTATATGTACGGAAAGCTCTCTAAGTTTTCTACAGGTTATTTTTGAACATGTTGCCATAATTTGAATGGTTAAGGGGTCAAAAAGGGTCGTGAACAGGTGTTGCACTGAAGGTGCAGCACCGAAAAAAAGAAGTTTTAGAGAATTTGGGTAGTTGAGCGTTGAATATTCTAATGAGCTGAACATCATATATTGATGTTGATTAGTTGATTTTTATTTAATATGTTTATCTTGATTTTCTTAAACACTTACAAATGAGCCATGAAATTTTGATGAAAGGGGTAAAAATAGATGGTTAACATATAGATTATGTTACATCTTGTTTTACGAATAAGTATGTGAATGTTCAGTTTTTGTTGATGGGATACAAATGATGAGTTGAACGAGTTGTACTTATGTATCCTAATGATTGATATTGACTTGCAAAAAAGTTAGGTATTCAAGCTTGGAAGTCAACGAGTCAAGGCAGTAAAGAAGCATACAAATTTGAGTTTATTAAAGTATGATGTTGTATGGAAGTTATAAATAGTCAATGTTGAGTTTATTAAAGTTCGGTAATGTCCAGAGAGTTTATGTGTTAATTTATTCTTGTTGTGATCATGGAATAAATGAAGTAAAAATGGTAATGTCAAAATTGTTGCATAGGATCCGTATGGGTCTATTACTTGTTAAGAATAATAAAGATCTTGAACTACTAATACATGGTTAAGTGCGCAGAACCGGGGGCGGGGGGTTATGGTATGTAACCTTAAATGACATCGTCGTGACTCTGGTAAGAAGCTTACAACTGTGGGTAAACCTAACTCAAGCCTTATGAAATTACTAGTGGAGTTACATATGACCTAGATGATATTAATATGCATCAAACTGAATGTTGTGGCAAATTCTATGCTTGTTTTAGCGTAGAATCATGATGTAAGAGTTTTGAAGTTGTGTGTCAAAATGCGAATAAAATGTAAGTTGTAGATGCTAATGGATTGTTTGTAGCACTCGGTTAAGGGCATAGTAGTGATGCTGGGTCGGCATCTGCTGCACTGGTCTTGATGGCTGAGTCAGTTTGATGTTGTATTGTGGAAATGTCACTTACTTGTTAAATTTCTAGTTAGAATGGAAGTTTTAGTGGTTGAATGTCTTATGACAAGACTAACCGTATTTGGTTGGTGCAATGTATATATTTATTCATAAATATGGAGTTGTTTATGCTTTCCAGGATATGTACATATCTCGGATAGTTTGTGATGAGAAATTGTTAATATCATCTGGTTCCATGGGGTTGTTGTTTTATAAAAGCTCTAAGTGATGGCATGGAGTCAAAGCCATATCGTTGGCATCTCGTGCATGAAAACACACAAGACTACAAATATATGAGTGGTTTTGTGTTAAGTCCTCACTTAGCTCTGAATAATGTTTTGTGGTGAATTGTGTAGGTGGCGCACGTCATGAATAGGACGTGTTGTGGCCAAGCCTTATGAGACTTGGAGATGGATTAGAACCTGGTGGAAGAAATGAAAGATATACAATCCAAATATACATGGGGTCAAGACTCGTGGAATCAAGTCTCGAAAACGGGTCAATAAAGTGGTGTGCAAGGTCTCACGTCAACTATCTATTTATTTTTTTATGGGTCGTCTTAACCTTTATGTTGTGTTTTGGAGTTAAACTCCATGATATGTTGTCACACCCCGACCGACGGCGTAATATGTTGGGGCGCGAAGATTATCCAGATGCACACAACACTAAGTTATGTTGCGATGTTCTTAATTAAACCCATTTCCATAATCATAGAATAAATCAAAGTCAAGTCATAATTCACAATTGCAATTCAAAACATAATATCCAAATGATAATCATAAAGTCTAGATTTTTATTCAATTAGGTCTACGAAGTCCCATGCAATCCTATGATGGCGGAAACGATATGATCAAACAACGACACTTGCAACATGTTTAACATAAAAGTCAACTAAAGAGTTGGTGAGTAAACATAGGTTTATAGACAGTTCATAGTTTAAAGATAAGCGATTCATGAGATAAGTGTTTCATTTAATCATGTATAACAATTCATAAGTGATGTGCACCAAACCTAGACAAGTAAGGGAGCAATCACCCAACGCCCAAGCCAAGGCAAGCCAGGTGGGTTGCAACTAATAGATCTATCATTGTTGCCACAGCTCGATGGTTAATGGTACAAATGCGATTAGCGATTAGCGATTAGCGAATATCCACACATAGAATCCAACCAATTTTCACATAAAAGAATTCATACATAGCATACATGAAATCGCATAATAGTTTGAATAGATAGACTTTAGAGTTATTGTATAACACATGTTGCACCCCAAAACTTAAAGGAAAAGGGGCTATGAATACTCACCTCACGGGTGAATCGAGATGAAAGATAAGTGATAGCGATGCACGAAATTCACGTCCGAAGATCACCTTGACAATTGACCGATGCGAATACCAAAATAAAAATAAATGAATAAAGTATTTGACAAAGGTCCGACTCACAACTCGATGGTGGTTTACTCAAGTGATAACGGACGGTTTTGATTAGGGACACATTTTAGTCTAACGGGGCCTAATTTTCCTATTTCAAGTCAAACATGGTCAAACAGAAGTCAACATGGTCAAACATAGCGTGACAACCGGCAATTTCCCAGCTTAACCCCGTTAATAACTAGTGTTATATTTCGATAACGTCCGTTACCTCGGTTAACTAGAAATCGTTACACGAACATTGCACATGAGTCTAGACGTCGGTTAACTTACTTGAATAATTATATTTTATGATTTTATGTAAATCATACTTTATGATTTCATGAAAACGTTTTGTCATTTTATGTGACAATTATATCTATGATTTTATGTGGTATATAAGTATATATATATATGCACATGTTATTATTTGATTTTATGTGATGAGGTGTCACGTAGATTATACGAAGCGTTTCTATATTTTTATAGGAATTTAAAATGTATAGTTATTGGGATATAACTATGATTTTATGTGAAATGTATATAGGTTATATTATTTATACAACTTTGTTCGTTACTTATGTTCTGACGTATGCTCGTATAAGCATCGACAAGTTACTCTTCGTTAGTCCTCGTTAGCATCCGTTAGGGTTAACTAACTCATTAGGGACCAATCTTGCCTATTTTGAAACTTCTTTTAAAGCAACAAAGCTGGTAAGGGTTAAATCTGTAATTTCTGAAACTGAAATGCTTATCTTGTAAGCTGGGAGGGGGCATTCTTGCCAATTAATGAAAGTCAATTAGAAAAAAAGAGAAGAAAAACAAACAAGAAACCGTCGACAGTAATGTGTTCCGACTCTCGACCATCGTAATCAATTCCCCATTTACTCGCCGGTTATGAACTCGAATCGATTAACACTGATTTTAGATCCAAAACCTTGTCCCTACAATCATTTGGGTGCCTATCACGATCCCTAAACCTCCCGAGTTCATCATTTTCGTTGTTTTCCGGCGAACTCAAAAATTCCGGCCAACCAAGTACTATTTCTCAACCATTCGCACATCACGGTGGTCGCCACCCTCTGCTAAGCAACCCTGTAGCATCGATTTGGAGAACGGAGCGCCGTCGGGTGACCCGGGTCCGAGGTTTTCGGTTTCGTTTCGGCTTCAAGAACACGTCAATATCTTATCTCCGACTCAAGGTAATTATTACTTCATGTTAGTCGCACCCTTCTGAGCTCCTTTCGTCATGTTTCGCGTTTTTCCGGTGACCGGAATAAAACTCCGATCACCGGAGTTTTAAGGAAGAAGATGACATCGCGACTGATTATGATATAAGTGTCATGTTCCGTTTTTAAACCAACAGCAGCGCTTGCCCCAGTGGTTAGGCGTCCGTATTTTAAACGTGAGGTCGCGGGTTCGAAACCCGGCCTCTGCATTTTAGTTTCTCTTTTACTTTTGAAATCTGGTTCTGACCATTGTTACTACATAAAATCATTAAGTTTGAATTATTTACCAAATTGAGGATCTGTCCCAGCGGTTAGATCGCTGGGCATTCAAGCTAGAGGTTGCGAGTTCGAACCAGGCTAACCTCCTTATTTGTTTTGATTTTTTTTAATATTTTATGTGGTTGGACTTTTGGTGAACTAAAGATTATACTAAATAGCTTTCTTAGAAACATTAGAACCCGTAAACTTGATTATTGATTTGTTATCCTGAGTTTCTCGTTATTTTGGATAAAATATGGTTTTTAAACAAATATATATATATACATACATATGGCACATTGGATGATTTCATAAATACAAATGCTCGTATGCATATTGTAAACCTTTGGAAATATATTTGCCAATATAAACAAGCATCTTTGTAAACTTTACATTAAGGGAAAAAAATGTATATAACTAGTACATTAACCGTCATTACGATATAAACAATTTGATGATGGATGTATATAACTATATGGATATCTATAAAAATGTATATGTACGATTTGTACTTGACTTTATAAGGATATACTCGTATCTTTGGTTATCTATATATATATCTATCTATCTATATAATATATATATGAAAAGATTGGATGCCACGTGGCATCACCACAACAATCCTTGAATTGTTTTTCCCGCTCAAATGGTTCCAGCTTATATCATAAGCTTTTAAATCCTTTAATTCCGTCATAATTTTCAGGTAATCAGTTCTTCAATTTAAACTTCAAATCCGGATATAATATCTCATACAAAATTAAAGATATTTATGTTAACCACATCAATTAATATTTAAATTAATTAGTATACCAAAATTAAGTCATTTCAGTTAAGCGGTCAATCAAATTTTTAAATTTTATTTCAAAATTTTAAATTAAGGCAACTTCCTAAATAATTCAAACTGATTATGTTAGTTATTTTACCAAACTTAATCCATAATTACGCAGTCATATTTATTTAAATTGTGACAAATGTGCTAACATTCTCTGTTAGGAATGTTGTTTCTTTAAAATACTATGTGTGATCACTGCTTTTGTTGGCCCTAAGCCCCTAACATACCATGTCAATCACAGAAACTTCCTCAAAGAGCATGTTGTCTTCGAGGAGGTACATATTCTTACCTTTTAATTAAAATACTTTTGTTTTAGTAATTTATTTCTCAGTTATTAAACTTCAATTTTCACTTATTTAGGCCATACCAATTAAAGATCCCCTAATTTTATCATAGATACATCAAATGTATAGAATTGGCTATTGAAGCTTAGAAATGTAAAGGTTACACTTGCAAGTCTTAATTATAGGATTCACTCAAATAATAATGGAATGGTGAGCATGACATATCTTAGAATTCATAGCTAAAGGCTTATTTTTTTCATTATTTTTTCATTTTTTTATTCTTTCTTTTTTAAGGTTATCAATATATATTGATATCTAAATTGGTGAAGCGATGTCTATTTTTGAGGGTTAAGTTGAACTTATTTGAAACATTTTTATAAATTTTCTTTACAAACGAAAGTGTTTGTGGTCATTTAAATAATGCATGCTAACTTTTATGTTTAAGTTACATCTATTTCAGAGGTCACATAGCTATTACAAGCACAATTACTACGACTATACTTTGCATATGTTGCTAGTTTTCCTTTGAATGTTGCTGAATTTTTTTAATTTCAATTATCGAATTACATTTAATGTAGCATGCTATTACAATTATTCTTTTTTTAAAATCCGCACGTGCGTCGCACGGGTATCAAAAGCTAGTTTCTATATATATATATATACACATTTTATTATTTCGATTTCATGTAGATATATTATTGTTGAATAATATATTTTTCGTCGATTTCTGTATTTGTCATGGTTTTGACTATGTGTCATCCTCGAATTGTTTTTAAAACTCAATAATCTCCGCCATGTCATAGTTTGACTTTATTCATTTTCACCGTTGGTCTAGACTTAGCCACTGTCGATTGAACGAACTCTCGTGTATATATGCTCGTTAGGTGCTTCGTAGATTACGCAAGACCGTTAATTGCTATTTGCGGTGTTACTTATCTGGAATTGCTGTGCACCCTAAGGTGAGTTACACATCCTTTTATGTTACGTCCGGGTTTGGATGATAACACACGCAAACACGTTACACCCGGGTTAGGGTGATAACACAACAACTTTTATGTATGATTAAAGTAGAAATCCAGTATATATCACATGTTCACGTAAAATGCTTTATCTTTCAAGTCCTTACTTATCGAACCGTTAATAGCATATAGCGAGGTGATATTGGGTAGTACTATTGGGGTCTGACAAACCCCACTCAGCGGGCACGAGATGCACCACCCGACTGGCGGTCGGACTGAGGACAATGTCAGCCTAACTTACCGTGATCGAGTAGACACGGGGAAGGCAAAACACGTAAGGAATTATTCCTACAACTAATTGGTCAGCTTCGGTTGCGAACGTTTTAGTGACATGAACTTAGGCTCGCTACCTACGATATGGATTGTACTTGTAATATACATACTTACATACGAATAAGGTTGTTGTATTCGTACTGCATATTTATACTAGTTATACTTATGTGCTTATGTGAACTCACCAACATTAGTTGACACATGCTTGTTGTGCATGCTTTGCAGGACGCTAGGAGTATCGGATTTTTGGGCACGTACGTTGGTTAAAACTTCTATTTTTGGGAACTTGCTTTTAAAACCTTTACTTGAACTATTATTTACTTATCGGGCGCTTGTTTTGCGCAACATAACTTTTATGAGCTTCCGCTAAACTTTAACTCTGGTTTTGATATTTCCCGTTTGGAAATATATCTACATTTTGAACCCTTAACTTATGTTTGATGTAACTAATGACTCGGGTCCTGGTCTGGTTCACACCCCACACGGTAAAACTCCGTTAGTGGAAATTGGGGGTGTGACAGATTGGTATCAGAGCCCTTGGTTGCAGAGAAGTAGAATTTTCAAAATTCTAAACTGTAACTGTTTTCGAACATTAGTTACAACAGTTCCCAAAAACATTTTCTTTTCGCGTGCCAAAAATCGATTACTCACATTAGGTTGTTTTTCTTTTGTTTGTGTCTGTCTGGGCTCCTAAAGTATGACACCACACAACAACACGAGGGGTAAGGGAAAGAAAATTGCCAACGAACAGTCATCATCCTCCAACCAACAAGGCAGCGAGCCTAAACTGCTTGAGTACACGATAATGGACTTCCTTCGGGAACAACACCTACGCCAGCTTGAATCCGACAACATATCGGTTACTTGATATGTTTCATGTGCCGGACAGGGTTGACCTACCCTTTGATTTGAGGCGGGTCATCGCGGGACTGATAACAGCCTATGTCAACACTTTTGGAGAAACAAGACAAAATTCTATTAGCAATCGCACCCGCGATAGAGAACTCGAGCAATTGCGGGCTGATTAGAGGGAGCAGGATACCTACCACTACAACTTTTCCAGGGGGGTAATGGGTATCCGTAACAGGGTCACTAAGCTTGATTCGCGACCCGATGCTAGCAGGGTTAGAACATGGTCTGCATCAAGCCAAACATCAGATTGCTAAACTCGAACATTCTAATGCGGCACTCCAACATTCCAACGCGGCACTTGCGACACAGGTCGCCGCCCTCCAAGTTCAAATGGCAGCCCTGCAGGTCCAGGGAGATCCTGTTCAGGATGAAGAGGAGGAACCCTTCGAGGAAGAACCTTTTGAGGAGGAGCCTCAAGAGGACATAGAGGAAGAACCAGATGTTATCGATCTTTGATCTAATCTGTCTTCTTTATCTTTTATTTTGTTACTTCGAATAAAATTGACTGGGTGTTCATTTTATTTTGAATGTTTCAAATACTGAGATTCATTGTGGTTGGATTTTAAAATTTTGTAATGGATATTACATCTTTATTTTTCCAATGTAGTTCCTAAAATTATGTCGTGTGATGGATGGATGCATGAATAATTGTTTAGTGCTTAATGAAATTGATATTGGATATATTAATTTTTTTTGGTTGTATGCGTTCTAACGTATATAATGAAATTAATATTGGGTATATTAATCATTGGAATGATTTGCATGGAAACAGAATCATGGCTGAACACCTCACAGCAGCTCAGATACAGGCTTTGATAAACGAAAACGTTGCGGCAACACTCGCTGCGGCTCAAGCGCAAGGAAACAACAACGGTGGTAAGTAAAAACAGACGAAAGATTGACTACATTTTTTTCTCACTCTAAAAAATTATTCTCTAAAATAATTTCATGAAACAATCCAGGCCCAGCTCAGTGCACCTTCAAAACTTACATGGATTGTAAGCCGCTCACATTCAAGGGTGATGAAGGAGCCGTGGGTCTGCTGCGATGGCTTGAGAAATCAGAGAAGGTATTCTCAATGTGCAACTGCCCAGTTGCAAATCGGGTCAATTTCGCAACCGCTACACTCGAGGGAGCTGCCCTCACATGGTGGAACGCACAAATCCAAATGCTAGGGCTCGACGCGGTGAATGCTATGACTTGGCAGGAATTCAAGGATGCCATGATGAAGGAGTATTGTCCTCGCGACCAGGTCAAACGGTAGAAAAGTGAGTTCCAGAACTCGAAAATGATAGGTTCTGAGGTTGAAGAGTACACTGCTCGCTACCACGAGTACGTGGTGTTGTGTCCTACGATGGTTGATGCTGATTTCATAAGGATAGAAAGGTATGTGTATGGGTTAGCCCCACAAATCAATGGGATGGTTACTGCCTCAAACCCTGCAAATGTGCAGAATGCTATCTGGTTGGCTCATAAGCTGACCGACCATGCCATAGAGCAAGGAACTTTGCCACCCAGAAAGGTCCCCAAAGCTGCCCTAGATGGGAAAAGAAAAAGAAAGAGGGAAGATGAATCTAGAAACAACAACAACAATAACCGTAACAACAATAAAAACGGTGGTGATGGTGGTAGAAATGGTGGAGATGGCGCCAAAGGGCGAGCTTTCGTTATGGCTTCAGGTGAAGCAAGAAACGATGCCAACATCATTACCAGTAAGTTCCTTCTAAACAACTACTTCGCAAACGTCTTATTTGATACGGGTGCTGAGAAAAGTTTTATCTCGACTAAGTTCTGTAAATTGATTAAGGCTACCCAAACTCCACTAAAAGCTAGGTACACAGTTGAATTAGCAAATGGTAAGCTTCTTGACACCACTCACTTGGTTGAAAACTGCACATTAGAACTATCTGGTCATAAACTAGGTATAGACCTTATGCCTTTTACCATTGGTAGTTTCGACGTGATAGTGGGCATGGATTGGCTATCCAAACATCAGGCGGAAATTGTTTGTCAATAAAAAGTCATAAGAATACCCATAGCAGGAGGAGAAGTACTCTCAATTCAGGGCGAAAAGGGAGGTGCTGTCTCCGAAATCATATCATACCTTAAAGCACAGAAGTGTCTTCGGAAAGGACACGTGGCAATCCTGGCCAAAGTTACGGACCAAACCAGGGTGGAGAGAAATATCAAAGATTTCCCGACCATACGCGATTACCCAGGGGTATTTCCTGAGGAATTACCTGGCCTTCCTCCGCATTGGCAAGTAGAATTTGGGATTGACCTCGCTCCGGGAGCAGCTCCTATCGCGCGTGCACCATATCGTCTAGCGGTGAACGAATTGAATGAGCTATCCACACAACTACAGGAACTGCTAGATAAAGGTTTCATTAGACCTAGCTCGTCACCATGGGGAGCACCTGTGTTATTCGTCAAAAAGAAGGATGGCACATTCATGATGTGTATTGATTACCGCGAGCTTAACAAAGTCACTATCAAGAATCGATACCCTCTTCCACCAATAGATGATCTCTTTGACCAGCTTCAAGGATCCAGTTACTATTCCAAGATTGATTTAAGGTACGGCTACCATCAGCTAAGAGTTCGTGAGGAGGACATAGAAAAGACAGCCTTTAGAACACGCTACGGTCATTATGAATTCTTGGTCATGCCTTTCGGGCTGACAAACGCCCCAGTCGTGTTCATGGATCTCATGAATCGGGTGTGCAAGCCCTACTTGGATAAATTTCTCATAGTGTTTATTGACGACATCCTCATCTACTCGAAAACAAAAGAAGAACACGAGGAACATCTACGGTTAATCTTAGAATTGTTAAAGAAAGAACAACTCTATGCGAAATTCTCCAAGTGCGATTTTTGGATCCGAGAGGTTCAATTTTTGGGTCACATAGTCAACGAGCAAGGTATCCATGTTGATCCAGCCAAGGTCGAGGCAATTAAAAGTTGGTCTACCCCTAGAGCACCTACGGAAATTCGCCAATTCCTAGGTTTAGGGGGTTACTACCGTCGTTTTATAAAGGGATTTTCTCAGTTAGCTCAACCATTGACCGCTCTTACGCACAAAGGGGTTCAATACAGATGGGTGACAAGGAAGAAGCAGCCTTCCAAACTTTGAAAGAGAAACTTTGTACTGCACCTATATTATCTCTACCTGATGGGATTGATGACTTCAAGGTCTATTGTGACGCGTCAATCCAGGGACTCGGATGTGTTTTAATGCAAAGAGGTAAAGTCATCGCATACGGGTCAAGGCAACTAAAGTCCCATGAGAAGAATTACACAACTCACGACTTAGAGTTGGGCGCTGTTGTATTTGCCTTGAAATTTTGGAGACACTACTTATACGGTACCAAGTGTACGATATTCACTGATCACAAAAGCCTCCAGCACATATTTGAATAGATGGAACTCAACATGAGGCAACGTAGGTGGGTCGAATTGCTAAACGACTACGATCTAGCCATAAAGTACCATCCAGGCAAGGCCAACTTGGTGGCCGATGCCTTGAGTTGAAATGAGCATGTTACGCCTAGAAGAGTTCGAGCTCTCCAATTAATGATCCATACGGGGCTACCGGATAGACTCCGGGATGCTCAGAAAGAGGCCCTGTAAGAGGAGAATTTCGGGTCTGAATCATTACGTGACATATATGGGACTTCTGAAGTTAAGTCTGATGGACTTCGTTATTACATTGACCGTATATGGCTACCTTTTCATGGAAATCTTAGAGAACTGGTGATGGACGAGGCCCACAAGTCCCGTTATTCTATCCATCCAGGTTCTGACAAAATGTATCAAGATCTAAAGGGGTTATATTGGTGGCCCAAAATGAAAGCTGACATCGCTAGGTATGTTAGCAAGTGCTTAACGTGCGCAATGGTCAAAACGGAACATCAAAAGCCAGTAAGATTACTGCAACAACCTAAAATTCCCGAATGGAAATGGGAAGAAATCTCGATGGATTTCATCACGGGATTGCCCTATTCTTTTGGTGGTAACGATATGATGGGTTATCGTTGACCGATTAACAAAATCCGCTCATTTCCTAGCTATCAAGGAAAGTGACAAAACAGAAAAGTTGCAAAGATATACCTCAAGGAGATTGTCAAGCTTCACGAGTGCCTTTATCTATTATCTCTCACCGAGACCCTAGGTTTGCTTCAAACTTTTGGAGATCCTTACAAGCAGCGATGGGCACTCGCTTAGATATGAGTACCGTGTATCATCCTCAAACAGATGGACAGACGGAATGTACCATCCAAACTCTCGAGGATATGCTTAGAGCATGTGTGCTCGATTTCGGGAAAAATTGGGAAACGCATCTACCGCTGGTAGAATTCTCCTATAACAACAGCTACAATACCAGTATTGGAGCCGCTCCATTTGAGGCTCTTTACGGACGAAAATGCAGATCGTCGGTCTGTTGGGCCAAGGTCGGTGAAAGCCAACTCACTGGACCTGAACTAATGCACGAGACCACAGAGAGAATCGTGTAGATCAGAAACCGCATGAAAGCGGCAAGAGATAGACAAAAGAGTTATGCAGATAAACGCCGAAGGCCTTTGGAATTTGAAGTCGGCGACAAAGTACTGCTGAAAGTCCCACCTTGGAAAGGCGTCGTACGTTTTGGCAAGCGCGGGAAGTTGAATCCCAGCTATGTAGGACCATTCAAGATCACCGAAAGCATTGGTCCGGTGGCTTACCGTTTAAATCTACCTCCTGAATTGGATGGAGTGCACAACGTGTTTCACGTTTCAAATTTGAGAAAGTGTTTAGCTGATGACACTCTTATAGTTCTATTAGAAGAACTGTAAATCGATGACCAACTGCGATTCATTGAACAGCACTGTAGAAATAATGGGACGTGAGGAGAAAACATTGAAACGAAGTAAAATTCCCATCGTCAAAAACAAAGTGAGATGGCAATCTAAGCGTGGACCGGAGTTCACGTGGAAACGAGAAGATCAGATGAGAAAGAAATATCCTCACTTATTGGATCAAGCCTCAACATCTAATTAAGGTATGAGTTAAATTTTGGGACAAAATTTTGGGACAAAATTTCCTTAACAAGGGGATGATGTAGCAACCCTAAAGTTTTTCTTTTCCTTCCACAAAAACCGTAGCAACTTAAGGCAATTTTGGGGACGAAAAATTCCTTAACAAGGGGATGATGTGACAACCGGCAATTTCCCAGCTTAACCCCGTTAATAACTAGTGTTATATTTCGATAACGTCCGTTACCTCGGTTAACTAGAATCGTTACACGAACATTGCACATGAGTCTAGACGTCGGTTAACTTACTTGAATAATTATATTTTATGATTTTATGTAAATCATACTTTATGATTTCATGAAAACGTTTTGTCATTTTATGTGACAATTATATCTATGATTTTATGTGGTATATAAGTATATATATAAGTATATATATATATATATATATATGCACATGTTATTATTTGATTTTATGTGATGAGGTGTCACGTAGATTATACGAAGCGTTTCTATATTTTTATAGGAATTTAAAATGTATAGTTATTGGGATATAACTATGATTTTATGTGAAATGTATATAGGTTATATTTTTATACAACTTTGTTCGTTACTTATGTTCTGACGTATGCTCGTATAAGCATCGACAAGTTACTCTTCGTTAGTCCTCGTTAGCATCCGTTAGGGTTAACTAACGCATTAGGGACCAATCTTGCCTATTTTGAAACTTCTTTTAAAGCAACAAAGCTGGTAAGGGTTAAATCTGTAATTTCTGAAACTGAAATGCTTATCTTGTAAGCTGGGAGGGGGCATTCTTGCCAATTAATGAAAGTCAATTAGAAAAAAAAATGAAGAAAAACAAACAAGAAACCGTCGATAATAATGTGTTCCGACTCTCGACCATCGTAATCAATTCCCCATTTACTCGCCGGTTATGAACTCGAATCGATTAACACTGATTTTAGATCCAAAACCTTATCCCTACAATCATTTGGGTGCCTATCACGATCCCTAAACCTCCCGAGTTCATCATTTTCGTTGTTTTCCGGCGAACTCAAAAATTCCGGCCAACCAAGTACTATTTCTCAACCATTCGCACATCACGGTGGTCGCCACCCTCTGCTAAGCAACAACTGTAGCATCGATTTGGAGAACGGAGCGCCGTCGGGTGACCCGGGTCCGAGGTTTTCGGTTTCATTTCGGCTTCAAGAACACGTCAATATCTTATCTCCGACTCAAGGTAATTATTACTTCATGTTAGTCGCACCCTTCTGAGCTCCTTTCGTCATGTTTCGCGTTTTTCCGGTGACCGGAATAAAACTCCGATCACCGGAGTCTTAAGGAAGAAGATGACATCGCGACTGATTATGATATAAGTGTCATGTTCCGTTTTTAAACCAACAGCAGCGCTTGCCCCAGTGGTTAGGCGTCCGTATTTTAAACGTGAGGTCGCGGGTTCGAAACCCGGCCTCTGCATTTTAGTTTCTCTTTTTCTTTTGAAATCTGGTTCTGACCATTGTTACTACATTAAATCATTAAGTTTGAATTATTTACCAAATTGAGGATTTGTCCCAGCGGTTAGATCGCTGGGCATCCAAGCTAGAGGTTGCGAGTTCGAACCAGGCTAACCTCCTTATTTGTTTTGATTTTTTTTAATATTTTATGTGGTTGGACTTTTGGTGAACTAAAGATTATACTAAATAGCTTTCTTAGAAGCATTAGAACCCGTAAACTTGATTATTGATTTGTTATCCTGAGTTTCTCGTTATTTTGGATAAAATATGGTTTTTAAACAAATATATATATATATACATATGGCACATTGGATGATTTCATAAATACAAATGCTCGTATGCATATTGTAAACCTTTGGAAATATATTTGCCAATATAAACAAACATCTTTGTAAACTTTACATTAAGGAAAAAAAATGTATATAACTAGTACATTAACCGTCATTACGATATAAACAATTTGATGATGGATGTATATAACTATATGGATATCTATAAAAATGTATATGTACGATTTGTACTTGACTTTATAAGGATATACTCGTATCTTTGGTTATCTATACATATATTTCTATATATATATATACACATTTTATTATTTCGATTTCATGTAGATATATTATTGTTGAATAATATATTTTTCGTCGATTTCAGTATTTTTCATGGTTTTGACTATGTGTCATCCTCGAATTGTTTTTAAAACTCAATAATCTCCACCATGTCATAGTTTGACTTTATTCATTTTCACCGTTGGTCTAGACTTAGCCACTATCGATTGAACGAACTCTCGTGTATATATGCTCGTTAGGTGCTTCGTAGATTACGCAAGACCGTTAATTGCTATTTGCGGTGTTACTTATCTGGAATTGTTGTGCACCTTAAGGTGAGTTACACATCCTTTTATGTTACGTCCGGGTTTGGATGATAACACACGCAAACACGTTACACTCGGGTTAAGGTGATAATACAACAACTTTTATGTATGATTAAAGTAGAAATCCAGTATATATCACATGTTCACGTAAAATGCTTTATCTTTCAAGTCATTACTTATCGAACCGTTAATAGCATATAGCGAGGGGATATTGGGTAGTACTATTAGGGTCTGACAAACCCCACTCAGCGGGCACGAGATGCACCACCCGACTGGCGGTCGGACTGAGGACAATGTCAGCCTAACTTACCGTGATCGAGTAGACACGGGGAAGGAAAAATACGTAAGGAATTATTCCTACAACTAATCAGTCAGCTTCGGTTGCGAACGTTTTATTGGAATGAACTTAGGCTCGCTACCTACAATATGGATTATACTTGTAATATACATACTTACATACGAATAAGGCTGTTGTATTCGTACTGCATATTTATACTAGTCATACTTATGTGCTTATGTGAAATCACCAACATTAGTTGACACATGCTTGTTGTGCATGCTTTGCAGGACGCTAGGAGTGTCGGTTTTTTGGGCACGTACGTTGGTTAAAACTTCTATTTTTGGGAACTTGCTTTTAAAACCTTTACTTGAACTATTATTTACTTATTGGGCGATTGTTTTGCGCAACATAACTTTTATGAGCTTCCGCTAAACTTTAACTCTGGTTTTGATATTTCCCGTTTGGAAATATATTTACATTTTGAAGTCTTAACTTATGTTTGATGTAATTAATGACTCGGGTCCTGGTCTGATTCACACCCCACACGGTAAAACTCCATTAGTGGAAATTGGGGGTGTGACACATAGTCATACATGGTTCTTCATGAAACCCTAATTCTATCTATCATGGATCCAGTCTCAAAAAGTCATCATTATCACATATTTAAGGATAACAAGTTTAGATCTAGTCCTAATGACATGTAATATAGTAGTTCTAACCTATTTCAACAAGCAAATATGAACTTGATCAACAAGGAACCTAGATCTAACATGAAATTTTGAGATCTAGCCATATTAAGTTGTAAAAACTCAACTTTAATGATCATCATACATGGATCTAACCCTAAACATCATACCAATTATAGATCTAGCCACCTAATGTTATAAAGTTTCAACTTTGATGGGTCTATCATGTAGATCTAATAAAATATGACATGCATGAGGGAGATCAAATCATATAAGGCACCAAATTTACAATCTTGATGAGCAAACCCTAGATCTAGGCCGTATTTTGCAATTATCACATAGATCTAACCTAGATCTAACATAAAGATGAAAACTTTATGACATATGACATGGATTTTGGTACATAGGAGCATGCATAATCAGATCTAATCAAATCTAACATAAAAATCGAATCTTGATTCAATAAAACCTAGATATACAACATATAAGCATGCATGAGCATAGATCCAAGCAAAAAACACAATAAAGTTCCAATATTTGACCATGAAATCAATAGATCTAGATGAAGAGATGATTCGGAACATAGATCTAGTCATATGGACTAATAAAGATCAGATCTTGATGAATCGGGGTGAAGAATAGCACATACCGGTAAACCGAAAAGATGAAGAAAATGGATGAAAAGGGAGGATCTAAGCTTCAATCTTCAATCTCCAAATATGAAATTATGGTTTGTTTAGAAGATTTCCAGAGGTTTAGGGACGTTCTAGAGCTGATGGGGGCTGAAAGTGGAGAGCATAAAGGCTAATGATGCTTAAATAGCACAAAAATTAGGGTTTGCTGGAAATTAATGTATAAGCGTATCTCCTGCTACCTATGGGTGCTCCAAGCGATACGCTTGGAGCCTCCCCGAACAAAATCTTTACTGTTTTGCTGTTTCGCATGCTCAGTTCTTTGTTTTTTGATGTTTTTCAGTCCCGTTTCTTCCCAAATCACCAATTAATGGTCCCATCATGTTCATAACATTAAATCCACTCAAAATGATAACAAATATGTCACATAACTCAAACGTATGCACAAATTAGGTCTAAACATGCAATTTTGGTCGGTTTTGTCGTACGTATCACTTTTAGGCAATTCACCTACGATTTGTGACTGGATCAAATGTGCGATGACTCGTGACATCATGTGTGATCATGTGTGACAATAAGAATCATAAATATGATAAATCTGATATACGATACTCAAAAACGTGATCTCCCAGTTAAAATCAAAATCGTGCGGGATTTACCGATCTTTCAATGATTGCGTTCTAAACCTCAAATTCTTGCACGTCTTCGCATGTATATACTTGTATGCATAACTAGTATAGCATACAAATCTCGTACATACTCGGATTACTCAAATTCCCGATTAAACGTTATTATCGTTCTATTCGTGGTAAAATCCAAAATAGTGGCAAATTGAATATCAAATCGATTAGTGAACACAACAATGAATAATTTCATGATATTAAATATAAAATATCATAATTAAACAAAACTCCTCATTCGACTATCAATCACGGGTTTCGGGTTACAAACGGATCAAATCGGATAACTGAAAATCAGAGATGTTACAGTCTCCCCTACTTTTGGGAATTTCGTCCCGAAATTAAAATTCAAGAAGAATGAACGAACTGAGGGTATTTAGCTTTCATCTGGTCCTCAATCTCCCAGGTGAACTCTGGTCCACGCTTGGACTCCCAACTAACCTTAACGATTGAAATTCAACTGCGCTTGAGCTGTTTGACTTTACGATCCATGATCTCAACAGGTTTCTCGACAAAGTGCATAGACTCATCAATCTGAACATCCTCTAACAAAACATGGAGGTTCTCATCAGCCAGACACTTACAAAGTTTCGATAAATGAAATGTAGAGTGGACATTAGCCAACTCAGGAGGAAGATCGAGACGGTAAGCCACCCTTCCGATTTTCTCAAGGATAATGAACCGACATAACGAGGTGCTTGTTTTCCTTTCTTTTCAAATTGGACGACACCTTTCCAAGGAGATACCTTTAATAGGACAAGGTCGTCTTCTTTCAACACAAGGGGCTTTCTTCGTCTATCGGTATAACTCTTCTGACGACTCCTAGCAGCGAGCAAATGATCACGGACTTGAGAGATTTTGTCAGTCGTTTCCTGAATCAGTTCGGGACCAGTGATTTGTCTTTCACCGACCTCATTCCAACATATAGGTGACCGACATTTGCGACCATAAAGATCTTGCCAATGCTCGAATGATAGCTATTGTTATAAGAAAACTCGATGAGAGATAAAAGAGTATCCTAACTGCCACTGAAATCGGTGGCACAGGTCATATGCGCTAAATTATAAGTATTTTTATATCAAATATTCCTCACATTCGGGTTATATTTGATAATATCATAAATAGTGAATCTAGTCATAAATGTTAAAAAATAAAGAAAATATGAAGACTTCGTGATTTTTTGCCAAGAACCGAGCTCTGACCTTGCAAAATGGACAAAATGCCCTCATATATCTCTTTCTCAAGTCAAGACAAGGTGGTAACTTTTAAACATAGCCACGGCTCGGAGCACAACTGCTGAAAGACAAATGTGTGCTCAGAGACCGCATACAAACTTCACGGAAGCATATCTCAGGCTAGAAAATGAGTTACGGGACCCATAAATAGTGAATTTTGAGTATCTCGATGAAAGAAAGAAGATTATGAGGTCAAAGTGGCATTTAGATACGATGAGGGCAATGTCTTTCTTCATTTCGGGCCACCAATAGAGTCTGTGGAGATCAAAATACATCTTATCTGAACCGGGATGAACAGAATAACGAGACTTGTGAGCCTCGTTCATGATGAATACTCGAAGATTGTCTCGGTCAGGAATCTAGAGACAATCCAAGAAATAAAGAAGGCCATCAGATTAGTTCTGAGCTGAAGCTCGACACCACAAGATAGTTCCTCATGCAAGTTACCACCTCCAATTGAGGCACACTGAGTAACAAGGATGCTCCTTATGACTGAGTGCATCGGCCACGACGTTTGCTTTTCCCGGATGGTAGCGAATCTCGCAGTCATAGTCATTGAGGAGCTAAACCCAACGACGCTAGCGCATATTGAGTTCTTTTTGGTTGAAGATATGCTGAAGGCTCTTATGATCAGTGAAGATTACGCATTTGGTACCATAAAGGTAGTGTCTCCAAATCTTCAAGGCAAACATAACTACACCAAGCTTGATATCGTGCATCATGTAATTCTTTTCATGGGTTTTAAGTTGCCTTGATGCGTATGTGATCACCTTTCCTCATTGCATAAGAACGCATCCGAGGCCCTAATTCGAGGCATGCAATATACAACAAAATTTTAGTTCCCGTTAGGAAGAGTAAGAATGGGAGCATCACCCAGCATTGACTTTAGCGTTTGAAACACGTTTTCTTGAGCAGGACCCCACTCGAAAGGTCTACCTTTTCGAGTTAAGGCAGTGAGTAGTACGACCATGCGAGAGAAATCAGAGATGAAACGCTAATAATAGCCCGTTAATCCAAGGAATGAGCGGACTTCGGTATGCGTATTAGGGGGTACACAAACTCTTAACGGCTTCGATTTTGGCAGGATCAATATGGATCCCTTGTCATTAACAATTTGCCCCAAAACTTGAACCTCTTTAAGTCAAAATTCACACATAGAGAATTTGGCGTAAAGCTGCTCTTTCTTCTGAAACTCAAGCACCAGACGTAGGTGAGATTCATGATCGGATTTAGACTTCAAATAAATCAAGATACCGTAAATGAAGACGATGACAAATTTACCAAGATAGGGTTTACAAACGCGATTCATAAGATCCATGAATATAGTATGGGCGTTTGTCAACCCAAAAGGCATGACGGTGAACTCAAAATGGCCATAGCTAGTACAAAAAGCAGTCTTGTGAACATCCTCCTCTGCGACACAAAGCTGATGATAACCAGAAAGAAGATCAATCTTAGAGAAACATGAAGCACCTTGAAGCTGATCGAAGATGTCATCAATATGGGGCAACGGATAATGATATTTGAATGTGAGTTTATTAAGCTCATAATAGTCGATGCACATACGAAGCGAACCATTCTTCTTTATGAAAAAAAAAGAATAGGTGCTCCCCAAGGTGAGGTACTGGGTCGAATGAAACCCTAATCAAATAATTCTTGGAGATGAACTCCTGCATTTCTAAGGGTGCAAGGTGATATGGTGACTTCGGAACAGGAGTAGCACCTGGAATTAAGTCAATGTGGAAGTCAACTTGGCGGACGGGAGGAAGACCCATTATATCTTTGGGAAAAACTTCAAGGAAGTCTCTCACGATCGGGATGTCTTCGATTCCCCTTTCTTTATCTCGAACCTCCATGAAATGAGCCACAAATGCAAGATAATCCTTGCGTAAGTACTTTTGGGCCTTTATACAAGACATAAGCTTCAGTCCACTGGATGGTTTATAGCCATAAATAATCAGAAACTCGCCATGGCCGTCCGTACGAGGAATGCGAATAATTTTATTGAACCAAATGAGCTCGGCATGATGACGAGATAACCAATCCATGTCGATGGTGATGTCAAAGCTCCCGAGATGCATCAGAATAAGATCAATAGAGAAAATTTGGCCCTTGAAATCCAACTTGCATTCGCGAATCACATAATTGTTTCCATCCGCGATTTGTGGCCAAAGGGTTGTTGAAATCAGATATTTTGTCCCAATACGCATGGCCAAAGCATGGCAACGGCACGTTAAAATATCAAAAGTGTGGTCTTTGGTGTTATATGGTCACATATATTTGTTTTTTAGCCACATATATTAGGAAAACAAAGTGGCCAAAGGGTAGTTGAAATCAGATATTTTGTCCTAATAAGCGTGGCCAGATGGTGGCAACGGCCACGTTAAAATATAATCAAGTGTGGCATTTCGTATTATTTGTGTTTCATATATATATAATCAAACAGTTATAGACTCATCAAATTTTATTTTTCTTAATTACAATTAATTAAACTGTATACAATTAATTAATTAAACTGCATATACATGTCTATGAGAAACCTTAAAATCGCCAAAAACTTGATGTCGTGTGAGTGTGTATATATTTTTTTAATAAGTTTTTCACACTTTGGTTCTAAATTTATAAAAATGATTATCACCTCGGAACTAAACCACACACGAATATGCAAGTATACCTATTGATTAGTAATAAAGCTTTGGTAAGAACCAAGTATCGATCCAAGGATGCGAGAGCTCCTGGTACTAAACTTATATCATTGTCTAGCCGATAATAGATGGTTGGTTGTTTTAGTTGTTTTTAACTATATTATCTAGTAATTAATCTAAATAAAGCGAGTAACAAAGGTGAAGATGGTCAATAAAGAAAGAGATCACTTAGACTTGAATCCACCCAGCCGAACAATGACAACATACATATATTTCTGATGAGATCATTTTCTACACATGAAACATGGGAAAAGACTAGACCCCCGTTAAGGCTTTCTAATCATATGACTGTTCGGAAAGCTAGAATGATAAACACACAATAGCCACCTAAAGTCATGCAATAAAGTACCAATGATATAATTGTGTTGATTATAAAGATGGACTAAACTCCTGTCAAGGTTATTTAATCCCATAATCCTTTGGAAAGCTAATACGATGAACACATATTAACCATCTTGAATCACGTAATGAAAACAATATCATGAAGCTATCCAACTTGTAAATATTTTACCACGAATACAAGAACTGCAAATTTACGCTAGTAAACCATAATCACACATACACAATGATACAAGGGATTCACAACGAGTGTAACGGCCTTCCCAAGCATATACACAAGGATGCACATTTGTTAACAATCCTAAATGATTCCTAATCAAATGCCATGAACATACATACTTGCATATATATTTTCATGAATAAATACCTTAACACATACGGTTTTCCAACATGATATGGTCAAGATATCTACGAAATTAAACATAAAATCAAGTCAGACAAATACACATAACCATTGAAGAACATTCATAATATTGTTAAAGTCCTCAATATAATCATCACCAAAAAATATATGCAGATCATTAAAGTTTAGCTAGAATTCATCTCATCTAAGTGAATCAAGAGTTTAGCTCATACTAGCTACAAAAATACCCAAAAGACAATTTACAAAATCGGAGTGAAACATGTCTAATGATGATGAATCAAACTGAAATCAAAGTGTAGATGGATTGAGAAATACTTGAATCTCCTTCCGAGATGACGATCTTCACTTTTTGTTTATGAAGTAGAGATGAGATTCAACTTGAGTTTTAGGAGATGGAGTATTAGAGGTTTTTGTTTTCCCCCAAATCTGCTGCCTCCTCCTCTCCGGTTCTCTTTTTCTTTTTACACTCCAAAAAAAAAGACAGCCCTTAATTCCTCTTATTTCTGCTACTCCAAAAGACCCACATTAAACAAAAAATATATATTTTTTGTTGTTCAACTTGAACTGCGCCTTCTCCTCTCTTCTTGCTGTCCCTTGTTCCCTTCTCACGTGCACGGCCTTTTCCCCCTTCGAATTGTTTGTTTCTTTCTTGCGATGATCCCTCCAAACACAGCCCAACATCCTTGCTACCTAAAAATCAGCCCACGTGAGGACTTTAGTTGCTATTTCAAATTCAGCCCACTTTGTCTTCAATTATTTATTTGTTTCAATTTTTTTTTAAATTCGTAAGGTCCACATGATTAGCCAAGCCACCATATTCTTTCTTATGCTAGCTCACGTGACAAAGCTAGAACCATGGTCTATTTCTTTTAGTTTGTTTTTTTTATATGAACTCCATCCAATTCATTAGCTTAATCTCTTCGTTTTAGCTCGTCGTTTCTTAAAACATATAAAAATAAATATAAACAAATTAAGAACCAGTTTTTAAAAATATAACATGAAAACTCGTTTAAATTAGGGACAATGTGTATGATTTATATATATATTTTGTGACACATGCAACATACATATACACTAATCAAACTTTAATTTCTATGCTAATTATAATATCTTGGACGTCGTCGTGTGGCTCCTTGTAAGTTTTTTTTTAATCACTATGCTCTTCAGGTTGTTTAATGCTACGTACTGTACCTTCGGCTTCGTTTTCACATTATTTACTCTGGAGTAACTAAACATGACAAATAAAACCGATCAGATATATATACATACATATATATATATATATATATATAGTTAATTAATTAAAGTGGATACAATTAATATAGCAATTACCTGTGGTTCTTCAAGTACTGTAACAGTATTATCAATGGAACAAACCTGTGATTCTTATGTCATATCATCAGCATTGAACATTTGGTCATTCGACCATGCAATAATACACTTATTTTTTCCTACAACCTCCTTAATTGTTGTCAAACCATCTACTGGGTATGGTAAATATCCATTACCCTTAAAACCTAACAAATGGAAGCTCTGCGGCAATTAGAAGATAATGGAACTCCATGAATCATCTCATCTTTTAATATTGGGAATAACTCAGCCTTTGCCACTATGTTCCTTTTACTCCTAATGTACAGCATCACAGTTTTGCACCCCTGATCAGAAGTGACATAATAATAATAATTAATTATAGCATATATATTAGCAATTAATTAATTAAAGTAAAAAACTGAATAAATAAATTGTCAAATATACTAATATATATACCTCTAATGAGATTACTAGCTCAACAGCAGCAGGAATGTCATCATTATTAACAGGCACTTTATGAGCAGGTTTTACTAATTTTGTAGGTCTCTTATTTATTTTTCCTAAATTGACGCCATATAATTACTTGATTAGTAACATATATATTAATTAACAATAACGTCAAAGAGATTTATCAAATCCTTAATTATATATACCACTTTCTGTTGTGATGCCCCAGTAGTACTGGCTGCAGCAACTGTTGCTTCTGTTCTTTATCTCTTTTCCCCTAAAGACAGCATCAACATTTAATTAAATGAACATATAGCAATTAGTTATAAGGGAAGTACATAATTGTGTAAATTAAAATAGTTACACTTTCCTTTTGCCCAGACGCTGTTGTAGATGAGGGTGTGTTGTGATCCGATCGCAGAGTAGACCTACAATTCAATTAACTAATAAAATCGATCATAACGAGCTAAACATTAGTTAACTATCCAGATAACCATTCGGATGAAGTACAAACTCTAACTATCCTGATGAACTTTAACTGTCCTGATGACTTATAACTATCCCGATGAACTATAACTAGAGACGCATGTTCATCCAGATGAACTAGAATCTTTTGGATCAACTCTAACTATCCTGATGAACTCTAACTATCCTAATGAACGTTACATATCCTGATTGAACTTTAACTACCTGGATGAACTATAAGTATCCGGATGAACTATAACTAGAGACGCATGTTCATCCAGATGAACTAGAATCTTCCTGATCAACTCAAATTCAGAACTGTTTCAAATCCGTACCTTATCGACCGACCACTAAGATGAGTTTGATTGAGGAGATTGTTTCCGTGATGTATTGTGCGCGGAATTGGTCATGTCCTACGTACAATTCAATTAGTTAATTGATGAATAAATATGCGCTCATGGGAGATCGATCATATCAGCAATGATCATTTATACTTAATTCCCATTGCATTTACATTGGAATGCTCATTAGAACTATTTTTAGATCTTACAGTCATAATAAGAGGCACCTCCGCGGACTTTACCTACAAATTGATTTAATGATTTATAATAATTAATTGATAAAAACTAAAGTATAAAATATAATTAATTATAGGTATGTATGCATACACACACACACACACATATATGCATATATATATATATATATATATATATATGTACCTTACGGAATTTACCGCTTTATCAACTACACTAAGTTGTTTTTCTTGAATCACGCGGTTCATAAACGCCGTAAACATATCATTTTTTTCATCCTTTGCTTTAAGCTTATTATTGAGGTGCTCAACCTCTTGATCTTTTTTCTCAAGTAGTTGTTTTTCATTTTTGAGTTCAGACTCAAGTTTTTTGATCCGCTCTTTTGATCACCCTTTTGGAGCTCCCTGCCAATATCCACGAGAAGTCACTCCATACCTGATGTGTTCGTAAAATACCTAAAAATGCTATTAAAATCTAGACCTGAGACCTAGACACACCTAAATTTTATCGAGAATCCTAAAACTAACCGAACCCTAAGGCAAGTGTACCTGTCGGATTATAGTAAAGCTAAGGAAGAGCGGGATATCGAACCTAGGACACTCTATAGACAAGACTCAACCTAGGACCTATGAATGGAAATACTAAGTAAATTTGAGTTTTTGGATTTAGGAATTAAATTAACTAAATTAACTAATTAACCAATTAACAGAAGAAGAGAAAACCAAATGAGAGAAATAGTACCACCTAGGCCTAGACTCCTAAATCATGCTATTGACTTCTAACGGTTGATCCTAAATAGTTAACCATCCCGACTAATCATTACCCTGATCACCTTCCAGCTTGTCAAAAGGTAGTAGCTCACATGAACCAAGCAAAAAACTATCAACCAAATCAATGATGACCCTAATTAGCAATCATGTAAATCACAAACATAAAGCCTGAAATTCAACTACTTTACTCAAACTGGAAGTCATCCATAAGCAAATTATGACTTGATTAACAATTCTAAACTTAAAACATGTAGTCACACACATCAATCGCAGAAAATCAGTGAACCTTAAAGAATTTTAATCCATACATACTTTTGTCATTAGCCGAAAGAAATAAAAAACGAGAAATAGTAATCAATTGGCCTAGGTGGCACTAAGTGCTTAGCCTAGGACCATACTACAGTCAAGAAACAATATAAAGTCTGAAACTTGCACAACAAACATGGTTCTAAGATAAGAAAATAGAGAAATCAATGGAAAGCTTAAAACCCGACAAGCGATTTGGAACCGAATGCTTGATCTTGAGCCTTCCACTTGACCTCTGCTGCTCCTCTGCTTCGAAACACCTTCTGAAACTCCTCTGGACGGCAATTGATTAAAAAGTCCCGAATGAAATCCTCAAAATCGAATTTATAACAAAAATTAGGGTTTTTCGAAAAAACACCCTCTAAGCGTATCGCTTAGAGGGCCAGGTCGTGGGACGCGATAAGCGTAGAGTCTGCGACCCGACAAATTAATCGGGTCAATGGTTTACACCGGGCATTGATTTCTCCAAATATCGCATATCGCCTGTTTATACATCGTGTGGCAACATGTTGGATCAGACAAAGCGTTTGAAGACTTGAAAATTTCAACCAAGTCCTGCTGGCCGAACCTAGGCCGAACCTAGGGTTCGGACCAACTAGGAGTTCGGACAGCAGGTTATCTTATAAATAGGTTGATAGCTTAGTTTTCTGTAACGAGTTTTCCATAGTGTGTGTTTTGTAAGGTGTAAACAGTTCTGAATTCTCTCTGTATTTCGTACTTGCTATTGAATGAGAGATTGAACTTTATATTTACACGTATTGTTGTCGTTTAGCTATCACATTGATATCGAACTGAACACGATCCATACGCTCTAGCGTTTTCAAGTGGTATCAGAGCTATCTGGTATTGCTTAGTTCGATTTGGTCAATTGTGTGGTTAAAAACTCGTTTTCATCGTATTTTTCATCTTCATAAAACTTTGTTTTTGAAAATCTATCATGCTTCACGTTCAAATTCCTTGTTTCTGTTGTTTTTTAGTTCGATTGATCGTCCAGAGCTCGAGAGTTTCAGTTTTTCTGTGAGTTTAAAGTTTTTCCAAAACTTCTCATTTGTCCGAACCCCAAGTTCATCATAACTGCTCCGAACCTGAAGTTCGGAGAGAGTTAGGTCCTTTATCTGTTCGGTGAGAGTTCGTTCCATGTTCGGAGAGAGTTCGGAACTGGTTCGGAAAGAGTTCGGAGTTATTCACTATAGGAGTTCGGATATCTGGTGTTCGGTAGGAGTTCGGACACAAGTTCAGAAATTCTGAGTTCGTGAAGAGTTCGGACGAAGTTCGAACTGTATAATCAAGTTCGGACTAAGTTCGGAGCAAGTTCGGAGGTTCATTAGAGTTCGTGAGGAGTTCGGACCAATCAGAAAATTCAAAATTTTCAAAATGTCGGATTTCCAAGCATTCGCTGCTATTCAGTCTCAAATGCAGACGTTGCTGAACTACGACAATGAGATTGGGACTACTCAGAAAGTGCCCAAGTTGCTCAAGTTTGAAGACTACTATAACTGGAAGAAGCGGTTCGATGCGTATATTGGAACTACCGATCCTGATCTATGGATTGCTATGGATGCGCCGTATGTTTATCTGGTTGGTGTCAACAACGTACCCATAATGCAAAGAAATCTGAATCTAAATCAGAAAACTGACTACACGAGAGAACAAAAGGCCTACGGTCTTCTAACTTAAGCATTACCGAAAGAGTTGTTGCATCAGTTTAAAAGTTGTAAAGATCATCATGAATTATGGATAACTTTGAAGGAACGATGTGAAGGCAACAATCAATACAAAAAGTGTAAGAAGAAGGTCTTGAATAAGGAGTTTGATAACTTTAAACATTTTGATGGTGAAGGCATTCCTGAATTGATCTCGAGGTATTGTCATCTGTTATCTGAGATGGATACCGTTCAGATTAAGAAGGACGATGAGGAACTTAAACAAAAATTACTCGAGGGTTTGCCATCAAAATGGGAACCGTATGTCTTGATGATTACAAATGACAAAGATTACTCGACATTAACATTTGTGAAGCTGTTGGGAAAGTTACAAGCAAGAGATTTAGAAATGAAAAATGTAAATACAACACCTACCGAGGTCCAGAATCCTGAAGTTTACTATGGTTCAAATGCTGCAACGATTTCGAGCAAATCTGGTAAAGCGACAAGTTCTGCACCAGCAACTGCATTTGTAGCTAGAAATTTGCCTGGAAATGTCTCAAGTTCAGGAAATGGAATGAGTTCAAACAATTATGAATACAATTATGGATCAGGAGGGTGTAATATCTCAATTCCGGCAAGTAACCTGATGAACACAAGCAAGATGGCCATGTCGGTTACAACGACGGAAGATTATATGGCCCTTGTGTCTGCTTTGGTGTCATCGTACTACGGGGTTATTACTGGGAAGGTAAACAATGCAGAATTAACAGAAGAGGATTGTCACACCCCCAAAAATCCCACGCGCGACAACGCGCTGCAGGGAGCGTGACAAACCAAGATCGAACACATTAGCCATACGAACAGTCTATATGCAATGTAAAAGTAAAACCAAAGTAATTGCATTTTTAAATGCGGAAGCGTAAACGAAAAAAGTTGTAATAAATGTTCAAGCGCCAAAACATGCGCTAACCAAAAGATAATTAGTTCGAAAGGTTATAAAATCTAATATGCATGCATGAGGATCAAAATCCATTACTGGTGCATCCTAATCCGTGACAAGGAATCCAGTTTAGAGACCTAAGAAATAACATGCTAAAGTGTCAACACAAAGGTTGGTGAGTTAACAGGTTTAATCAGTTCATCAGTTTAACAGGTCAGTAAAATCCAGATAATATATCAATAGTTAGCTAGACTATTTTCAAGAAATCAGTGCACGTTTTAGCCATGAAATATTGAAAATCAAAAGAATATCATAGATCGAAATCGAAGTATAAACCGGATATCATGAAATCGCATGCAAAACAAGAAATCAAATTGACTTGTTTAAAATCAATGGAATGGTTCTCATTTCTCGATTAGGAAACTGCCACCTTCGACTATTAATATGGTTCCTAGAAACGTTTGTTATGACATGCTTTGGTCTAATAGGCTAAGGCACACTCGCCAGAATGTCCCAGGTAACGCTTACCTAAATAGACACACTGACTACCGGTGCTTTCACCCTTCCAGTTACTACATGTCCGTTACTAAGGAACCTAACCCGAATGAGATTTCAAAAAAGAAAAATCAAATAAATTTACATTCCTAAAATGGTACGTAAGGCACCATTACTAAGGAAAAGGCTAGGAAGCCAGAAATTTAGTGCATGAGTATGTGATAAGTGTTAGACTTGAGGCACATCGTAACTGAGCCAAAGCAAAACATGAAAGGGCAATCTCTAAACGAAGCATGCAATACACGAGATTCTCGTGTTTGGACACCTAAGGCAATAGTCTAGGTCATTCCATTTCTTATAACCTAGTTCCCTATAACCTGGCTCTGATACCAATCTGTCACACCCCAACCGACGGCGGAAACGTCGGGGCATGATTAGATTGCCCATAAGCTCATGACAACTAATTTAGTGACAATAGTTAAATAATGAATTTCATTGATAACATTGAAAGATAAAACAATGCACCACATATTGATAATAAATACAATTTATTTATTAATCTAGGTCCAAAAGCCCTATGTTATAGCATCTTGAAACATCAACATCATAGCCTGCAACATGTATAAAATAAAGGGGGTCAACTATAAATAGTTGGTGAGTAACCACAAGTTTAATACGTAACATATATTTGAAAAACACGCGTTACGTGTCATATGATAGAATAAGTGAAATATAACATGCTAGAAGATATTGACAACATGAAAGACTAGGCATAACCAAAATTATTGGTTTAAAATGACAACATGAAATAATAGGCATAAACAAACCTCAATGACATATGAAAGATTCCCTAACCCGCATGTTAGACTATATGAAATAATGAAATAGGCTTCAAACACCCAACGCCGAAACGGCCAAGTTGAGTGGGTTGTCAACCGATAGATCTACCTTTGTTACCCCAGGCCTTACGTTAATATTTATGTCAAATGAAAGACATGAAAGACATGACAACCATGACATACTTGACATCCAATGATAAACATGAAAACCTTTGATACACATAAAATCCTTTGAAAATCGCATATTGACAAAATCATGCTAGAAGTCACATAACACCTAATTCACACATAGATCACATACGCATGGTAATTGATAAACTTGAAAGATAACACTTTGAAATAGGATACATGTTGCAACCCCAAAAATGAGAAAATGAGAAAAGGGGCAAGGATTACTCACTTGGATTAGAAGTTAAGTCCACGGAGCGAAAAGTGAAAGTGAAAGGATTAGCCCCAAAGATTCATCCTAAAAGAATAGAAGGGGACAACATGAATATTGGAATATGGGATTCTAAGCTCTTAGAGCATTCACAGCCCATTCCCTATCCTTATCCCTATAATTTATATATTTATCATTACTTTTTCTCTCTCTTCCACTCACAACCATAATTAAATAATACTTTTTTATACATTTATCATTACATTTTCTCTCTCTTCAAACCTTAAATTTTAAAGATTTACCAGATTTTTCCTCAAATATAGGGATTCCCCAGATTTTTTCTTAACTATTTATTTCTCCTCTACTCACAACCACTCAAAACTACACCTTAAATTTTAAGGTTTACACTCACAACCATTATAGGGAATGGGCTGTGAGTGCTCTTATGCATTTGGTGGATGAGTTTTAATGTTATAAACTGAAGTTTGAAAAAATGTTAACTTTTAAGAGTAACAATACCTTAAACGTTACTAGACATGCTTTGGCCTAATAGGTTATGGCACTCTCATCGGGGCATCCCAGGTAAGTATCCAGGTCCGACTATGGGATTTTTATGAACACTTATCCTTTTGACAGAGACCCCAACTACTGGTGGTTTCACCCTTCCAGTTACTACATGTCATTCGCGTCTCAAGTACCATCACTAAATATGTTGTTAAACAGAGATCGATTTCTAATCCCCAATCTTTTCATGCATAAAAATTTTGACTTTTCGATTAGAAGAAATATAAATGAAATTGGACATGATAGTTTAGACTCGTTGGGCCTAACGAGCCTCTACAAGGGCTACAGTAAGCCTAAATCGGCCTAAGCAAGGCAACACGTCCTAATGACGTGCCTTTGCAAAGCTAAGACGTCCAAAGGACAAGCCTTAACAATGCTAGGCGTTCTAAGAACGAGCCTTAGCAAGGCTACCTAAGCGAGCCTAAAACACCTAACTAAGAACCTAAACTAAACTAATTAAACTAATAAAGCGATAAATAAGCGAATAACGAAAGGAAACAACGAAAGGAAACAAAGAAAGAAAAAGAAGAAGAATTACCTCAAAAAAGCTTTTCAAACGAGACGAGCTTGAAGGGCAGCACCTCCTCGCCGAGAGCATAAAAAACTACTAAGCACGACACCCGAAGGGGTATTGTACTTATGGAACCACCAAAATTTGGTTATTCCACTTGTTTATACTTAAACTAGGAGTTGGAAGCTATAAAGAACCTAGAAGAGGTATTTATAGGTGTATAAGGAGTGAAAATTTCGCTGGAGGGGCAATGTGGGACGAAATTCGCGACTAGTAACACAACAACAAACATCAAACTTGTTTTCGCGATTCCCGCTTCGTTATAACTCGGTTTCGCACGCGGTTTTCGCCCACATTCATCATTTTCAAAGTATTATCATATAGAATAAAGTAATCCAACATTCATGGTGTTGAAAATTGGGCTTAAAACTTGGATCTTGATGCGGGTCGAGTTTCTGAGTTTTTGAAATATACGGATGTTACAGTCTCCCCTACTTTAGGAAATTTCGTCCCGAAATTTCGTTAGTAGAGAATGTAGGAAAAATGTATGAGGATAATTAAATGTTATACCAAAAAGTACACTTATACTTACAAAAAAAATTAATTGTAAAGGTTTCCTTTGAAATAGTAATATAAACTTGTGACACGAATTTTGACACACGACTAGGGCCAACTCTTGGTCCGACACCTGGCCAACTTTTAAAGCACCACCAATGCTTATATATAGGGTGTACCGCAGCTAACCCACCACATCGTCGCTACTTCAAAAGCATGCTAGTTACCTACGGAGAGACTCCCTCACACAATTCAAAAGTACTTAAAAGGTTTTGATATTGGAATACTTGACACCGCAATATCCGGCCGTAAAATATATAACATGGGATACATTTGATAATGATATGGTTAATGGTATACAGGCATGGAATGAGTACCATGTCGAGAATCAAAGATCATAGATGATTCGAAGACGAGAATGCATGATTTGACCAAACAACTTGATCAGTAAAGTGAAAGTCACAGTCTCCCCTACTTTAGGATAACCAAACGAGAAGAGGCAGAGGATAGAATATGAGGTTGAGGGGTTAACATGTATCCATTTAAAAGTGATAACTTGATTGATTAAAATCAATGTAAGTGAATGTATCCATCAAAATTGAAATCAATGTAACTGATAAAACAATGTCGGATTTCAAACAAGAGAACGCGTTCGATTCTGACGAACTAGATGTGTCGCGACTCACACCCAGTCCACCTTCCTCGAAGCGCGGGGTCTAGATGAAATCCAAAACAAAACAAATTCCTTGATAATACGACAAGACCTCACGGCTATGACCCAAAATCAATAGCATGGTTAACTAGTATTACATACAATTGACGGTTATAGTTCGTATGAGTCTTGGTTAGCAAGGTTGGTAAAACATGTGATAGTGAAAACACGTGATAATGAAAACATGCAATAGTGAAAAAATTGGTCATGTGATAATGAAAGCGTGTAAGTTGTAGCAATGATGGCATGAAATAATGGAAAGATGTGGAAATGATAAATATGAAAATTTATGATAATCAAAACTTGAGGTAGTGAAAACATGAAAGTATGAGATAGTGAAAACATTTGATCATAAGAACATGGGATAACGATAGCACAAAGACTAATCATGATAAGCGAACGGTCTACAAGTGGTATATCAAATGGCATGATTCGAATGAATGGATTAACTTTAATCAAATCACATGAATTTGAAAGTTGAATATCAATTGAGCATAAACATGTAAGTTTGAAATCGTAAATTGAAGGTCGAAACACGCAAGTTTAAATTTTGAAATACATGAATTGAACCGGATGTTGGAATCTACACACCGAATATAGAAATCTTCAAGCTGAGAGTTGAAAACTGTAAACCAAGAGTTGATTTCGCGAGCCGAGAGTTGAATACCGCAAGCCAAGCGTTGAAAATCACAACCGAATTCACCATCTGTGAGTTGAAAATCGCAAACCGAACTCACCAATCAATTCTTTGAATAATGTGAGTTATAAACTAAAAAAATGTCATGTGTTGACACCACGAGTTTGAATCCATAGATCAACACTAGAAACTGCGAATTGAGTCCACACATTGAGTATTGAATAAAGCGAGTTTGGAACTCATACACCGAGCATGGAAAACCACAGTTTTAAATTTGAGACATTGAATTGCTCAAACATAAAAAAAATTACAATTTGTATCGAAATGTGAAATAACGCGAGTCTTCCCAAAGATTATTGCTTGGGTCAAAATTACATGAAAATTTTGAAAATAGGATTCGAGTAAATTCAAACATCGCCAACGAAGGCGATAACGAATTTACCCAGGTAAGAGCTGCAAAAGAATCCAGGTGTTTTGAAAAGAGTCATTGGTTAGCCAAAAGAAGCTTAAGGCTAAGCACAACCAAGTATTCGAAAGGTAACGTTGATCATAGCTGAGAAGTATCCATACTATATAAGTAGTATAGATACGGGGATATCGTCATCATGAATGCAATGAGAGACTAAATAGGAGCCGTAATTGTAGAACAAAAAAATTTAGAGGTAGGTGGGTGGCACAAAACAGTGTGAGGCGATAGGGTGACTTGCCATCAGGAGTAGTACCGGGTAAGTTAATGCGGAAGTCGTCTTGCCGAACGGGAGGAAGACCCAATATGTATTCGGGAAACACTTCAGGGAAGTCCCGAACGACTAGGATGTCTTGGACTCCCTATTCCTGATTACGAACGTCTATAATGCTGACCAGACAGGCCATGTACTACTTATGCAAGTACTTGTGGGCTTTAACGTCGGACATGAGCTAGAACCCATGGAGTGGTTTATCCCCATAGATTTTGTGACACCCGAGAATTTCAAGGTTAACTTCCGTTAGACAAACCCGTTAGTTACGTTATAAGTGTTAACTTAGTAACTAATGCTTAACTAGGCCGAATACGTCCACGACCTTTGGTTGATCACCGAACCCGTCCATATGTGTTATGTGTTCATCATTGATTGTCTTTATGTGCAATGTGATTTAAATACATGACTTATTATTGTAAATAGCATGATTAATTGTAAATACTTGATTATGTGAAAATTGCCTAAATTTGGTAGTCAGCGAAACTACCGAGCGAAACTACAGATTCGCCCGGTAGCAGGCTAGACTGATCAAAGTACCCGAGACCAGAGCTAGTTTCGCCTGGCCAGCGAAACTGCCAGCGAAACTAGCCTCTGATATAAATAAACTTAATAAACCCTAAGTAGCCTCATTTGCCTCATTTCACAATCATAACACACATACACTTCTCTGGAACCTGGTCAGCCGAGAATACCATCAAGAGACCAAGATATCAGCCTCTAGACCACCATCTCATCTCATCTATCGATTCTAGAATCATCCGTGAGTCCCAAAAACTATGTTTTATGCTTTTCTATATGTTTTCTTCTTAAAGCATGCTCAAATCTTCATGTAACTGCTTGCTCTGCTAGTATATTGTTTAGGAATGCTAGATCTGTACTAAAGTTGGTAACTTTACGTGTGAAATCCATCCATGTTAGTGATTTGTGCAAAATAGGTCATTTTAGGGTTTTGAACCTATTTTAGAGATTTGGTGATCAAAATACATGTTAAACTTGTTAAAGCTGCTTGATTTATGTTGGTAAATGCCTAGGAATGATAGATAATGAATTGCATGTATGATCAGAAGCTGTTAGGTTGATTTTTAGGCAAATCCGTATGTTTTTCGCGACCAGCGAAACTGTTGTTCTCTGGGCGAAACTAAGTAGCGAAATTATATCTCCTTCCAGCGACACTGACCAGCGAAACTATAGTGTCGCCGGGTAACCTGACCAGACCAGCTCGAGCGAAACTACCGAGCGAAATACCTGAACGAAAGTTCAAACCAGTTTCCCTGCGAAACTAGGCTAGCGAAACTGCGTCAGCAGTTTCGGGCGAAACTAGCCTAGCGAAACTGTGTCACCGGGCATTGCCTAGCGAAAGTGCTGCCCGTGCACCTAGCGAAACTGCCTAGCGAAACTATGCTAGCGAAACTAAGACCTGACCTAAAAACCAAACTTGTGAAATTTGCTTAAGTGTTATGCCATGACTTACATGATTATGCCATGATGAAACATGCTTGATATCTGATTTATATGAACCCTTGTTTATGATCAACCATTGGTGTCGTGTGTCGGTATGTCGAGTCATAGTTGCAACGTGCTATGTTATGGGCCATAGTGACGTTAAGTAAAGATTAGACACGAAACTAATACTTAAGACCTAAACGTGTTCTAGGTCTTCGTTAAACAACAATATTTGGATCACTTGAAGTGTAGCAGTGCAACCAAAGGTGAGTGTCACTAACCCGTTTACCGTGAGTCCGTTTGGGCCACACCGAATAACTTAACGAAAAACAATGCTGAACTAAACTCGAGAGTGCTAGGCACCTCACTGATAAACTTGAGAACTCGGGATGCTCGGCACCCACTTGATGAACTGAAGTGTTTTATGGGAACACTTGTGAACTCTGAACAAACTGTTTTTCTGAAACAAAACTGAAAACGTTTTAATATGGCTAGTGTAGGTTAAAGTCTGAACCACATGATATCACATGTTTTCTAAGGATGCCTTATAACTTAAAAGTCCTCAACTTAAATTGTGCCATTAATTTGTGAAAGCGAGGGGATGTTGGGTAGATCTACTGGAGTTTGACAAACTCCGCCCCGTGGCACGGGGAGTGCACGGAGGAACAATATCAGCCTATTTGACCGTAGTCCCGGGGAGGACACGGGGGAGGCAAAAACCGCGATGACTATGTCCGCACTGTACGGGATGGCTCGGCCCCCACAAAATAAGTCAGCTTTGGTACAAACTTCCTTAGAGCATGGAACAACGGATTAGCTACCCGCGATATCGGTTGAGTCCTTTAACTTTACGGAACTAGTACATACCCGATGACGTGGTCACGGACAAACCATTTATAAACTAAGAAATTAATTACGAGCATTGCTTTTCACAAATAAATAACTTGTAAGTATACCTTGACTCGAATTATGATTATGAGACCGGGCCAATGCATGACAAGCCCACTGTGAACTCACCAACCGTTAGGTTGACACTTGCGTGGTTTAAACTTTTGCAGATCGCTAAGGAGTATCCGCTGGAGGTTGGCATGGCACGAGAAGATGTTTATTTCTGTTTAAAACTTAACTTGGGAATTTTTAAAACAACGTTTATGTAAAGCACGTGGTTAGTGCTAAGGACGATTAATTTTCCGCTGCGTATGTAATTTAAGACTTTGATTTTTCACTTGTGTTTGAACTAACCCTGATTCGTTTAGTATTTGTAACTATGGTTGTGGATCCTGGTCTAGTCGCGCCCCTCGACGGTATAAACTCCGTTAGTGGTATTTTGGGGGTGTGACAGATTGGTATCAGAGCCATAAGTTGCAGAGAACTGGCTAATATACATATTATGGGATATGTGTAAAATATAACTGTGACTGAACACTGGCTACTTTAACTGTTCAGCAAGATGTCTGGAAGAGGAAACGGAAGAGGTGGTATAAACATGACGCCTGCACAGCTGCAAGCGATGATTACTGAACATGTGCAAGCCGCGGTGGCAGCCGTCCAAGCTGCATATGCCGCACAGGGTAACTATTATGCCGGTTAAGGCACAAAGCAATTATATCATGACCTGTTTAATTTTAAAATCCGAACTATTTATGCATCAGGAAACCAGCACCACTGCACGTTCAAGTCCTTCATGGACTGTAAGCCGATGACATTTTCCGGCGAAGAAGGAGCTGTAGGACTCCTTAGTTGGATTGAGAAGTCCGAAAAGGTTTTCTCCATGTGTAACTGCCCAGCTGAAAGCAAGGTGAAGTTTGCTACTGGTACCTTCGAAGGAGCTGCACTCTCCTGGTGGAACGCTGAGATTCAAATGGTTGGGCTAGACGCGGCTAATAACATGCAGTGGGCAGCATTTAAGGATCTGATTATGGAAGAATACTGTCCACGTGACCAAGTCAAGAAGCTTGAGGGTGAATTCCTGAATTTGAAGATGTCTGGGTCTGAGATTGAACAGTACACTGCACGATATCATGAGTATGAGGTCCTATGCCCCACAATGGTCGATGCTGAGTTCAAACGCATTGAGCGTTATCTGGAAGGCCTCGCGCCTCAAATCAAAGGATTGGTGACTGCCAGCAACCCTGCGAACGTGCAACAAGCCATCCGTTTGGCTCACAAGCTCACTGATCAGGAAGTTGAGAAAGGTACACTTCCTGCAAGAGTCACTGAAAAGACTGCCCTTAGTGGCAAGAGAAAGGCTGATGATGAAGCTCCTGAAAACTCGATGAATGTTCAGAGTGTTGGAAACAGCACTGGGAGGTCTTATAACTCCCAAGGTCAAAGCAAGAGGTCTGGGAATAACAGTGGCAACTACCGCCAGGGCGGAAATGGTCAGAGCAACTACAAGGGTAACCTGCCCTTGTGCAACAGGTGTGGAAAGCATCATGCTGGTGTTTGCAGAAAGAGTCTGAGCTGTGAAAGGTGTGGCAAGGGAGGCCACGAAGCAAAAGATTGTTGGGCAATTTTACCCGAGCAACAAAACCGCCCCAGAAGGAACAACAACAATCAAGGGAACAACTACGGGAACAATCGGGGCAATGGGAACAATGGTCAGAACCAGCAACAATGAAGCTCCCAGGGGTAACGGTAACGTGGAATTGTTATGAATGTGGTGCTCCAGGCCACATTAAAAGAGACTGCCCTCAGCTGAGAAGACAAGGGAACGGTAATCAGGGGAATAACGGTGGAAACCCGGGCAACGGGAATGGTAATGGGAATGGCAATGGAAATGGTGGAAACGGAAATGGTGGAAATGGTAGAGGTCGAGCTTTTGTCATGGGTCAGGGTGAAGCTCGCAATGACGCCAACGTGATTAATGGTAAATTTATTTTGAACGGTTTCTTTGCTACTGTTTTATTTGATTCTGGTGCTGAGAAAAGTTTTATTTCCACTAAATTTGCTAGACTAATTAACGCTAAACCGATCGACTTAGATGCTAAATATGTGGTAGAACTAGCAAATGGTAAACTTCATGATACGACCCAGATAGTTAAGGATTGTAAGCTAGAACTAGCGGGCCATACCCTAGGAATTGACCTTATGCCTTTCCCGATTGGTAGTTTCGACGTCATAGTAGGAATGGATTGGTTATCCGAAAACCGAGCTGAAATTTTATGTAAGGAAAAAGTGGTTCGTATTCCGCTCGAAGACGGCAAAGATATTAACGGTTCAAGGTGAAAAAGGTGGAACAGTAACTGGCATTATTTCATTCCTTAAAGCTCAGAAATGCCTCCGTAAGGGTCACTTCGCGATTCTTGCGAACGTCACTGACACGACACATCCCGAGCGCCAAATTGATGATTACCCGATAGTTCGCGACTTCCAAGACGTATTTCCTGAAGATCTGCCTGGTCTGCCTCCATTTCGACAAGTTGAGTTTGGGATTGATTTGGCTCCAGGTGCCGCTCCGATTGCACGCGCTCCGTATCGTTTGGCTGTAAGTGAACTCAACGAACTCTCCTCACAACTGCAAGAGCTACTCGACAAGGGGTTTATTCGTCCAAGTTCGTCTCCATGGGGAGCTCCGGTACTGTTTGTTAAGAAGAAGGATGGAACGTTCCGAATGTGTATTGACTACCGAGAGCTTAACAAAGTTACGATCAAGAATCGGTATCCACTTCCTCGAATCGACGATCTCTTCGATCAACTGCAAGGTTCAAGCTACTTCTCAAAGATCGATCTACGATCTGGTTATCACCAACTTCGCGTACGTGACGAGGATATCCCCAAGACTGCCTTCAGAACTCGGTATGGACACTACGAGTTCCTGGTTATGCCGTTTGGGCTAACCAATGCACCTGCCGTATTTATGGATCTGATGAATCGAGTGTGCAAGCCGTACCTCGATAAGTTTGTGATAGTCTTCATCGACGATATATTGATCTACTCCAGGTCAAAGGAAGAACACGAGGAGCATCTGCGTCTTATTTTGGAATTGCTTCGCAAGGAACAACTTTATGCTAAGTTTTCGAAATGCGATTTTTGGATCCGCGAAGTCCAGTTTCTTGGACACATTGTCGACAAGAATGGGATTCATGTCGACCCTTCTAAAGTGGAAGCAATCAAGAATTGGTCTACCCCAAGAGCGCCAACAGAAATCCGACAATTTTTAGGACTTGCCGGATATTACCGAAGGTTTATTAAGGGTTTCTCTCAAATAGCTCAACCCTTAACAGCTTTAACGCACAAAGGAGTGCAATACAGATGGGGTGAAAAAGAAGAGCGCGCGTTCCAAACGCTCAAAGACATGTTATGTTCCGCTCCAATTCTCGCATTACCCGATGGAATTGACGACTTTGTGGTTTACTGCGATGCATCGATTCAAGGACTTGGTTGTGTATTGATGCAACGGGACAAGGTAATTGCCTACGGGTCCAGGCAACTGAAGGATACTGAAAAGAACTACACGACGCACGATTTGGAATTGGGAGCCGTTGTCCATGCACTTAAGATTTGGAGACATTACCTCTACGGAACAAAGTGCACGATCTTCACCGACCACAAGAGCTTACAACACATCTTTGATCAAAAGGATCTCAACATGCGACAACGACGGTGGGTCGAGTTACTAAATGACTATGATTTGGCAATTAAGTATCATCCTGGAAAAGCCAATGTTGTGGCTGATGCCTTGAGTCGAAAAGAGCACGAAAAGCCTCGAAGGGTACGAGCGCTACAACTCACTATTCACACGGGATTGCCGGATCGAATCCGTGACTGCCAACGAGAAGCTTTGAAAACAGAAAACTTCGCAGCTGAAGCACTGCGTGGTGTAGATGGCCATTCTGAAGTTAAGTCCGATGGACTCACGTACTATAATGACAGAATCTGGGTTCCATTGTTTGGAAATCTCCGTGAGCTCGTGATGGACGAGGCTCACAAGTCAAGATATTCGGTGCACCCTGGATCAGATAAAATGTACCAAGATTTGAAGGGTTTGTATTGGTGGCCGAACATGAAAGCCGACATTGCGCGATATGTGGCTAAGTGTCTTACCTGCTCAAGAGTCAAGATTGAATACCAAAAGCCTTCTGGTTTACTGCAACAACCAAAGATCCCAGAATGGAAATGGGAGGATATCTCAATGGATTTTGTAACAGGGCTACCTCATCGATCCAATCACCCGGATGCGATTTGGGTTATCATCGATCGATTAACCAAATCTGCACATTTCATTCCGATGAAGGAAAGTGATAACATGGATAAATTGACAAAGCTGTACATTGACAAAATTGTGAAGCTTCACGGTGTGCCTAAGACTATCATTTCTGATCGAGATCCTCGATTTACTTCCCGATTATGGCAATCAATGCAGGAAGCATTGGGAACCCGACTAGACATGAGTACAGCTTATCACCCGCAGACTGACGGTCAGACGGAACGAACGATTCAAACCTTAGAAGATATGCTCCGAGCTTGCGTCCTTGACTTTGGGAAAGATTGGGAGACTCACCTTCCACTGGTGGAGTTCTCTTACAACAATAGTTATCATTCAAGTATAGGTGCTGCACCTTTTGAAGCACTTTATGGCAGAAAATGTAGATCGCCCGTGTGTTGGGCTGAAACGGGTGAGAAAGGACTCACTGGACCGGAAGTTATCCATGATATGACCGAACGGATTATTCAAATCAGGCAACGGTTAGCTGCAGCACGTGATCGACAAAAGAGTTATGCCGACAAACGCCGAAAACCTCTAAAGTTTGAGGTGGGTGACAAAGTGTTATTGAAGGTATCTCCCTGGAAGGGAGTGATACGCTTCGGGAAGCGTGGAAAGTTAAATCCTCGCTACATCGGTCCGTTTGAAATTATTGGGGAAGTAGGCCCGGTGGCCTATCGATTGCAACTCCCTGCTGAACTCGATGGAGTTCACAACGTGTTTCACGTTTCCAACCTAAAGAAATGTCTGGCTGAAGACATCGAAATAATTCCTTTGGAGGAATTGGAAATCGACGAACATTTGAGATTTATCGAGCAACCGGTAGAAATCATGGGACGCGAGGAGAAAGCCCTCAAACGTAGCAAGATTCCGATCGTCAAGGTGCGATGGAACTCAAGACGTGGACCTGAATATACTTGGGAGCGTGAGGATCAGATGAAGAAAAAGTATCCTCACTTGTTTGAGCAAACGTCCACAGAAACTCAAGGTATAATTTAATTTTGGGGACCAAAATTCCTTAACGGAAGGAGGATGTGACAACCCTAAAACTTTTGCTTTCTTTCCCCAGCGACGATAGCAACGACGACAGCTGATGCTGCGAACGCTACGACACAAGAATAATTTTCGGGACGAAAATTCCAATTTCAGGGGAATGATGTGACACCCGAGAATTTCAAGGTTAACTTCCGTTAGACAAACCCGTTAGTTACGTTATAAGTGTTAAACTTAGTAACTAATGCTTAACTAGGCCGAATACGTCCACGACCTTTGGTTGATCACCGAACCCGTCCATATGTGTTATGTGTTCATCATTGATTGTCTTTATGTGCAATGTGATTTAAATACATGACTTATTATTGTAAATAGCATGATTAATTGTAAATACTTGATTATGTGAAAATTTGCCTAAATTTGGTAGTCAGCGAAACTACCGAGCGAAACTACAGATGTCGCCCGGTAGCAGGCTAGACTGATCAAAGTACCCGAGACCAGAGCTAGTTTCGCCTGGCCAGCGAAACTGCCAGCGAAACTAGCCTCTGATATAAATAAACTTAATAAACCCTAAGTAGCCTCATTTGCCTCATTTCACAACCAACACACACATACACTTCTCTGGAACCTGGTCAGCCGAGAATACCATCAAGAGACCAAGATCTCAGCCTCTAGACCATCATCTCATCTCATCCATCGATTCTAGAATCATACCGTGAGTCCCAAAAACTATGTTTTATGCTTTTCTATATGTTTTCTTCTTAAAGCATGCTCAAATCTTCATGTAACTGCTTGATCTGCTAGTATATTGTTTAGGAATGCTAGATCTGTACTAAAGTTGATAACTTTACGTGTGAAATCCATCCATGTTAGATGATTTGTGCAAAATAGGTCATTTTAGGGTTTTGAACCTATTTTAGAGATTTGATGATCAAAATACATGTTAAACTTGTTAAAGCTGCTTGATTTATGTTGGTAAATGCCTATGGAATGATAGATAATGAATTGCATGTATGATCAGAAGCTGTTAGGTTGATTTTTAGGCAAATCCGTATGTTTTTCGCGACCAGCGAAACTGTTGTTCTCTGGGCGAAACTAAGTAGCGAAATTATATCTCCTTCCAGCGACACTGACCAGCGAAACTATAGTGTCGCCGGGTAACCTGACCAGACCAGCTCGAGCGAAACTACCGAGCGAAATACCTGAACGAAAGTTCAAACCAGTTTCCCTGCGAAACTAGGCTAGCGAAACTGCGTCAGCAGTTTCGGGCGAAACTAGCCTAGCGAAACTGTGTCACCGGGCATTGCCTAGCGAAAGTGCTGCCCGTGCACCTAGCGAAACTGCCTAGCGAAACTATGCTAGCGAAACTAAGACCTGACCTAAAAACCAAACTTGTGAAATTTGCTTAAGTGTTATGCCATGACTTACATGATTATGCCATGATGAAACATGCTTGATATCTGATTTATATGAACCCTTGTTTATGATCAACCATTGGTGTCGTGTGTCGGTATGTCGAGTCATAGTTGCAACGTGCTATGTTATGGGCCATAGTGACGTTAAGTAAAGATTAGACACGAAACTAATACTTAAGACCTAAACGTGTTCTAGGTCTTCGTTAAACAACAATATTTGGATTACTTGAAGTGTAGCAGTGCAACCAAAGGTGAGTGTCACTAACCCGTTTACCGTGAGTCCGTTTGGGCCACACCGAATAACTTAACGAAAACAATGCTGAACTAAACTCGAGAGTGCTAGGCACCTCACTGATAAACTTGAGAACTCGGGATGCTCGGCACCCACTTGATGAACTGAAGTGTTTTATGGGAAACACTTGTGAACTCTGAACAAACTGTTTTTCTGAAACAAAACTGAAAACGTTTTAATATGGCTAGTGTAGGTTAAAGTCTGAACCACATGATATCACATGTTTTCTAAGGATGCCTTATAACTTAAAAGTCCTCAACTTAAATTGTGCCATTAATTTGTGAAAGCGAGGGGATGTTGGGTAGATCTACTGGAGTTTGACAAACTCCGCCCCGTGGCACGGGGAGTGCACGGAGGAACAATATCAGCCTATTTGACCGTAGTCCCGGGGAGGACACGGGGGAGGCAAAAACCGCGATGACTATGTCCGCACTGTACGGGATGGCTCGGCCCCCACAAAATAAGTCAGCTTTGGTACAAACTTCCTTAGAGCATGGAACAACGGATTAGCTACCCGCGATATCGGTTGAGTCCTTTAACTTTACGGAACTAGTACATACCCGATGACGTGGTCACGGACAAACCATTTATAAACTAAGAAATTAATTACGAGCATTGCTTTTCACAAATAAATAACTTGTAAGTATACCTTGACTCGAATTATGATTATGAGACCGGGCCAATGCATGACAAGCCCACTGTGAACTCACCAACCGTTAGGTTGACACTTGCGTGGTTTAAACTTTTGCAGATCGCTAAGGAGTATCCGCTGGAGGTTGGCATGGCACGAGAAGATGTTTATTTCTGTTTAAAACTTAACTTGGGAATTTTTAAAACAACGTTTATGTAAAGCACGTGGTTAGTGCTAAGGACAATTATATTTTCCGCTGCGTATGTAATTTAAGACTTTGATTTTATCACTTGTGTTTGAACTAACCTTGATTCGTTTAGTATTTGTAACTATGGTTGTGGATCCTGGTCTAGTCGCACCCCTCGACGGTATAAACTCCGTTAGTGGTATTTTGGGGGTGTGACAGATTTCCTAGACTTGATTGTCGAGGGAGGAAAATGAACGATCTTCGAATTCACGATACACACAAATTTGACGTTAACTAGGGTAAAAAAATGAGTTTGGATAAAAATGAATGTTAAAGTGAAACAGTTGGAACATCGTGTAATTACGATTGGAATATAACCTTGAATATAAAGGATGAGTTTTTTTTTTCCGAATTTAATAAACATATATAGTTATCTACTCGTAAAGTTGTAAAGTCGTAAACTCGGACACATGCAATCCCGTAAGCATGTGGACTAGTAAACTCATAATTTCCTAAACGAGTAAATTCTTAAACATGTATACCTAAATGTGCAAAACGTTATATTTTGGAGGGGTTCAAAAATGAATCATTTAATATTTTCTAAAACAGGATATCATGTAAGTGTGAGTCCGTAGGCTCGTTAATGGGTAAACGCGTTAACTCATAAGCATGTAATCCCGTAACCATGCAAACTTGTAAACTTGTGAACCCATCGACAAGCGCTCGCTCACCTGTAAATGAGTTAAAAAGAAAAATAAAAAAAATACGTGATATAAATAGGTTTTAAAATGATGAATGTAAATTGTTTTGAATTGTACATCGAACAATGAAATCACGAATGAATTCTTTTTTTTTAAATCGTAAGCTAAAAAACCGACTGACAAGATTCAAACGATAAATTTGACTTGAGATCAAAACGTGGCTATGTGTACTCCTTTGGCTAGTTTGACCGAAGCATTGTTTGCAATGGCCAGCCTAGGACACACATTATGGGGTTACGTGAATCACCACGCAGGTGTGTCTATTAAGCGTTGGTGCAATAGGTTGGGCTATGATTGGAACAATGGGTTGTTGGGTTGAGTCTAAAAAGGTTGGCAACAAGATTTGATATAACAATCAATCGAACACGACTTGAGTATCTCGAAATGAAGGTTTTAAAACTATGCCAAAATGTTTTATGAACTCACTAGGTTTTGGTTTAAAATACGATAATCAGCTTCATAGCACATTTATGGTGAAGATGAATGACATGAATTTGAAATACAAGGATGATGTGTGAAAAATCAAAAGTATGTGATATCATGAGGGTAACAAACTGATTGTATAAACATCGCAAAATATCTCGAGGATGGAATCGGAAAATTGTGAAACTCGAGCTACTAAATAAATAACAAGGGGTTATTTGAATTCCCAAAGGTGAGTCGAAATGGAACTTTGAACCGATAACGTAAATCGTTGGATAGTGTAGGATGTGATACGTCACAAGAGTGTCGTACAACATTATGAAATTGTGAAATAGAAATCACAATGATGACTTTGGATGTAATAAACACGAAAGGTTTGAATATGGGATATCAATCGACTAAAATATGAGAGGTAAATTATGTAAAATTGTGAAAGTAAGTGTCAATGGTGAAAATTTCAAAAATGCTATTGAAATCACGAAAAGTATCGTTTTAACCATGAAATATTGAAAATCAAAAGAATATCATAGATCGAAATCGGAGTATAAACCGGATATCATGAAATGGCATGCAAAACAATAAATCGAATTGACTTGTTTAAAATCAATGGAATGGTTCTCATTTCCCGATTAGGAAACTGCCACCTTCGACTATTAATATGGTTCCTAGAAACGTTTGTTATGACATGCTTTGGTTTAATAGGCTAAGGCACTCTCGCCAGAATGTCCCAGGTAACGCTTACCTATATAAACACACTGTCTACCGGTGCCTTCACCCTTCCAATTACTACATGTCCGTTACTAAGGAACCTAACCCGAATGAGATTTCAAAAAGAAAATCAAATAAATTTAAATTCCTAAAATGGTACGTAAGGCACCATTACTAAGGAAAAGGCTAGGAAGCCAGAAATTTAGTGCATGAGTGTGTGATAAGTGTTAGACTTGAGGCACATCCTAACTGAGCCAAAGCAAAACATGAAAGGGCGATCTCTAAACGAAGCATGCAATACACGAGATTCTCGTGTTTGGACACCTAAGGCAATAGTCTAGGTCATTCCATTTCTAATAACCTAGTTCCCTATAACCTGGCTCTGATACCTATCTGTCACACCCCAACCGACGGCGGAAACTTCGGGGCATGATTAGATTGCCCATAAGCTCATGAAAACTAATTTAGTGACAATAGTTAAATAATGAATTTCATTGATAACATTGAAAGATAAAACAATGCACAACATATTGATAATAAATACAATTTATTTATTAATCTAGGTCCAAAAGCCCTATGTGATAGCATCTTGAAACATCAACATCATAGCCTGCAACATGTATAAAATAAAGGGGGTCAACTATAAATAGTTGGTGAGTAACCACAAGTTTAATACATAACATATATTTGAAAAACATGCGTTACGTGTCATATGATAGAATAAGTGAAATATAACATGCTAGAAGATATTGACAACATGAAAGACTAGGCATAACCAAAATTATTGGTATAAAATGACAACATGAAATAATAGGCATAAACAAACCTCAATGACATATGAAAGATTCCCTAACCCGCAGGTTAGACTATATGAAATAATGAACTAGGCTTCAAACACCCAACGCCGAAACGGTCAAGCTGAGTGGTTTGTCAACCGATAGATCTACCTTTGTTACCCCAGGCCTTACGTTAATGTTTATGCCAAATGAAAGACATGACAGACATGACAACCATGACATACTTGACATCCAATGATAAACATGAAAACCTTTGATACACATAAAATCCTTTGAAAATCGCATATTGACAAAATCATGCTAGAAGTCACATAACACATAATTCACACATAGATCACATACGCATGGTAATTCATAAACTTGAAAGATAACACTTTGAAATAGGATACATGTTGCAACCCCAAAAATGAGAAATGAGAAAAGGGGCAAGGATTACTCACTTGGATTAGAAGTTAAGTCCACGGAGCGAAAAGTGAAAGTGAAAGGATTAGTCCCAAAGATTCATCCTAAAAGAATAGAAGGGGACAACATGAATATTGGAATATGGGATTCTAAGCTCTTATGCATTTGGTGGATGAGTTTTAATGTTATAAACTGAAGTTTGAAAAAATGTTAACTTTTAAGAGTAACAATACCTTAAACTTTACTAGACATGTTTTGGCCTAATAGGTTATGACACTCTCATCGGGGCATCCCAGGTAAGTATCCAGGTCCGACTATGGGATTTATGCGAACACTTATCCTTTTGACAGAGACCCCAACTACCGGTGGTTTCACCCTTCCAATTACTACATGTCATTCACGTCTCAAGTACCATCACTAAATATGTTGTTAAACAAAGATCGATTTCTAATCCCCAATCTTTTCATGCATAAAAACGTTGACTTTTCGATTAGAAGAAATATAAATGAAATTGGACATGATAGTTTAGACTCGTTGGGCCTAACGGGCCTCTTCAAGGGCTATAGTAAGCCTAAATCGGCCTAAGCAAGGAAACACGTCCTAATGACGTGCCTTTGCAAAGCTAGGCCGTCCAAAGGATAAGCCTTAACAATGCTAGGCATTCTAAGAACGAGCCTTAGCAAGGCTACCTAAGAGAGCCTAAAGCACCTAACTAAGAACCTAAACTAAACTAATTAAACTAATAAAGCGATAAATAAGCAAATAACGAAAGGAAAGAAAGAAAGGAAACAAAGAAAGAAAATGAAGAAGAATTACCTCAAAGAAGCTTTTCAAACGAGACGAGCTTAAAGGGCAGCACCTCCTCGCCGAGAGCATAAAAAACTACTAAGCACGACACCCGAAGGGGTATTGTACTTATGGAACCACCAAAATTTGGTTATTCCACTTGTTTATACTCAAACTAGGAGTTGGAAGCTATAAGGGACCTAGAAGAGGTATTTATAGGTGTATAAGAGTGAAAATTTCGCTGGTGGGGCAATGTGGGACGAAATTCGCGACTAGTAACACAACAACAAACATTAAACTTGTTTTCGCGATTCCCGCTTCGTTATAACTCGGTTTCGCACGCGGTTTTTGCCCACGTTCATCATTTTCAGAGTATTATCATAGAGAATAAAGTAATCCAAAATTCATGGTGTTGAGAATTGGGCTTAAAACTTGGATCTTGATGTGGGTCGAGTTTCTGAGTTTTTGAAATATACGGATGTTACAAAATCAGTTCATCAGTTTAAGAGGTCAGTAAAATCCAGATAATTTATAAATAGTTAGCTAGACTATTTTCAAGAAATCAGTGCAGGTTTGACTAGATCAACTAGCTATCCAGTTACTGAAGCTCGACAAGTTCAATTGTGGCTCGTTAAGTCTAAGAAGTTTATAACACCCGTTCGATATCCAATCGTGCCGAGCGTCAGACCCGGGTGGAGTTGTCAAACCCAGTTGATCTACTAAATAAGTTCCCGCTGATGTCACATTGACAGTAACTATAAAGTGAGGGCTTTATCATAAGTGTGCCACTATCATTCAGGTGATATATATCTAACAGTTCAAGTGTTTGCATGTTAATCTCCCCCAACAGGATTAAAATAAGTAAAATGGGGCCGTGAAACTCACCTTAGGTTGCTCAGCAAAGTTTCCAGGTAAACAGTTAATTCAGGTAGCAAGAACGAGTCTTGTGCAAGCAATCAATCACCTAACGAGCGTAAATGTATAAGTGTGTGTTCTAAACTATAAGTCTAACGTAAACGACAAAAACGAAGGATCGTGGAATACAAAACAAGTCGAGGATGACACGTGTGCCAAATCCGAGTGATTATCGAAATAACGCGAGGAAACACTATATATACAATATTGTATATTTTCTAAGTTCGAATATTCTAAAAAAATAAATATATATAATATATGTGTTTACTAAACGTTCAAGTAACGTTAATAACGCATTTGCGAGGACAATATATATTTATATATATATATATATATTAAAGGTTATCATAAATTATTCGGTTATTTCAATAAAATCCAAGGGTATAAGTTTATATATATATTAATCTATTCAAGATACATATTTATACATGTATATATATATATATATATATATATATATAGGTAGGGATCTATGCAAAACATCACTCCGAGTCGTGAAAAACTTTGAAAACTCTTAAAAAACGTGGTCAAAAAGTTTTTTTTTCCTTTAATTTTTTATGGTGATTCTTTAGGTTATAGGCTATCCATAGATCGGAAAAAAATCAAAAAAACGCCTCGGGGATATTTTTTTAAAAATGTAACAAGTTTTGTTGTTACATATGTAACAAACATATGTACACATATGTACAGAGTTTTACATATGTGACAAGGCCCTTTTTTGAGATTTTTTAAAAAATATATCCCCGAGGCGTTTTTTTGATTTTTTTCCACCTAGGGGTAGCCTATAACCTAAAGAATCACCATAAAAAAATTAAAGGAAAAAAAAAATTTTGACCCCGTTTTTA
>JBCNJP010000027.1:50673023-50694715 GCA_039602395.1 Deinandra increscens subsp. villosa | reverse complement strand
AAACTGTTTAAATACTTTGGGGGATAAATCATGATCAAACAAATCTTTTTACTTGATATTATGGTACAACTGTTACGCCTTATTGATTATCTGTTCTTTCATACCCCTTCATAGTAATTTGTTATACAACATATTGCTACAAATCCCACCAACAATTGATTTCAATTAGTTCCTGTAACGAAACGATAACTAGTGAATAGATCTATTTGGGTTGACAACCCTGCCCTAATTGGTAGCTCCAATTGTGACTCACCGGTAACAGTCATGGGGTACATGTCAGTTATTCTTTGCCATTGGTATTTCTTAGGGGAAGTTACCATAGGTGGGTAAATCTGTTAGTGTTTGAAATCAAGGAACAGGTAGATCAATGCAACGACGAGTAAACCATTATAATATCTTGTACATCATCAACTGTTTTACAAATGCATTTTGTAGAATCCTAAACCTGTGAACTCACCAACATTATGTTGACCTTTCAAACTCATGTATTTCTCAGGTAACAAAGCCAGACCGTATGCAAATGGGACGTCAAACTTAGGGCCTGCATTTTGGAGTCATAGTCACATTCATCATCATGAAATAACTTATGAAACACTTGCCTTTCAAATCCTTGGTCGAAACGATTTCAAGACTTAACTTATATCATGTTTCCTATCTTAACATTTCTGAAACAATTTCTATTTCAGTATTGTAAAACAATGTCGTCTTAACATATTTTTCCGCTGCAACTTTGATGACATACTTGGTTTTTCAAACGTATATTAATCTAATAGAGGTCGTTCTATGTATCCACGACTATGACACCATGACGTCACACGCCTCCGGTCCCGAAAGTTCAGGGTGTGACAGATTGGTATCAGAGCTGTGGTTATAGTGAACTAGGTTGCATCATGTAGAAAACCTGGACTATAGCCCGCTCTACGAGTGCCATTTGCATACAAGGCCATCATACTAACATGTTGTCTCATGTTAGACACACATCTACCTATCATACTAACATGTTGTCTCATGTTAGGTATACATTTACTATTTATGCTAACATGTTGTCTTATGTTAGGTATATATTTACTTGTCATACTAACATGATGTCTCATGTTACATATATACATATTAGCCTTTTCTAATATTTATATTAATGTTATTAGTATTATCATGACGTTAGTATATATATAGTCCAATCCTCTTTACACCGCTATTTGAGAACATTAAGAGAAAACATACCTCCGAAATGCCAAACCCGAAACCCCTCGACCCTCTCGTAATGACTGCCTCCAAAATCGAGGCAATGCTCGCCCAGAGATTCGTCAGAACCATAGCTGCTAGCAAGGCACATCGTACCAACGATAGGCGTCAAGGTAGATCACCGCATAGTGCGCGTTACTTCTCCTACAAGGACTTCATGAGATGCAAGCCTATCTGTAAAATCTATCATTTTAGTTATGGTAACTCAAACTTTTCACCATTGAACATTACTGATGAAGATCTCCTTGAAGAACCCCTTAGGATAGGAAGACTCGATGATTTCGAAGATTTTGGTCTGAAATCCTCTAAGAGCAAAAGTTAGCAAACTTGTACTTCACTCTTAGCGAACTTGTTTTTCATCCTAGCGGACTTCAGAAAGCTCTTAGTGGACTTGAACTTATCCTTAGCGGACTTCTACCTAGCGTACTTCAAGATAACTTCTTAGCGAACTTCAACAATGCTTAGCGAACTTGGATGTTAGCGGACTTCACAAGTTATCCCTAGCGGACTTATAGATTGTTCTTAGCGAACTTATGTTGTTCTTAGCGGACTTATGCAACACTTAGAATATTACTTGGTAAGTGAACATGTATACTTGTAGTTCCGCACTAGCATTCATGTATTGGGTGAGATCCATTGTCAAATAGATACTGACATTATGAGCTTCAAAGGCATAAAAGGTGCCATTGGACTAATCAGATGGATTCAGTATTTCCCATAAGCAACTGGCCCAAAGGCTACATGGCTAAGTACACTACCTGGCACATTCACCAAATGTGCGCTCGCATGGTAGAACTCCCACGCCGACTACATAGTAACCGACTTAGCCTAAGTCATGACTTGGAATGAACTCAAGAAACTTTCGCGTGACGAATACTGCCCAAGGGAAGAGCTTCAGAGATCGGAAGCTAAGTTTTGGAGTTGACTATAAATGGTACCGATATCGCTGGCTACACCAAGCGATTTCGTGAACTTACTCATATTTGTTCAACCATGGTCACTCCCCTGTGTAAGAAGGTACATCTGGGGTCCTGCACCCCATACTCAAGGAAATATTACGACATCAAACCCGGTCACTTATCAAAAGTGTTGTGCGCCAGGCACATAAATCTGGTTTATCAAGCCACATGTCAAGGTGTGACTTTTGCCAAGAAGAATCCTGAAGCTAAATCTGCAGATGTCAGTGTTGCCCCCTCATCAAGCAAGAATTCGGATAACAAGAGAAGGAGTGGTTATTAGAAGCCCAAGAAGAATTCATAGAGGTTCCCAAGGAGGATCTGGAGCCAATGATGGTCCATGTTGCCACTGCACATGTTCATGAGTCAAGAAAGACTAGTTACTCCAGTAACCTACCTTTATGTTACGTGTGCAACCTTCACCACTCCCTGGATTGCGGGAACATCTATTGCAAAGCCAAGGGACACATCACGCGAGTTAGCCCAAGCTGAAGAACCAGACTCCCAATCTAGAAAAAGGAAGAGCATTCATCATTAATGCTGGTAATACCCGTTGTGACCCCAACACAGTGACGGGTAAGTTTCTTCGTAATAACTATTATGCTTTGGTTTACTTCAATATTGGTACCAATAGAAGCTTCGTGTCTACCGAATTTAGTCAATTGCTCGAATTCGCCCTTATTGCCTTAGACACCAAGTTTACCATAGAATTAGCTAATGGTGATAGAAACTAGAGAAATTCTTAAAGGATGTTCGGTAAAATTTTTGGAATATACGTTCGACATCAACCTAATGACTGTCGAGTTAGGGAGTGTTGATGTTGTTGATAGGATGTGTTGGTTATAGAAAAACCATGCGGAGATCGTTGTCACGAGAAGATAGTCAGAATGCCACTCGCAAACGGCGACACATCTAATGCGCAAGGCGAAAGGAGTGAAGCCCAGCTCAACGTCATAGCTTGCATAAAGACCCGAAAGATCCTCGGCAAATGATGTCATGCCATTCTGCTCATGTCACGGAGAAGAAGCCAAAAGAGAAACGTATCGAAGATGTTCCAGCGGTCTGTGAAATTATAGAAGTCCTTCCTAAAGACTTACCTGGCTTGCCACTGCTTCAGCAAGTAGAATTTCGCATCGACTTAACACCTGGAGCCGCCCCCGTTGCCAAATTCCCTTACCTTCTTGCGTCGTCCTAGGTATAAGAGCTATCTAGCCAACTACAAGAGTTGTTGGATAAGGGTCTTATCCGGCCAAGTCACTCTACTTGTGATACTCCTGTTTTTTTTTTTGTAAAGAAGAAAGATGGAACATTTCGGATGTGTATCGATTTCAGAGAATTGAGCAAGCTAACGGTGAAGAACGGCTATCCGCTTCCGAGGATCGACGATTTACTCGATCAACTTCAAGGTACAAGCTCACTACTCCAAGATCGATCTGAGATCAAGCTACCATCAGTTCCGAGTTGGAGATGAAGACGTTTCAAGAGAGCGTTCATAACACGCTATGGCCATTACGAGTTCCTCGTTCTGCCATTCGGTTTGACTAACACACTAGCAATGTTCATGGATCTAATGAACCGCGGGTGCAAACCTTATTTGGATAAATTTGTTATCGTGTTCATCAATTACATTCTAATCTACTCCCGTAGTAAGAAAGAACACGAACAACATCTGAGACTTATCCTGGAATTGTTAAAGAAAGAAGAATTGTGCGTGAAATGTTCCAAAATCGACTTTTGGATTCGCAAGATTCAATTCTTGGTTCATGTGATCAACAATTAAGGTATTCACGTTGATCTATCTAAAGTTAAAGCTGTCAATAATTGGAGTACTCCCACGATTCCATCAGAGATTCGACAATTCTTAGGTCTTGCTGGCTATTATCGCCGATTCATTGAGAAGTTCTCAAAGACAGCCTAGCCTCTGACCACTTTAACTTAGAAAATTAAGAAGTTTATTTGGGATGCCAAGACTGAAGGAGCCTTCCAGTTGTTGAAGCAAAAACTATTGCAACGCGCCGATCCTATCGAAATCGAAGATTTTGTAGTGATGCTTCGCGTCAAGGTTTGGGATGCGTGCTAACGCAACGAGAGGAAATAATCGCCTATGCTTCTCAACAACTGAAGAATCATGAGAATGATTATACAACCCACGATCTAGAGCTTAGAACTGTCGTGTTCGCTCTGAAGATTTGGAAACACTACTTGTATGGAGCGAAGTGTATCGTATTCACTGACCATAAGAGTCTCCGACATATCTTCAATCAGAAGGATCTGATTTTAAGACAACGCCAATGGATTAAGCTACTCAACGACTACGATCGCGAGAATCATTATATCTTAGCAAAGCTAACATTGAAGTGGATGCATTGAGTAGAAAGGAGTGCGTTTAGCCTCTTTGAGTCCGAGCACTAGGCATGACCATTCATACTAGTCTCACGTCGCAAGTTCGTGATGCTCAACTAGAAACTCTAAAGGAAGAATTAAAAAAAGAAGAATGCCTTCATGGAATAGAAAGGCAATTGGTAAAGAAACCAAATAGAGCCAAATCCTTTGTGGAAAGACCTTGAGTGCCGAACCTTAAAATGGTAAGAAATTGATCTTAAATAAAGCACACAAGACTAGATATTTTAGTTACCAGGAATCCAACAAGATGTATGAAAGTATAAAGGAGTTATACTCATGATCAAAGCGAAAGGAAAATTCAGACCTTAAAAGGGTACATCGCGTGGTTATGTGACAGATTGTCATCACGCAAGACAAACCTAGGTAATGGTTGAGACAACCATTTCCCCACTCGCCAAGCTTTCATATAAAAATAGTTATCACTCGAATGTTCAAGCCGTCCCTTTCGAAGGCTCGTATGGAAGAAAGTGTCGTTCGCCCCCTTTTGCTCGACCGAAGCCGGTGACAACCAACTGACTGGTCCAGAGATAGTTCACGCAACTACTGAGGAGACCTTTCTAATTTTAGAACCTTTCGAAAGCCATAGGTAATCACCAGGAGAACCTATTTTAACGCTCGACGTGAGCCCCTTAGAAGCTATAAGAGGGTTCAAAACCTTATAATGGATTCTGCCTCAAACAGAAATAGCTAGGCCTGGAAAGCAAGGAAAGCTTGATCCTTGTTACATTGGTCTCTTGGAATCCTGGAACGGATTGGACCAGTGGCCTACAAACCTCATCATGTTCGAAACCTATTAAGATCTTAGACTGCAAGACCAAGAGACAGGAGCCAAACCGCATTCCCATCATTATTATCATTAGAGCTCCCGGGAATCAAGGAAGATTCCGTCCGGTAGCTAATCAATCTACACTTTTCCATAAGTCATCTTGTCCCCGAGACATTGCATATTCCAATGAAAACTAAAAGCTCAAGTATGAGCAAAGCCTAGGCTGATCATGTAAGGCAAATCACAATTGTGGGTGCACACATAATTGTAATCTGAACTGCATGAAAATCCTGATAGAGCCCATCCGTGAGTAATCATGTCTTGTCCAAAACGTTCAAACTCAAAACCTCTTTCATCTATGTGTCTAACACTCATCTTGTTGACGAATTATCATGGATGTTATATCAACTCCACTTCGTTAGATAGTCGTAACAATCAAGGATCACGAGATCCAAAGATGGAATCAGAATCGCACTCCCAACAACATGGATCGTTGACATCCTTGTCAATGACAGAACTATCATCTGGGTAAACGGGAATCAGACCAGACAAAATTATCTTTAAGTTGTCCATCGATGCAGAGCCATCAGTCAACATTATCTAAATTTCGGGACGAAATTCTTCCAACAGGGGGAGAATGTGACAACCCGTCAAAAAATCTAAGGTCAAACCTATACTTTGACCGTATATATATACGTATATACATGTGCATAACTTAATTTAATAGTATTATTAGTAAACACTATGCACATAAACGTCCAACCTTGACAATTTCCACGTTTTTAATAGATAAACATACCCGTAACTAGAAGGAAATTCGACCATGTGATTTGGTGGAATTTTAATAATAAGAAAAATAAAATATAAATGACTTTTATATTTTTCTTAAAACGGTGTCGTAGGACATCATACCGACACCCGACGAACACTTTAAGCGAATATTTTATTTAAAACTTTAGTTAGTTTTGACTACAAAAAATATTTGAGCTTAAAACAATTTAAACAAATTATTTATTTTCTGGACGCGGTACGCGAGCAAATGAAGTAAATAAAAGACGAAACTTCTAAATAATTAAATTACGACTAAAACAAAAATTGTTTATCAATATATGAGTCTCGTAATTAATTTAGAAACCCGTCCCGATCAAAACGCCAGAACGATTCGGTGTGATTCGTCCGTATGACGAATTGGGCCCAGTCCGGCCTAACACCACGAAATAAACGAACCGAGCCCAAAAATAAAGCCCAAAGAGTCACCCGACACTTTTAAGCTTAAAGATAATATTCCCGACTAATTTTAGTGAATAACGAATCAAATCGTGTGAAAATCAAAGAAAGCCTCGCATACCGGCCTGACACGAACTGTACCGGCCCGACACCCGTTCTTCACATTTCGGCCCATTTAAAGTCTCCATCGACTTTGTAGTAATTATTTTATGGAGACACTACATCTATATTTTTAGATTTTATAAAATAATTAGAACAATTTGTTAGTTTTTATAAAAATTAACACCACCTAAATTACTTAATCACCTAACTAACCTAAGTTACACTAAACTAAACTATGGTTAAGTAAACAAGATATTTTGCTTTTACCCACATGTCTAATTATTTGCACCATAACTCTTTCACCATCTTCACACACAAACACCATTCTAAAAACCCAACACCACTCAAGCTTTCACCACACACCTCCACCCTCTCCCTCCCTCTCGGCCGGCAGCCCCACCGCCACCCCAGCCGGCGACCGGTGGCCTCTCTCCCTGCTGCCACCGCTGCTCCACGCAGCCACACCACCTCCCGCCACCGCAACCCCAGCCCCCTCACCAAATGTAACCACAACCTTCGTCCTCATCGTCCGACGCCATCACCACCATTGGCCATCACCTCCACCATTGTTGGGAATCGAGATTCCGACCCAACATGATTTGGATAGATGTGATAATACTCAATGGCCATTTAACGTTTACCGTCCTGACAACACGGTGAAGAAACATGACAACTCAAGCTACAAGACTCAACTAAAGAAGATGGCTCTAGTGAATATTATTTATTGATTAAATATTGTCACTAGTTGGTAGTTTACTATTATGCCCTTAGTGAGTTTATTATATATAGTAAGTCTTTCTCATGTGAAAGACTTGATGATGTGTGTAGAGATAGAGTTAGTCATGGTTCCTTGAAGCTTGTCAAGGGTTCTTGAACTTACCTAGTAAGCTCAAGAAACCCGGGAATGCGTGGGGTAGGTAATGTAATCATTCGGTTATTGTTAATCATTTGGTTATCTTTTGTTATCTATCTTTCATGTTGTTTATCGTTGATCTATCTTACTATTCATATCCATGTTTCTACTAGCTTTGTTCTTCATCATCATCACATCTCAAACACCATAAACTCTATATCTCGGTGTTATTTGTTTTCTCAAAAACGAGTCACACAAAGATTCGATCCGCTTCCGCAACCAAGGTAAAGGTAGCATTATTTATGTATTTGCCCACCACCTCGGTTTTTCAATTGGTATCAGAGCCATGGTCGAGATAATGCAACTTAACCGTTGATTTCTCAACTTTGTGTTCAAATGCTTGTTTTTGTAAACAAATGGAGATGTTAAACTTTTTAGAAAGATTTTGTAATCCCCTCCATGTCTTTCAAAGTTTTCGTGAAAAAGATCCTTGAATTTTTCTTATTTAGAATAGTCAAAGATCTATTTATTCATTTATTATTCTTGAGTCGTCGAAAGTAAATTATTTTGAGTGTTTGTGTTTTTGCCAGTGAACACAATTAGATTTCTTTGATATTCCATTGCTATCAAAATCTAGCCTCAAAAATGATTCATGAAACTTTCTGCATATTTTACGTATGCAAATTCCTAAATTCAAATTCATGGTCAACTTTATTTTTTGTAGATCTCAAGAAAAATCTTGAAAAGTGTGAATATTCTATTCACATCACACTTTGTCTGTATGTGTGTAAAATTCAACTTGCTTTTTAAGCTTTTGAGTTTTGTCTTACTCACTTTTTATTGAGTCCCACAAAACAAAGTGTACTTTTTACCAAAATCATCCTTTTATCCAATTTCTTTTCTGTCATCTAGCAACCTCCATGTCCCATCCCCACATTCACTTTCTTCAATGTTAACCAAGTACTCTCTCTCTCTCTTGAAAATTAGAAGAACAAAAATACAAAAATATTGAGTGATTTACAGGTTAAACAAAAGAAAACGAAGGAACTCAGAAACACGAACACGAGACTGCAGCTCGAGCACGTTCGTATACTCGTTTATGTTCGGTTCTAGAATGAAGACAAAGGTGATTAGTTAGTACAGATTCTGATCTGTAAATGTTCTGGTTCATGTGAAGAAGACGGTTACGAGGCTTCGCGGAATAACCTTGGTTCGCCGAAAAAACCTGAAGTCATACGAAAAGCGAATCTGGTCCGTCTCAGAAACCTTCTCAACCGGAAGTCAAGCATTGAACCGGAAATCCAGAAACCAACCGGAAATCAGATCTGAGATGTTTGGAGACGTGTTCAACAGGAAGACGTGAGTCAACCGGAATCTCGGTTTCAACCGGAAGTTATGAGGTTCAACCGGAAAATTTTGACTTCAACCGGAAAATGGAGACTTGCCAACTTCAACCGGAAAACTGAAGTTCAACCGGATCGAGTGAGTTCAACCGGAACTCAAACCCTCAACCGGAAATATTTGTTCAACCGGAGATTCACGACTTCAACCGGAAGGAGGAGCTCAACCGGAAAACTTCAACCGAATCCTCAACCGGTTCTGAACTTCAAGCGGATATTTGAGTTCAACCGGAACTCTCATTCTTCAACCGGTTCCCGTCTCTGCTCGTCAACAGGTCACCGGAGTTCTTTTCTGTTCACTTCCGGTCACCGAGCTTACTTCTTCTCAGCCTCGACTAGCCGGAAGACGCCATTAGAGCTACCGGTATTCAGCTTCGTTCACGTCTGATCGCCGGATACTTGGTTCTTGTCGACTGAGATAAAAAGAAGAAAGAGAAGCGCACACAAGAATCTGACCTGAAGAATTATTCGACAGATATTGGGATGAATATTTATAACAGTGAGCTACTGTTATATATTTCTTTTGTTGTCAACACATAGTAGCAACCAAGATTGAAGCCATGAGGATCCACATCAACCACTTCATTATTTTCTCCAACATTATTCGTTCTCTCAAAGAACACGGTTCATCTAAAACATTTCAGGAACACCTAGATTATGCTTTTATATCAAGATTACTTCTTTATGGCAGACGTGCTATGAGGTAAAACGGTTATGGAAGCTATGCGCAAGTTTGGGTCGATTTGTTGAAGATAAACGGGATTTATTATTTGTTGGATTATGAAGATTCATCGGTTGATATTGCAAGGCTGAATTTTGTTTATGATGTGCTACATGGATGTGTTTGGTTACAACAACACGCTTTTATTTTTGCTACGGGTTGCACAAGTCTAGGGGGAGAAGATGTGATGATCTTAGAGACTTTTTGCAACCAACACAGCAAATGAAAGCAAAGAAAAGTGGTTTATCTTTGTGCAACGCATTGGTTTGGTATTCGGTCAAGTATTTCAAGTTGGTTGAGTTGTGGATTTATTTCTCGCGTTTTTCATAGATCCTTTATATTGTTTACTTTCAACAATATTGGCAACTTGAGTTATGACTTAGTCCTCAAGTATATTGCCATTGTGTTGAAGTTTGTAAACACCCTATGCATTACAAGCCTATGGTTATGGGGCTAGAAGAATGTTTATTGTAGGGGGAGCTTCATAAAGGAGAATTGAAGAACAAAAGACTTGAAACTACATGAAGATTTTCTTGAAGTCAAGATGCAAGAATACAAGAACCAATGTCACAAGTGTTGAGTATACCATCTACCAAATAGGGGGAGATTGTTGGGAATCGAGATTCCGACCCAACATGATTTGGATAGATGTGATAATACTCAATGGCCATTTAACGTTTACCGTCCCGACAACACGGTGAAGAAACATGACAACTCAAGCTACAAGACTCAACTAAAGAAGATGGCTCTAGTGAATATTATTTATTGATTAAATATTGTCACTAGTTGGTAGTTTACTATTATGCCCTTAGTGAGTTTATTATATATAGTAAGTCTTTCTCATGTGAAAGACTTGATGATGTGTGTAGAGATAGAGTTAGTCATGGTTCCTTGAAGCTTGTCAAGGGTTCTTGAACTTACCTAGTAAGCTCAAGAAACCCGGGAATGCGTGGGGTAGGTAATGTAATCATTCGGTTATTGTTAATCATTTGGTTATCTTTTGTTATCTATCTTTCATGTTGTTTATCGTTGATCTATCTTACTATTCATATCCATGTTTCTACTAGCTTTGTTCTTCATCATCATCACATCTCAAGCACCATAAACTCTATATCTCGGTGTTATTTGTTTTTTCAAAAACAAGTCACACAAAGATTCGATCCGCTTCCGCAACCAAGGTAAAGGTAGCATTATTTATGTATTTGCCCACCACCTCGGTTTTTCAACCATCATCGTCATCATCCACCATCGTCATCATTGTCAACCTCCACCACCCCATCACGATCGTCAAACATGGACCACCACCACAACCTAGCCCATCGCCTCCGGGCCCACAACCACCGCCCCATAACCATCATCATCATCGATCACTCTCCTCTCCACCACCACCGATTTTTCTTCTTCTCTGTCCGTCGCATCCAAACCCACTTTCCATTTTACAAACTGTGAAATGTAAATTAGATTTAATATCAAACAGAAATAAAGTCGTTTATTTTCTTTTTTTTTTCCGAACAGAAGTAGGTTACCTTTCTTTTGTTTTTTTTGAAAAGTAGCAAATCAGCCCCGCGGGCCACCTTTACATCATTGTTACGTCACCATCGGACCACCATAGCATCACCAAATCACCACCAATGGCTAGTCCACCCGGCCACCTCCCGAACGGCCTCAACGTTTGCCCCTAACGATCATCGTAAACCACCGAAAACTAGCCCGCAAAAGGCCGCTTTACCTTTTGGGTCAAATTTTTAAAACTCGATATTTTTCGATCGGGTCTACGGAGATATTCTCGCCTCTATCGGTTCATCACCTAGCCTAGTGCTAGAGGTAAAAGTCTAAACTTCTCAATATTAAACTAACGTTAATATTTAAGAACTTGTGTCACAATATATATAAATGAACAGACCGTCCTAAATATTAAACTAACGTTAATATTTAAGAACTTGTGTCACAATATATATTTGACAATCGTTGTGAAGACTAAAAAGATTATAGACCAAGCGGTATAAAAACTGACTCGGGGACCGTCAAAGTGACACATTGGACTAAAAATATATAAACAAATATATTTGGACAAATGAATATATTTCGACTGTGTGTTATAAAAAAAGGGCTTATTTTTATGAAACATATATATTTATAAATACCGAGCGTTTGGGCTTATAATTAATAACTAAGTACTCATATTTTTAGATCTCATCTTTTTAATAACTTGAAATATTTATTTAAAGTTATTACAACCCGGTAATATTTAGTGACTTAAATATTAGTTTTCATAACGTATTACTTAACGGAATACTTATATATATAATATATTAATTCCAAATTGTAAATCACTGAGACGATCTTACTACTGCATGATTCGGTAATCAGAGAATGAACACGATGTAAATAAAGCTTCGCTTTATTGATTCACTTAGAGATACAATGTAGAGAGAGAAACACCTTGAGAAACACACAGTTAAGAGATATGAAATTACAGAACTCGGTGAAAAGCTCTCTCTCTATGAACTATTTATAGTCACTAAGAAACTGGCCGGCGGACCACCTACGGACCATCTGGTCTGCCCGGACCATCTGGTCCGGCGGTGCATATGGTACGGCCAGTGACTATATCACTCACACAGATGCTCTAGATTAGATACAATACACGAGACACACGCTAGCATAGGAATATGCTCTAACAAACTCCTCCTTAACGTGTAGTGTATCTATCTATCTATCTATCTAACAAAACTTTAGTCTTCAATCTTCAGCATTGTTGCATCCGATCTTCAACTTCAAATCTTGCCAGAATTAGAGCTTGCATGGCTGGATCAATCTTGAACAATCTTTGAACTTCAAGATCCACTTGTGATAGATATAACATACTCCCCCTTTCACCATGCTTGAGTCATCTCACACAGAATAACCTGCAATTTCAGAAGACAGAAACACGGCTTTTCTTTTTCTTTTGAAAAATAATTTAATCTTGGCGCAAAACTTCTCTTCGAGAATCCAAGATATAAATTTGAATTTTGAATTTTGTATCATTGTATCGATCGGTCGAAAACAAATAAGAAACAAAATCTTTTTGGCTTTTTGAAACTTTATGCTAAAACACACCTAAAATCTTTTTGGATTTTTCAGATATGAAACATAAATGCAATACAGAAATGAAATACTGAATCACACACTATTTTTGTATTTTGCGAGAAAGATCACAACTTGGGATCATATTGGTCATAACATGCTGAACTACACTTCAATTTCAATTACTTCAGCACACAAGTCATGTCGATTACTGGTATAATTTGTCCATCTTAAACTTAGGCACAATCATACTCATACCATTTGGATATGTTATTGTATTGATTAGATTTGCATTGACCAGTGTACCCCACACTATCAGACATACTCAGATATGTTTTTGCTTTTTATATCACACTTTGTGATTTCATTTGTGATTTAATCACATAATGATCGTAATCATGAATCAGTCAACTGTGTTCCATGCAAAAAGAAATAAGAACGTTAAATCGTCTACCTTAAGGTCGATCTTTCGATACGCAGATAAGGCCTCGGATTTAACAAAATAAGAAAATAAAAACAAGTTGAAATTGTATAACCCAACAACAATCAGGTCGGTACTCCCGTACACGCAGAGAAAGTCCGATGAGTTATACGAAACACCAAAGAAAATAAAGCAGAACGTCAAACGAACAACAATCAGGTCGATCTTTCGATACACAAAGAAAGTCCGATCGTTTGACAAAATAAAGAAAATCAAACAAGTTTAAATCTTTGCAAAATGAACACATGTATACACAGTGACTACTCATTTTCTCTTTCACATATTTGTTTCTTGATATCATGAGATATGCATCAAGATGTTGTCCACTTGGTCAAGCATTAGTATTTTAATGTTTATCACATCTGAATACTTTCTGATTTAATGCCGAGCCTACCAAGTACATCGAACAATGATCTTATGGATTTTTCATCTATTTTATCCATGAGTCAGACACGTAAGCCAATGTACCATCATTTCCCAATCATGTCGGATCAATTTCTCATTTTTCAATGTTTTTGTATTTTTCCAGTTTCTCCCCCTTAAAATGAAAATTCTATTTTTGGATTTTCATTTTAACAAAAAAAAAAAAAACACAAAGACACTATTTTTTGGTTTTTCAATTTTCTCCCCCTAAACTACAAACAAAATGCATTAAAGAAAGAAAATTGACCAATCGATACTGATACCTGTTCAGTTTAAGCGTTCAGAAAAACTTTCAGTTTTGAAAAATGACGCATTCAATTTAAGTTAAGCAGGAAACTCCACTATCAGTAACTGCTTGAAGCTTGAACTTCACAATCACCGACAGGTCTTCTTGAAGAAACCTGCACACTGGTTTAAATGATTAGTATTCAAATGACCCGAAGCACACAGCTTCTGGTCGACCAGTGTCTTCCATAAAATCAGTTGCAGCTTTGCTGACCATCTTAGGTCGCCACTGCATTTTTGTTTTTTTCATTTTTAACTGAGTCATCATCCCAGTGGATGAACCATCCACACTTGAATCAAATTTACAAAATTGTTTCTTTTACGATTTAAAAGATGTTGGACGGTGTAGACTCAGTAAAAACTCTGCCTGATTCATCAATAAATGTGGCAGATTTGTTTGAAAATGAATTCGTTTTGCAGTTTCAGGACAATCGTGTGCCATGTGTCCCTGGTCGGCGACATTGATAGCACAAACGATATGATCGTTGAGATTGTGCGTTTGTCCTGAACTGTGATGACACCTATCATCAGAACTCAAATGACTATCATAAAAACTCATCAAATACTTGAAATCGATTCTTATGTACCCATTTGGAAGTAGGACTTCGAGGAGTAGCATTAGAACCAGATGAAGAAGATTCTTTCGGAGAACTTTCAGATGAAATCTTTCGTCTATTGCTTGCCCTCCAAATCCCTTTCTCCATCGTAGAAATGAAATACTTGAGCCAGATGATATATTTGATCCAAGTTTGTATCTTTCTTTGCTTTTAGAGCTTTCGTGGCATGTTCTTCTTGACATTCTTTGTAACCTTCTTGCCTTCACTACCCAAACCACAGCTTGTTTGTAACCCGGTAGCTTGGATAGATCGATTTGAGAACTTGAAGAACCAGCTTTAGCAACTTGGTTAAATGAAGCTTTAATATCCTTTAGTTTGTTAGCTTCAACCAGCTTAGCAGCAAACTTTTCTTCTTGCAACTGCTTGTCATCCTTCTCCACTTCTTTTCCAACAGAACCAACTCCCTTTTTTGAAAGAAAACCACCTGAAACAAACTTTGTTGGAAAATTATCAACCAAACTCTCCTCTTGTTCCTCGTTCATCTTTGATTTCTATGATTTCTTCAATTCAGACTTCTTCGCAACAAATTCAGAATAATCACCAGTTAGAGCTGAAATTTGAATGTCAGCAAGTGCATCAGGTTCAATAACCGGATGTGGAATCTGATTATATTCTTCACTCCCAAAAACCTTCTTGAAATTCTCATCTTTACACAAGTAACTCGTGAAAGAATGTGAATTCTTCAAATTATTCAACTGTCTTTTAAGATCCAACACTTCAACATTCAGATCAGATATTTTCTTTTGAGCTTCACCCAATGCTTTTTCTGATTCAATTAATTGCTCTGAAGCTGTATTAAACCGAAACTTTTCCTGTCGCATCTGATCATGGGCATCATACACTTCTTGAGTAATTTTCTTCACTCGGCCCTCATGAATCTCAATATTTCGTTTCAACAACTGATTTTCTCCTTTCAAACTGGTCACTTTGTCTTGCAACTCAGAATGAACCAAATGATGTTGATTTTCTGCAGCAACAACTTTATCAAATTCTTCCTTGAGATCATCATAAGACTTCTACAACAATTCAACTTTTGTAGTTGATTTCGTGAACAAATTATCAAAATCATCAATTGCATCTTTTGCTTCACTCTTCCATTTCTCAACACTTTTGACCAACTCTTCATTATCAGTTTGTAACTTCAAAATCTGTTCTTTATCGGCACTAACGAACTCATTCAATTTATCGTGAACGGCCATCAACTCTTCCTTCAAAACATTCTTTTCGGCGATTAATTTCTCATTTATCTTGAAAATCTCATCAGAATTTTCAACCTGCTTCCTGAAACTCTCTAATTTTGTTTCCTTCTTGGTTCTCTCAACAATTAATCCTTCCTTTTCTTGAACCAATTCACGAATTTTCCTATCCTTTGCAGCACAAAATTCACACGTTGACTCATACCCACTAACTTCAGAATCACTTGTTTCAGATGTAGTGATCTCAGACGTATACCCACTTGATTCAACTTCAACATTTGCCATTAAAGCCACAGATTGACCGTTGATATAACAAAATTCATCTGGTTCTGCACAAGTATCTTGAATAGCAGTCAAAGCAATAGGTGATTTGTCAAATTGTTTTGACCATTCATCAAATTCTTTATCTGCTTGAGCTTGAGCCATCATAGCGTTTGCGTCATGCTTATCAGATTTACCTTTATCAGATGATAATTGAGAACACTCACGAGCAAAATGTCCAACCTTGGAACAATTGTAACATTTTACTTTAGATTTATCCAAACCCAGTTTTCTACTTCCTGGAACAAAAGAATTCTTCCCATGTTTCTTGATAAATCGTCTTCCTTTTTCAACCATCATTGCAAATTGCCAATGCAGATCTAATTCAGCCAATTGATCATCATCCAGCTGTTCTAACTCAGTTCCACTCAAACCAGCATCACTAACTTGACCAAATATCGATCCAGATGACGAAGATATAAAAGCAGATAATAATGCAGCCAATTCTTCAGTTGATTGAGCAGGATGCGAATTATTTGTTGATCTATCAGGAATGGTAAAACGACACCCTGGAGAATAACCAGAATTTTCAGAATGCCCAGCAAGAAAAGCTGTTACCGGCGGATTACTGCTTGAAATAGCATGTGACTTTGCCTTAGCATGAACGGTAGCATTATTTTCCCCAAAGTACAATTCAGGATTTTAAACTGTAGGATGTGTAGATTTCTTCACCAGCAATTCCATCTCACGCGCTTGTAATTTGCTAGTTATTTGATTGAATGTCCAATTTGAATAATTTGGATCATTTGTCAACATCATCACATAATTTTCCCATTTTTCTGGTAAAGCTTCCAGAATTTTCTCTTTCAATTCATCACTATCTTTCTTGACTCCTACAACATCAAGTTCATTTATCAAATGAGAAAATCGAGCAATCATATCTGGAATTTTCTCATTCTCGCAGTGCCTGAAATTATCAAACTCTTTCTTCAAAACTTTCTTTCGAGTGTTTTTGTATTGATCATTACCCGTACATCTCTCTTCAATAGCATCCCACAACTCCTTAGCCGTTGTATATTGCTTAAATTGATGCATTAGATCTTTTGGTAAGGCCATTGTAAGATAACTATATGTTTTCTTTTCTCGAGCAAAAAATTTCCGTTCATCAGCATCGAAACTACTAATCATCTTTGGTTTGTTGGGACTTATCATCGGCTATTCATATTCTTTCTCAATTGGAATCCAACTCTCAATATCTTGCGAATAAATGTAAGATTCAAACCGACTTCTCCAATTGTGATAATCTTCAAGTCTTAGCAATTTAGGAACTTTTTGAGTTGTTCCTATCTCGCTATCATAGTGCAACATGGCTTGAACCGATGTTTGAGCAGCAGTCATTGCATAGAAATCACTCATTTTGAAATTTCAATACCGAACGCGAAAACTTAAAACTGAAAAACGGGCGTCTTCCAAGTGGATTTTGGGGGTCAAACTGGGAGGTACAGACCTTTTAGGTGAGTACACGTCTAGATCTCGGAAAGACGAACGTTTTGGCTGGTATTAGCTCCCGTAACTCCAAATGGTTTGCAAGTTACGTCAATTTTAGTGAAGATATGTTTTCTGCCAGCGGACCAACACTTCCAGCGGACCAACCTCCGTACCAGATCAAATTAGCGGATCAAAATTTGTACCTGCGGACCACTTCCGGATCAAATCAGCTCAACGGACTAGAAGCGGACCAGATATCTCCAGCGGATCAGATTTTGATACGGCGGACCAAATGGTACGCTGTAACTGTCGCGGACCAGATTGATGAAGATTGCCTACGCGGACCAACCGGCGGACCAACAGTTCGTCGAGCGGACCAAACGCGTACGACGCGTATTTAGACTGATTTTTCAAATTTTTGACGCTTTGAGCTAGAAAATGGATCAGTAAGGTGCGAAATCACTCCAGAAACACTCAGAAATCATTTTTCATCACAGAAACACTCGGAATTGGAAGAATTTGATAAAAATGTGAAGAAACCCAAACTTTCTTTCTCTAAAAGTTCGAAAACATACCAAATCACAGCAGTAAAGCAACCTGGAATGCTCTGATACCACTTGTAAATCACTGAGATGATCTTACTACTGCATGATTCGGGAATCAGAGAATGAACACGATGTAAATAAAGCTTCGCTTTATTGATTCACTTAGAGATACAATGTAGAGAGAGAAACACCTTGAGAAACACACAGTTAAGATATATGAAATTACAGAACTCGTTGAAAAGCTCTCTCTCTATGAACTATTTATAGTCACTAAGAAACTGGCCAGTGGACCACCTACGGACCATCTGGTCTGCCCGGACCATCTGGTCCGGCGGTGCATATGGTACGGCCAGTGACTATATCACTCACACAGATGCTCTAGATTAGATACAATACACGAGACACACGCTAGCATAGGAATATGCTCTAACACAAATGTTGGACCTAAAAAAAGATACGGCGTTATATTTTGAATTTACTCAACGTGAAACTTATATATTGTTACAAATATATTTTCCTAAAAGTGTTAAAAACACATCACACAGATATCTCATTCTAATATTTTATTATTTTCTAATTATAATTTAGAAAAAACTATTTGAGATAATATAAACATAATAATATTTACGGAGATAAATAGTAATTACCATAACGATCATTTGTCGGATACTTGTATCGTATAGCGGTGAAGCCAACAACTAAATTTCTAAAAATATAAAGACTTATATTTTTTTTCTATAATCTTGAGAATGTTGAAACATATATCATTTCTATAAGTTATATATATTTATTTGCATAAATATTTCTATGACTTATATATAATTATTGTCTAGAATTATGAACTAAAGCTTAAGATATATGACGTGAACTTCAAATAATAAAATACTTTATTATTTGTCTCAATGTTCAAAACTTGATCTAAATATATATTCTCATAACCTTGAATAATTATATGATTTATAATTATTCCTACAAGTTATATATTTATTCGACTATAAATATATTCATTAACCTAAATATTTATTTGAACGATAAATATTTCAAACGGGCTTTCCAAACAATACAAACGGGAATGTTATGTCAAGACTCGACCAGAATCATTTGGGTAACCGAACACTATCTAACTGAAACAGTACCTTAAAACCGTCTTATTAATTATTATTAGGACACGGTTTACTTGCTACGTCCAGCGCGATACAACTTTCATCATTATCTCGAATCTAGTGAGTTTCACGGCCCCTTTTCCTTTACTATTTTATCAATGGGGGAGAAATACATGAAACACCAAACTTTATACATTCTTTTGATTGTATACAAAGTCTTTCCTTTAAACTATTTTAAATACTTTTGGGAAGAGTCATGAAACAGACAAACACACTTTAAATAATTATTGGAACTATAATTATTTCTACCAGTCCTATATTTATTAGACAATAGATATGACCGTCCGTCCAAACATCTGATTGATATTATGGTACAACTGTTACGCCTTATTGATTATCTGCTCTTTCATACCCCTTCATAGTAATTCGTTATACATCATATTGCTACAAATCCCACCAACAATTGATTTCAATTAGTTCTTGTAACAAAACGATAACTAGTGCATAGATCTATTTGGGTTGACAACCCTGCCCTAATTGGTAGCTCCAATTGTGACTCACCGGTAACAGTCATGGGGTACATGTTAGTTATTTTTTGCCATTGGTATTTCTTAGGGGAAGTTACCATAGGTGGGTAAATCTGTTAGTGTTTAAAATCAATGAACAGGTAGATCAATGCAACGACGAGTAAACCATCATAATATCTTGTACATCATCAACTGTTTTACAAATGCATTTTGTAGAATCCTAAACCTGTGAACTCACCAACATTATGTTGACCTTTCAAACTCATGTATTTCTCAGGTAACAAAGCCAGACCGTATGCAAATGGGATGTCAAACTTAGGGCCTGCATTTTGGAGTCATAGTCACATTCATCATCATGAAATAACTTATGAAACATTTGCCTTTCAAATCCTTGGTCAAAACGATTTCAAGACTTAACTTATATCATGTTTCCTATCTTAACATTTCTGAAACAATTTCTATTTCAGTATTGTAAAACAATGTCGTCTTAACATATTTTTCCGCTGCAACTTTGATGACATACTTGGTTTTTCAAACGTATATTAATCTAATAGAGGTCATTCTATGTATCCACGACTATGACACCATGACGTCACGCGCCTCTGGTCCCGAAAGTTCAGGGTGTGACACAAAGCTAGTGGGAGCGTAGTCACCTTCCTGGTATTATGTGTTGATGACATACTTCTTATATGAAATGACATTCCAACCTTGCAAGATGCTATGTCTTGGCTTGGAAAGTGTTTCGCTATAAAGGATCTAGGAGAGGCTGCATATATTCAGGGAATAAAGATTTCAAGGGATGGGAGTAAAAGGCTAATTGGACTGAATCAGAGTACGTACTTGGATAAAGTAATGAAACAATTCTGTATGGATTACTCCAAGAAAGGAGATTTGCCCATCCAGAGTAATACAAGACTGAGTAAAACTCAGAGCCTAAGTACAGATGAAAAGATAGCAGAAATGGGTAGAGTTCCATATACTTCCGCCGTTGGATCTATCATGTATGCTATGACATGTACTCGTCCTGATGTGTCTTTTGCTTTGAGCATGGTCAGTCGTTATCAGGGAAATCCAGGTAAAGCTCATTGGGTAGCGGTTAAGAATATTCTCAAGTATCTACGAAGGACTAAGGACTGGGTCCTAGTACTTGGTGGCTGTGATACATTGAGAGTCACTAGGTATAGTGACGCCAGCTTTCAAACAGATAGGGATAATTTCCGTTCTCAAACTGGCTGGATCTTTACTTTAAATGGAGGAGCAGTTACTTGGAAAAGTTCCAAGCAAGAGACAGTGGCTGATTCTACTTGTGAATCAGAGTACATAGCGGCAAGCGAATAATCAAAGGTGGAAATTTGGCTGAAGAATTTCATCAGAGATCTTGGAGTCGTGCCAACCATCAAGGAGCCAGTGGAACTTTTCTGTGAAAATAAAGGAGCGGTTGCCTTGACAAAGGAAGCAAGAGATAACCGCAATTCAAGGCATATCGACAGAAAATACCATTTCATTAGACATAAAGTAGAAGAAGGATACATCATTGTGAAGAGGGTATCATCAGAAGAGAATCATGCAGATCCACAGACAAAGGGTCTGAGTAGGGTCAAACACCATCAGCATGCTAGGAGCATTAGTCTGAAGGATGATGTAAATTTTAGTAGTTAAATAGTTAGGTTGAAACTTATAACAAAGTAAATGTAATTGACTTTTGGTAATTAAATAATGGAGAATTATTTATGAGTTTGTTTACTACCTTTTGTCAAGTGTTTATTGTGTTTCATTTTTGCATGTTTTACTTCCCGAATGATTAGATTATTCAAAACTCCACAATCGATCATACTTTTGGAGGTAAGTAGTGAATTAAGATTGTCATGAATGGAACTGTAGATTGTCTAAGGAGTTTTAGACATAGAAATTGTATTGCTGTAGTCTTCATGAGTACTTCGAAATGGAGTTTTAAGTATTGGATTAACTCACACTCAGAGAATTACTTCATGGAATTTATCACAAGTAATTCTGAGTTGATAATATCT
>JBCNJP010000027.1:50653701-50672523 GCA_039602395.1 Deinandra increscens subsp. villosa | reverse complement strand
TATTACCTGCATCTAATTGGTCTTTGAATTTTAGTTTTGTTATATTCCAACTTTCCTGTCTTACATTGTTTTAACTAAATTGTTTCTTGTCATAATCACATGACATCAAATTAAGGAGTTCACAAGCTCGGGTGGAACCAAGTCCCAATGTGACTTTCCCTGAACTGACTTGACAACCTGAGATCACAATATTTCATTATATGCCACTTAGACATAAAGTCTTTTGGTGGTTGATCTCAGATTGCCAAAACCTTCTTTGGTTAATGTCTCTGGCTGTTGTTGAGACTGAGTAGTAGATTTTTCATTGAATTTCTTCTTGTCTCATCAACAAATCTATATTTAGTTAACCTAATCTATTCTTGGGTCAGTTTTTCAATTTTCATGCAAAACCTTCATTTAAGTCAATGTTAATGGAGATTTAGATCTGGCTCCTTGTTTTCCAGATTTTAATTCATCACACACAACATTTATTTTTCCTGAAATACTTATGTTTGTTAATCATGATATTCCGGTTGCTTGTGATCATTTTGAAGTATATGCACTATACGAGTCAGTTTATGTCATTAATATTTAAATGAAAAGCTCTGTCACCATCACGAGTCTAGTGTGACATGACATTCATCTATTATTAAATTAGATATAATCTTGTAATTCTATATGTGCAGATGCCTCCCAGACAAGCTGCTAAAGCTTTAGAGTATGGTCTCTTGCACAACGGAAGGTGCGTGTTTAACAAAAGCTGGGAAGGTGCTGATGAGCAAGCCCTTGACCTTTTGCTACAATCAAGTTGGGCAACGGCAATGCAGATTAACACTGTCATCTACAAGGTTATAATAGAAGCGTTCTGGTACAATGCTGAATCTGCAGAGCTTGATGATGAAACAAGTGTGATAAGGTCAAAAATTCAAAATATTGATGTTGAAATCACTGAAGACAAGATTAGAATGGTCCTGAACTTACAAGATGCTGACCTGCCCAAGACTTTTACAAGGGCTCTGTGGTAGTCAACACTAACAAGAATGGGATACTTTGGTTTTTTTCTCCCAGACGTCAGCAACAAGGTTCAGAAGACTTTATTTCCAACAAATTGGAAGTTTATTATCAGTTTCTTCATTGCAACATTTGGACACCGAAAGGCAGCTCCTAGATGACTTTATTGATGACACCGCATGTGCTATCCATGGGTTTGTCACTGGTGAGGGTTTCAATCTTTCACATCAACTCCTCAAGTGGATGATTTCTAACCTGCACCCTACTGGAAGGCAAAAGAAGTTTCTGATGTACCCTCGATTGGTTCAAGCCATCTTGGATCATTATTACTTAACTTTGGTGAAGCAAGGTGAGACATTCTCCACTAGTTCAATGAATACTGGCTCGTACAGTAAGTACCACAAAGGTAAGTATCAAGGGAATGAGGTACCTTTCTTTCCCGAGATGGTTGCTAGATTAGCTCCCGTTAATGCTGTAGGAGATATTCAGATGGGTGAAGCTGCAGAAGAAGCACAAATTGAACCTACTGATGCGGCTCAAGTCCACCATGAATTGGACTTGAATGCCCCAGTTATCTCAGATCCTGCTGCTGCTGAAGACCTTGGGAATCTCCAAGGTGGAAATGTTGAAGCGTCTGAGCATGTTGAACACTCCTTGAGTCCAGTGAATGTGATCTCATCAGAAGCTGAGGAAGGTGATGACACAAGTAGTGATGAATCTAATTCCTCAAGCTCAGATGACAGTCCTGCTCAAACTGAAGAGATTCACTACTAGAAAAATGGCTTTTCTTGACGCGCGAACGATGACGCCCGGTTTTTAATGACGCGCAAAAACGCATGTCACAGAAAACTGTCAAGAATTAGAAAATCCTAAGGGTAGATGACGCGCATTTTTACGCGTCATAAAATTTCTGTCGTAATTTAAAAAAAAACACGGAGTACACTTAAAAAAACGCGCGTCATCTTGAGAGTGTCGTTTTATGTTTTTTTCCCTCTAATATTTTCCCCAAATTTTCATTCCCGCTAAGTTTTTGCCCTAAAATTTCATACCCTCTCCATTACTCACCTTCTTTCTCCAAAAACATTCATTCCCCCTTTCTCCATCGCCCCTTCACGCAAAGCCCTAATATCTGTTCATCTGATTTCTTGGCCGTGCATCATCCTTAATCCCTTTTCTACTTGATTTTTGCCTTGGAAATGAAACCTTCAATGATGGGGAACAACCCCATAACCTCCCGCCTGATATTGGTGACCTCCACGGGCTGAAATTGGTGGCGCCGCTCCTATCACCAAAATTCCTCCATCTCTAATCCTCTCGATGAAGAGCAATAGTGCTCCATCTCTGCTTCACATGGTGTTCTTCTCGACAAAGAGCAGTTTCCGATATTCGGAACGAATCAAATCAACAATCGTTGGTGTCGGGTCCGATATCAGGAACGAAGATATAGTCATCGTGCGAGCTCGCGGAAGTGTACGGATAGAGAGATTTGAACAAAAACCCTAATTTCTTTTCCTCAATTGGCGGTAATCGTCTCCCCCAGTATTCAATTTTCATATGTAAGTACATTTATTAAACCCTAACTTTTTTCCTTCTGTTTGTTTGTGTATCGAGGTATCCTGAATCTCGATTAGAGGTGGAGCATTTTTTGTGAACAGGTATGTGATGAGACCTTGGGGGTATGTCCGATGCATTATCCATCGCTGCTGACCGACCTTGGTTTTTCTCAGATCAATATTATTTTAATAAAATGGTATGTTATACTCATTTGCTATGATTATTGTTTAATTTGATCGATGATTTTAGGGTTTAAGTATCTGTAATGCCCAAAAGAGGTGAGTCGGTGATTATCGTTATTTAGTTTGTTGCTTTCTAGACAAAAAAAAAACCCTTAGCTAAACTTCTTGTTTGCAGTTCATGTGGCCTGTCACTCTATCAGATCATGAACCACCATGGTTTGACATTTAATAAGAGTTATATAATATATGAGGGTGGTTTGCCATTGATTGTTTCCTGTTTTATTGTTTAGGAAGATTTGCAGAATTTATGAGCTGGTGGTGAAAAGGGTGATGACTTGATACGAGTCTTGAGGAAATATACCTCTGTGAATTTTTTTTACAGTTTTGCAGGCTGAACTTCATGGTCATATTGCTCTTATCAATATCCCATTACTTTCTCCTATCAAAGGTTTGGCCACATTATGATGTATTAAGTAATAAACAACTATAAGTAGGGGTGAGCAAAAACCGTTCCGACCCGTGAAAACCGATGAACCGAACCGGACCGAACCGTAAAACTTTTTATTGGGTCGGTTCTCGGTTCTTGAATTTTCAATTTCTAAGTTCCGGTTAGGTTCCGGTCCAAAAAGCGGTTCGACCCGTTTGGACCGAAAGAACCGTTAAGTGTGTAGACATGTAGCTTAACTGCTTAAGAGTCTTTAGTTTATGTGTCCATTCTTCAATGGTTCACTGTTTTAATTTCATAATAACTACTTAGTAGATTTAAAAGTAATTTCAAAATATACGTGAGTTACAGTTTGAAAAAAAACATAAAAAAGTTAATGTATAATAGATTAATACTCCTTACCACCGACCGATCCTCTGTTTTACATTGCGCCATCTATATAAGCAATGAATATTGAATAAAGATTTTCATCAAAACAAGGTTTTTGTTAGACTTCTTCTTATTTACAACAAACCAGTGAACACATTTTTTGTTTAGATGTTAGTCATTTTATTATTCGGTCCATACTCCATAGCCCATCAATGAAATTCATCAAATAAAGTTTTTATTTTGGTTCAAACAGAGTAGATAGATATAGAACTGAAATGGAGAGACATAGTGAAATGGAGAGACATAGTGCAATGAAGGTATCAAAGTTCAAAAGAATTTGTGTTTTCTGTGGGAGTAGCCAAGGAAAGAAGAGCAGCTATCAAGATGCTGCTATTGAGCTTGGCAAAGAATTGGTACTTTTCCTTCTTTTTTGGGGATTTTCAATATGTTTTCTTGCTATTTTTAATGGGTCTCTTGAAAAAATTAATTTTTTGTTCCAAATCTTGTTTTATCTGACCAAGAGTTTTTTTTTTATAAATTTTAGATTTTTAAAAAATGAACATAACTACTTTTGCTTCCGATTTTAGGGAGTAATATTTTTTTTAAATGAACATGCATAACTACGATTTCCCTTTGATTTTAGGGAGTATTATTTGAAAGAGAGCCATTTGAAATCATTTAGATTTTATATACTGTAAATGAAACAGTATGACTCAGTTATTTAGTGTACCTGATCTTTATTTTGCTGAAGTTTATGGGTCTGTTGTCCTGCAATATAGAATAACGATTTTTCTCCCGTCGGGCGTTCCTTTCGAATGAAGAACTTAATTTGGTATGTGTTCTTTGGTTATTTATGAAGAAACGCTGGGAATGTGGCATTACTCCTTTGCTGTCAACTGTTAATACAGGCTCACTGCAATGTTTGGATTTATTAATTCAGGTATGCTAATTTCTCAATCATTAGAATGTATAATCTAGTCGGGTGCTTCTTTTTTAAGCCATTGTATGTTAGAACTATAATCATGTGTTGTATCTTAAAATGAAGGTGTCCTACTAATTTTGAACTTTTGATTTTTTAGACACCGTAGATTCATCTGTTAAAGAGCAGTACTTGTCTATTACACTGTCATATTTTTTTCAAGTTTCAACCATGTAGTAGTGCAATGTAAATGGCCTTGATAATGCAAGTTTTTCCCTTCTTGCTTCTGCTATTTTCCCTTTCCTGCTTTTGACCATCCTTTTTCCTTTTTGTAGATGGGCTTGATAATGCAAGTATGGAGATGGAAGAAGCTAAGGTTACATGTAGTTAGTGCAATGTAAACTAATGTTACATTTGTAATGTTTGCTCTATATATGAAATGTTTTATTTTGCTACAAGTGTATTGTATTTTGATTAGGAGGTTGATTGTCATTAATGTGGAAATAAGTGAATCTACAAAACTATTTTTTTTTAAATTTTGTTTTAATTCATGACGCACATTTATGCGTGTCATAAGCATATTTATGACGGGGGCTTCCTTGACACGTTTTTTATGACACGCTTTGCGCGTCATAAAATGCGCGTCATTGTTCGCGCGTCAAGAAGCAGATGACGCGCATTTTGCGCGTCAAGAGGATTCTTGACCCTACCTTCCTTGACGCTTTTTTGCGCGTCATCTGGGCCCTTTCTTGACGCGCAAAAAGCGTCAAGAAATGCTATTTTTGTAGTAGTGATTCACCCTCGGAAAAGACAAAGGACTCGGAGAATCTTCCAGGACCTCAATAAATCTGACACAATAATCATCATCTGATGAAAGCTACAAACCGACGGAGGATGATCTAGATGAAGACGACTCTTCAGTGTCTCTCGATCAAGTGGATTCTACATATGATCTTGCAGCTGAGACTAAAAGTCCTCCTAAGTCTCCTCCTAAGATGACTAAGAGATATCTTACATTTACCGCTGATGATAGTAATCAGTCCTCTGATCACCTCACGGTAAGAGCGATAAGAAGCAAGTCCTGCACAGAGAAACTCCAAGTCAGGAGAAAGCCCAGTTCCACAGATGAGTATGAAATTGTTGGTTCATCTAGCACTCAACTAGATACAACTTTAGCTACAACACCTGTTTCTCCATCTCCCGCTGATCACAGTGATAGGATTGATATGGATATGTGACCTCTGGAGACCATAGCTGAAGATGTTGTTATTACCACTGACCCCTCTGGTACCGTGACTACAAGCCCAACAGTTTCTGAATCTGAGAAGATGATGGAACTACAAGCTGAAGTTGTTAATCTTCAAAGTCAGAACGATCACCTCAATTGTTCTCTACAAGTGGCAAACCGGAAGATCAGTGAACAGTCACTTGTAATTGCTGAACAGGCAGCTGAAATTCAAAGACTCAAGGATTTGTTAAGCAAATCAGGAGAAGATAAACAACATAGTGACAAACCAGATGGTGATGATGTTGGTGATAAAGAAAGTGAGTTGCCTGATGACCATCCTCAAACTAATCAAGGAACTGATGGTGACAATTCTTAAGATCCTACTTTTTCTACAACCATGCCTGCTGGTAAAGACTCTACAGGTGCTCAAGACACCTCAAGCCCCATGCATGACAGTGATTTTGAGTTTAATGCAGATACTTTCATAGAAGGAGATGAGCTGAACACCTCAGACGACGATGAATCTTTCGTTAACAGCCTCCTTCATGACGAGCCTGTAGATGAAACTCTGGATTCAATCAAGAAGCTTGCTCCTGTGCCAGAGAATCTGAAACTTCCAAGATTTTCACAGGCAGCCAAGGCACTTGCTATTGAGGGAACTTCAAATGAGGAAGCTGCTACTGCATCTGACATAGATCTTCAACTCTCTCTAGTACCCTCCTCTCAAACTTCAACTGACACATCCACTGCCTTAGTTCCCTTGACTGAAGGAGTCCGTCACATGCACGTTGACCCGGCCTTCCTAGATTTTGCTATGGCCAACTTCAGGGAATACTATGCAGAAAAGATCTACTCGAGAAGAAACTCTTGTGGTATTTTGATCGAGTCAATCGAAGATGACACTGGTGAAGTCTCGTATGAGGAACATCCATATTTTGTAGACTTCGGTGATGAAGAAGACATGAATGAGCTAGAAGAACGAATGAATGTGCTCATGAATGATGCCAATCCACTGAATTACATTGATCTGGATCTGATCGAGAGTGAAGATGAAGAAATGGAACCTCTGTTTCCCACTCCTATTCAAGTGAAGAAGGAGGTGGATGATATATATGTGCAAGTTTCACTTTCTGAGCTTATGCAAACCTCAGCTAAGGCTTCTGCTTTGGATATTGCTCCCCATGTTCCAGGTTTTATTCCTGCAGATGCTGATATCATCAACCTTGAATCAAGTGCTGCCCAAGAATCTGAGAGTCAATCTGTTCCTAATGTATCGGCTGAGCAAAGCTTCCGTTATCAAATCTTTGAAGCCTCCTTTGTGCACTTCTCCTCTGATTCTGACACTGAAGATGAACCCAATGTGACTGCAACTCAAGAGCCTGCGGTTACAGAACAACCTGGTCCTTCTACTGAGGATAGAGGAAAAAGGATTTTAACTCCTGAAGAAATTGCTGAAGAGCATCTAAAAAGAGAAGCTGAGAAAGAAAGATCCCGTAGAGCGCTTATTGATGAAACTCACCGGGAACAAAATAGACTACTCGAGGAAAAGGCCGAAGCACTCAAGAGATATGAATCAAACCATCCTCCTGCTGTCATGTATGCAAAAGGCTCGAGCACTTTGCCGGATCGTTCAGAATCAACAAGAACAAATGAACCTTTGATCCGCATTGTCACAAACTTAGAGGGCACCAATGTGGATGCTGATGACACCTCTGTTACAGCCAACATGGTTAGAACTCTGATGAAAGACAACTTCTCATTAAAATATCTGATGAGTCTCACTGACATTGAGTTAACCAAGCTATACACTGATGAGGAGAGGTTGAATTCTCACCTACCTCAGAATCAAAATGTTGAAGCACAATCTGATCTCCTAGCTGATATCTTTGCTGACACAACCAAGACTGTGGACTTTCTTCCCATCCGTGATCATCTCTCTGATCTTACCCTTGACATCGGCAACACATACATTCCTCCTCCAGAGAACTCGTCCGTTGACCCTCCTGACTCTGAAGCATACATTGAATCCACCACCAACAGTATGACATCTGAAGCACTCCGCAACTTCTGTAAATTCAAGAACATTGATAAAAAGGAATACAACAAGAAGAGATTTACTGGTCTCCGGAAGTTTGTGTGTGAGTACCGGAAGACAGAGTGGTTGGCTAAGTTGGAACAAATAAGAATCAATGAAGAGGAACGGGCTGAGGCTCTCAAGAGAAAAGATAATCCCTCAATCTATGACGAATGGGAAAAGCTGACTCCTAACCTGAAGGCTATGCAATTATTTGCTGCCAAGAACCTAAGGAAAATGCCTAGCAACCCGAATGTCAATCATGGGATGAAGATCTTGGGTTGGAAGTATGATGAAGCCTTTGATGCTTTCATGGTAAAGAGGAGAAATGGCTATGTCCAAATATTCGGAGACTTCAAAGCTCTCACTAGCTTGTTCTCTTGGGAACTCAAACAGCTTAAGTACCTAGACTTGGTGAACCACACTAAACATCTAAAGGGTATAAGGGCTGCTGCGTTGATCCAGTCTACTTATGATGATAAGAGATTCAGTCAAAATCCAGAAGCAGAGAGAAAAGCTCAGTTGGCAGAAGAGAAAAGAAGACTTCGTGCTCCTCACCGTGGTATGTTCAAGGATATAGGAAAGGAAGTAAAAGCAAAGACTATCCCTGGAAACCAGAAAAATGCTCCTATGATCAGCTGGTACTATAATGGGATGACTCATGAGTTGGTAATTGAAAGAGATGGTGCAGACGCTATCAGAATATTTGCTGCAATAGAACTCCGTCTTCTCTCTCGATCCTACTTGAAGATAATGTATTATGAGAAAATGCGGACCATACCTGTTCAGTTGAGACCTTATGAATGCTACGATGCCAACTACTTTTTGATATTCTTAAACTGGTGGTGTACAAGGCTAGCAGAATTAGGTAGACTCACTCTTGATTCAGAACTCCTGAGAACAGCAAATTGTTAGTTGATTGAAGAACATGGTTCAAGTGTCATTTTGGATAAGTCAAGACGATTGGTCGAGCTGAACAATTATAATGACCTGAAGAAGCTTTTTTGGCAAGATCTCTCTAGGCTGTATGATATGGGTATTCACGTACTTTCTGATAAAGACAAACATGCAGCTAGAGAGAACTGGAGATTTCTGCTAAAGCTGATCAGTCAAGATGCTTGAAGCTCGAGAGTTTGCATTGCCAACAAGGGTGGAATTGTTAGAACCTATTTGTTAGCAACACAAACCTTTTGTTTTCTTACCTTGTAATTGATACTTTGTTTTGTAACTGACATTGGATATGTACTTAGTAAACTTTGTTTATGAGTTAGCGTACTTGTTATGCTTCTTAGCGGACTTGTTACTTATGTTCCTAGCGGACTTGTTTTACTCTTAGCGTACTTGTTTGATTGCTTATCTTAGCGGACTTGTTTATTCCTAGCGAACTTGTTTACTTAGCAGTCTTGATCTTGTTCCTAGCGTACTTGATTTGTTCTTAACGAACTTGTTAGCGTACTTGTTCATGTTAGCGAACTTGATATTGCTTAGCGTACTTGTTAGAGAACTTGATATTGCTTAGCGTACTTGTTAGCGAACTTGATAATGCTTAGCGTACTTGTTAGCGGACTTGTTGCTACCTAGCGTACTTGTTAGCGAACTTGTTAAGTGCTAGCGAACTTGATTTAACTCTTAGCGAACTTGTTGTCCTGATAGAATATTTTGCTGAATTCTAGGTAATGATTGTGTTGTGTCAAACATTGTTTTTGTCCCAGGCTCTCTAGTAGTAGAAATACCAATTGGAAAACCCTATTGGTAACGCTTCAAGGAGTATTTTCCTACAGAGAGCTTTTGTGTGTGTGTTCTTGGTGTTAGTGTGGGTTCTTGAGCTTTAGGAATCATCAATGGGTGAGCATTGATGCAGATTCTTCCATGAATCGACCATTTCACATGATTTCCGCACTTGTGTGATGAATCATATGAGAACAACGTGCTCAAATCTGGTCCTGACAGTAGTGTAATCTTCAATTTCAGACCCCCTCCCCATCTTGAGATTATACAACTCAGTTTCCAATTTCTGGATCTCGTCCCATGGACAATACTCTTCTTGTAGCAACTCTTTGAACTCGGCCCAAGGCATGGCATTAGGGTCTTCAATCCCCAGCATCTGCACCTCACTCTTCCACCAGGTGAGAGCCGGTCCTTCCAAAGTACCCGTGGAAAATTTCACTTTGCTAGCCTCAGGACAGTTGCACATTTCAAAAGCAGATTTCACTTTTTCAATCTAGTGGAGTAGGCTAACAGCTCCTTCAGTCCCTTTGAACTGATTAGGCTTACAGTCCATGAAAGTTTTAAATGTAGCATTACCTGTACATACATTCATACAACCATTCAATCACATATTACCAATACGTGTGATCACATCAAACAACAAAACACGAATTTTGTGTTACCTTGGGGTGGCCCTGCATTGCCTGCACCTTGGATATGTGCCGCTAAGGCATCAGCCACATGTTGGTTGATCAGTGCAGCCAATTCATCCGGTGTCATGTTTGGTACATTTCCGTCTGCCATTATCTTCAATTCACAATTACCCAAAATGAGAATAAGATATAACATGAATCACAACAACCACCACATAAGTAATAAATTACTTCACAAGAGACAATCACATATTAAATAGTAAATCCCATTTCAAATAAAATGCAACTCGTTTACAGATTATCCAACAGAAATTCAAAATTCAAAATGCATAGTCTTGGGAACATCCTCCCGATAAAACAAACAACCAAACAAAACAAAAGTGAAAACGAATAACTCAAGTGCTATCATGATCACTGGATGCATCAGGCATCTCCTCCTCCGGTTCCTCCTCGGGATCCTCTTCAGGTTCTTCCTCGGGATCCTCCTCAGGTTCTTCCTCGGGATCCTCCGCAATGGGTTCTTCAACAGGTTCTGCCAGAGCCGGAGGCGCAGCCTCCCTGGCCAACTCAAGCTCAGCAACTCGAGCCGTGAGTGCCTCAACCAGCTTTGTGAGATGATTCACCTGATAATACGTGTCACTCAGTGTCACTTGATGCTCGGCCTGGCGTTCATTAGTCCCTTCCAAGTCTTCCACAAGGGTAGTAACTCTCTTATTGGTGTTGGCCCCATTATCCTGCAGTTTTGTGACCATATCAAATAGCCCCCTAATGTCCCTGAGCGCGCGGTCAAACATAGAGACCATTGCCGCGACGACTCGTTCAATGGCATATGGCAGTTCGGGTAGAAAGAACCGAGTTGACGACGGCTCTGTTGAAGTAGGTGGCACTTGTTCCCGATGAACCCAACTAGCCACAAGTGACTCATACCAGTTCCAGTTGCCATTATCTCTTCCACGAACGACAATTGGTTCTCCATATACGTGACCCTCGGAAGTTATCCTCCGATTTCCATGAGTCGGGGTAGTAGGACCCGAAGTAACCCGCCTACTGGTGACGGATGGGGATGATGATGATGAGGATGATAGGGAAGCGGATATCCATCCAGCCATGTCTGCATATATACCATATATATACATATATAAGTACAAGTAACACATAGTCAAATAGTCACATACTAGTGTGTGTGTTCGAGTGTATGACTAAGGTGTAACTAAGGCTATAGTCGGTCCACTAATGCAAACCTAGTTCACTATAACCAATGGCTCTGATACCAATCTGTCACACCCCCAAAAATCCCATGTGCGACAACGCGCCGCAGGGAGCGTGACAAACCAGGATCGAACACATTAGCCATACGAACAGTCTATATGCAATGTAAAAGTAAAACCAAAGTAAATGCGTTTTTAAATGCGGAAGCGTAAACGAAAAAAGTTGTAATAAATGTTCAAGCGCCAAAACATGCGCTAACCAAAAGATAATTAGTTCGAAAGGTTATAAAATCTAATATGCATGCATGAGGATCAAAATCCATTAGTGGTGCATCCTAATCCGTGACAAGCAATCCAGTTTAGCGACCTGAGAAATAACATGCTAAAGTGTCAACACAAAGGTTGGTGAGTTCACAGGTTTAATCAGTTCATCAGTTTAACAGGTCAGTAAAATCCAGATAATATATCAATAGTTAGCTAGACTATTTTCAAGAAATCAGTGCACGTTTGACTAGATCAACTAGCTATCCAGTTACTGAAGCTCGACAAGTTCAATTGTGCCTCGTTAAGTCTAAGAAGTTTATAACACCCGTTCGATGATAACAAAAAATGATTCTACAATCATGGCTGGTGATATGTCTTCTGATGATGATAGTGAATTTCATGAAGCCGTGTCAAATCAGGTTGAGATTCCTGTTCAACAAGTCGATCCACAAGTTGAAGCTACTTCAAGTGATATTGCGGTTAATTGAACTGAGAATGTGGTGGTTGAGGAAGATCATGTTCTTGATATGGCTGAAACGGTTGTTGTTCCGATTCATCAGACGCTCCGGATAAACACCAGTTCATCCGCAAGATAATATCATTGGTGATTTAAATGAAGGAGTGCGTACAAGACATCAAATTGAGAGCAGTGCTTTGCTAACAATTCTGGAATCTAGTATTCAGGAAGAAGCTTTTCATTCATGCTTTCTATCCCAGATTAAGCCAAAGGATGTTGATGAAGCTTTACAAGACGGCTCGTGGGTGGAAGCGATGCAAGAAGAGTTGTTACAATTCCAAAAGCTTGGTGTGTGGCACCTAGTTGATCTACCAGTGAATAGTAAAGAACCGTGCGGAAAAAAGTGGGTTTACAAGTGTAAAAGAGATGATCGTGGAGTGATAGTTCGTAACAAAGCTCGTTTGGTTGTGCAAGGGTTTTCTCAGGAAGAAGGAATCGATTTTAACTAAGTGTACGCACCGGTTTCCAGAATTGAAGCGATACGTATCTTTTTGGTATTTGCGGCACGTCATGGATTCAAGGTCTTCCAAATGGATGTCAAGAGTGCGTTTTTATACAGCAAAGTAAAAGAAGAAGTGTATGTCAAACAACCTCCGGGATTCTACGATCCTGATTATCCGGAGAAGGTATATAAGTTGGACAAGGCACTTTATGATCTCCATCAGGCTCCTCGAGCTTGGTATGAGACTTTGTCCACTTATCTACTAGACAGTGAATCCAAGCGTGGGTTGGTTGATTCTACTTTGTTTTGTCGAAAAACAGGGGATGATTTGCTCTTGGTACAGATTTATGTTGATGATATCATATTTGGCATCTCAAACGAAAAATTATCAAAAGATTTGAAAAATTGATGCAAACCAGGTTTGAAATGAGTTCGATGAAGGAAATGTCATTCTTCTTGGGGTTACAAGTTCGACAATCTGACAAAAGAATCATCATACATCAGACGAAGTGTGTGAAAGATGTTCTGAGTTGATTCAAAGTTAAAGATGTTCGTTTACCCGGAACTCCGATACAGCTGTCGCATGGCCTTTGTCCTGACGAAGAGGGTGAAACAATTGACGTCACCCAGTATAGGGTAATGATACGTTCATTGATGTATCTTACAGCTAGTAGACCTGACATTATGTTTGTAGTGTGTTTGTGTGCCAGGTACCAAGCAGCACCTCGGGTTTCTCACTTGGATGCAGTCAAGAGGATTCTAGCTTATTTGAAGGGTAACACAGATCTCGGGATCTGGTATCCTCGTGAAGATAAGTTCGACCTATCGGCCTACTCAGATTCGGACTACGGCGGTTGCAAGATCAATTTCAAGTCAACCACGGCCGAATGTCAATTTTTAGGCGATCGGTTGGTATCATGGCAGTGTAAGAAGCAGACGTCCGTTGCTACATCCACGCCAGAAGCTGAATACATAGCAGCTGCGAGTTGCTGCTCCCAGGTTTTATGGATACAACAGCAGATGCGGGATTACGGTTTGCAGTTTCTTACTACTCCTATATACATAGATAACTCTGCTGCAATATGTATTACCAAAAACCCCGTTCACCACTCTAAAACTAAACACATCGACATCCGTTATCATTTCATTCACGATTGTTTTGAGAAACACTTGATTGATCTGCAAAAGATCCATACTCATTTTCAAAAGGCGGATCTTTTTACAAAAGTGGTTGACAAAACCCGCTTTCGTTATCTTTTGCAGATCAACAGCATACAAAAACTTCCAGCTTAATAGCTGTCGGTTGATCACTTTTTGTTTTTGGTTTATTTTTTTAGTTGTGTTTCCTTTCTTATTACAAAATCCAAAAATAGAATTTTGTATTTTTGGGGAGATATATCAGAAAATATAAAAAAAATTGAAAAATGCGAAAAACATAAAAAATTGAAAAATCAAAAATTGAGAAATTGATCCGACCAATCGAGAAATGATATTACATAAGCGTGTGCTATCAACCATGAATAAAGTAATAATAAAGGTTGTAGGTACTTGTTTGGTTAGTTGAATGTGTGAAGGCAAATCTGATATATGCTAGTATGATATAAACTTAAAATTTCTGCTTGATTATTGTGAGGCACATCATGATGATTGCTGTGTAATTTTGGCAAATAAAAAATGAAAATAGAAAAAACAGAATACGAGATGTTATGGTGTATGCATGCTTTCATTTTGTAAAAATTTCAACTTGTTTGATTTTCTTTATTTTGTCAAACGATCGGCCTTTTTCTGTGTATCGAAAGATCGACCTGATTGGTGTTCGTTTGACGTTCTGCTTTATTTTCTTTGGTGTTTCGTATAACTCATCGGACTTTCTCTGCGTGTGCGGGAGCACCGACCTGATTGTTGTTGGGTTATACAACTTCTGCTTTATTTTCTATTTCTTATTTTCCTAAACAATCGGGTTTCTCTACGTGCCGACCTGATTGTTGTTTGTTTAGGGTTCTGCTTTATTTTTTGCATGAAACACCATGGACGATAAATCTCTGTGGAAATCAAATTTCTGTAAAAAATACAATAATAGAATAAGCCAGATTACCAGTATTTCGGATTGTGTGGGCTATCATATTATCAATGCATGCTAGATCATATCTTAACATATAAGAAAGCTATAAAAATTGATCTGCCTAAACTGAAATAAACTGAAAAGTTGTATTTACCGCCAACTTGACTTGCATGCTGATTAAAATTGAATTGAAGTGTGTCTGATGCACATTTGCTGATATGATCTCGCGTCTGGATCTTTCTCGCAAAAATTTAAGTAATATTAGTTTTTAATTCTGTCATTTCATTTCTGTTTGGTTAATTGTTTTGAATATCTGAAAAATCTCAAAAAGATTTTAGGTGTGTTTTAGCATAATCTTGTAAAAATTCAAAACGATTTTCGGTGTGTTTGAAAATTTTATAAAAATAGAAAAGATTATGTTTCTGTTTTATTTTCGATCAACCGATAGTGAAAAATCAAAATCATGCCGGATACAACCAAACGGATTTGAATTCAGAAAATTCATCATCGAATTGAACGAAGTTTGATGCAAATTGTCAAAATTTAAAACTTTTGGGGTTCAATTTGAAGATTCATCAAATTTAAGTGTTAAATTTGAAATTTTTTGGAAATGTCCAAACCTGAAGTTCGGACATCCGAACCTGGAGTTCGGAGGGTCCGAAGTCCAAGACCGGACAGGTTTCGGACAGGCCGAAGGTAGAGTTCGAACAAGAATTGAGACCGAAGGTGGAGTTCGGACCTCCGAACTCCACAGGCTATAAATAGCCAAACTCAAGGTTTGGAGATTACTATTTCTCTTTTACTCCAAACTCCCACCGAACTGCTGTCCAAATTTTTAACTTTTGATTAACTGCGTGGTTGTGAAGTTTGAGACCGGATTTAGGTAGGATACTTGATTCTGAGTACACTGGTGTTTTTGGATTACATTTTTGGTCACTTTTCATGGGTCTACTGTTCGAAAAACGATCCGAGGGTTTTTAACTCATAGATCCAAAAATTAACCATTAAATACATGATTTTAGAAGATAAAAAATGGTTCTACGGGGTTGTCATAAAAAACCGCTCTGTGGGTTCAATTGTTAGGGTTTGATTTGGTCTGAATCGATTGGTTTGAGATTCAAACCTCTCGGAGTTAGTTAGGCTCCGAACCTGAAGTTCGGACTGTGAACCTGGAGTTCGGACTCTGAACCTGGAGTTCGGACAAAGTTCGGACATTGTTCGGACATTATCCATGAGGTTTGGACGTTGACCTAAGGCCAACGTTGACCGAAGGATTCGGACCAGGATTGGAAGGTTATCTTAGTTCGCACCAAGTTCGGACCAGGTTCGACCGAGATAACTTTTTGCCTAAAAAGTTGTTTGTTTACGCGAACGACAACGAACTGACGAAATTGGTGAATATATCTATTAATAACATGGAATTTAATGAACTTTTTGTTTTATGTGTTTTGAGATATGGCTGACAATTTGAAAGTTGGTGATAAACATAACGTATGTGCTTATCTTGGCGTTGCATGATTAAAGCTCACTAAATTTGGCGGATCTGGAATCTTTGACTTTCTACATCGATCGAGGATTCATTATGCAATCACACAATCGTGTGATGTGTATCGTGATATCATGGTGGAGTTATGGAGTACTGCAAGAACGATAACGGATGATCCTATCAGAATATCGGCAACAGTTCAGAATCGAACTGTGGAATTTACTGAAGGTGATATCAGAAGGGTATTGAAGTTGACTGTTGACACAACAACAGCACCGTTGGAATTTCTACAAGCTGATAATGTGTCACTGTTAAAGCGGATTTGGTACACTGATGATCCAAGCAAGGAGTGGATTTACAAAACGTTGCTTAGTGTTCCATACAAGTATTTGGTGCATGTATTGTTGGTGTGTCTGGGACACAGAATCTCAGGACATGACGAAGTCAACCAGTTGATGCTTTCATTGCTGAATGCCTTGGTGATGAACCGTCCTTACAATGTTGCCAGATTAATCTTTCATTACATGAGAGATAATCTAACTCAGAGACAAAAGAAAGCAGCAATATATCCAAGGTTTCTACAGCTAATTCTGAATGATCTGTATCCAGATTTAATGAAGCATGATGATCAAAAGCTGGAGCTGAAAGATATGAATGAAGCAAGTGTGGGTGCATTGGCATCTTATCAGAAGAAGACTCCTGCTGAACAGCCAAAACTGAAACGCCTGATTGGTCACTTGCCTAATGCTGAATATGTGGCACCAGCTCAGGGTGCAGTTCGTCATTTTGAGGGAAGCAATTAAGAAGAATTAGACTATAGTTGGATTGAGGAACAGAATCAGATACCACAACAAGGGTAAAAAGACCAAAACGAAGACTACCAGTTGTACAGGAACCTGTGAATCAAGAATCGGTTGTCTCACAACCGCCTGTCTCTGAACCGCTGGTCTCAGCACAAAAAGTTCCTGTAACTGTCAATGTGACTAAGACACCAGTTGTCAATACCTTGCTTGATGAAGATGAATCGGATGATGATGATGAATTTTTGAAAGTTGGGGCTAAATCTGAAGATGTGTCTGATACAAACAATTCGTTTGTGCGCATCAAGATCAATTCAAAGTATGTGAAGGTGAGAAAGGGTAGCGATGAACATTTTGCGTACCGAACCAGCTTGAACAAAAGCAACGATCATTACAAAGATCGCGTGTATGCTGATGTAGCCTCATCTGAGTCAGACGAAGATTACAATCCTGAAGCCAATGTTGTACATGGCAAAGGAAAATAGCAAGTTACTGGTACTTCTTCAACTCCGTCAAAGAAGAGGAAGAAGTCAGTTGCTACTGGTGGCCGGGGAAAGAAACGGAAAGGTTTACAATTTATTTTGAAGCCTCGTGCCGGTGTAACTTCTTCTGCTAGTCCTGCAATGTCTTTGCCAGAAACAACTACAACTGTTCAGACTTCAGTTTCTGATGTTCAGTCTGACTTTCTGCAAGACTTGATGAATGCGGATCGGTCTACAACTGTTGGCACAACACCTTCAGCAAGTGCTAATGCACAGTTTGTAAACCAGCTAATGGGTTCTACACCCATAACTCCAGTGTTCTCAACAACAACAACAACCACAGCTTCTACTCATTCAAACACCATATATCAATTTCAATTTCGATCAAGGTTCTGTGTCGTTCTCTCAAGCCAGTATTCTTCGAGTGCTCTAACCGATCAGCAATCCCAGATTGATGTGTTGAAGGCTAAGACTGACGAGCAATCGAAGATGATTACTGAGCTTAGAACAAGTAATGATGAATTGAGGGCACATAATCAATCTCAAGGTCAATTGAGTACTACATTGCAGAGTCGAGATTTAGCTAAAGATCGAGAGATTCTTCGTTTGAATAGAGCTAGTCAGACCCAGAGTGCCATGCTTCTTGAGATGAATGAGCAAATATAGTTCTTAATGCATAAATTTAAAGCTCAGGGGGAGATTGGTGATAGTTCTGGTTGTCATGAAGACTATATACATTTTTGAATGACAATCCCGATCAGGATGATCCTCAAGGGAATGTAGGTGGAGGATCAGCCCCGAGTGGAACTACTGGTTCGGGTGCTGGGACATCTACATCCCAGGGGGAGAAAGACTCAAGAGAAGCAATGTCAATCACTTCGATCCCGTCAAATCAAGCTGCGGTTAGTTTGGGTGAATTCAAAGAAATGCTACAAACACTAGAAGAAGGAGAGTTTGTTGGTGATCTTACAGCTGAACAACTGCAAGCAGTGTTTGATTTAAATGATGAGGATATGAAGAAGGCTTCTGAAATTGGACCATGGAAATATGAATCATCTGATCCAGAGTCTGATGATGATGAGGAAGATATCTTTGATGAAGAGGTTGAGGTCGAATACATTACCGAGGAAGAATATCCTGGTATGTACTCAAATTTCAACGACCAGGCTGGTGATGATTTTGAATTCTTTCCTAAGGAAAAGGGTGATGAAGCTGAGGAAAGGTTGAAGAAGAAAGAGGCCGAGAAACCTCAAGATCCTATTGCTAAGGAGGCTAAGGAATAGAAACAACGTTGGGCATTTGATGAATACATGAAGATATTTCTTGCCAAGTACGTTCCTCCTCTGAAGCCAATCAAACAAAGATCATATGTCAAATTCAAGGGATATGGAGCGTATAAAGACTTCAACCAGAATATCTCATGACACATCAAATCAATTG
>JBCNJP010000027.1:50628531-50653201 GCA_039602395.1 Deinandra increscens subsp. villosa | reverse complement strand
GTCATGAAGAAGAAGAAATCTGATAAAAGCCAGTGGAGTTAAAACCACGGCTGAAGTTAAGAAAACCAACTAAAATACCATTTAGGATGCCAAATAGGATCATAGTCTTCATATTAATTATTTTTTCTTAAAAGAAATTCAAATGATGTTACCATCAGATTCCAACTGGTTCATGTTGTAGTTGCCACAGGAAAATAATACCTTATTTTAGTATGCATTAATTGGTTGAAAACATGATGTGTATACATCTATTATACTATATAATGCATATCAGAGAAGAGAGCGTTGAATTGGTTTTAAGGAAAACATCAATTCTTTGCCTGTGTAACTCTTTTGCAGTTATCTTTGAAATATCATTATATTTTCAAGCACCCAATGTGTATGAATATGTTTGCTTATTGTTGAAATCAGCTGCTGATGTATAAATCTTTTTCGATGTTTGTATTCTTACTGAAATCGTTTGGTGAATTGGGCATGAATGGTTCTTGAACAGATTATTCAAAGTTTAGATTTTAGGTACTTCAGAGGTGTAACGGTCGCTGCTCTTTTGTTTGAATATTATTTTACTTTAATGTCTATGAATCTCTTCGCTTATTGTCTTTGTGTTGTTATTGAGTTCTTTTTAAAATCAGTTCTTGATTTAGGGATACATGCTTAAGTAGTATACTTTTGTTATGTATTTATCTAAAACAAATTTAATCCTAACTCTTACAAATTTGTCAGTGCTTATGCTATTTTTTCCCCTCATTCGTTAGTCTTTTTTACCCTTAGATTCTACTTTATTGCCTTATTACTTTCATTTGTTGATGTATGTTTACAAAAATAATTGTTTTATTTCTCTTATCGCATATTTTCGTTGGCAAATCCTCAGGTTCAAGTACATTTATCTTTTTATGTTCTTTGGTGTTTAATAGGGATCGTCAATAAATTTAAATTTTTTGCAACCTGTTGCTTTATCTAAAAAGGTTTATGATCTCCTTTGAAAAAGTAAACCTCATGAATAATGATTTCCTTACAACTTTTTAAAACAGTTTGGTGTTTCATGTATTTCTCCCCCATTGATAAAACAGTAAAAGAAAAGGGGCCGTGAAACTCACTTGATCAAGGTGATGATGAAAGCTGTATCGCGCTGGACGTAGCAAGTAATCCATGTCCTAGTAATAATTAATAAGACGGTTTTAATGTACTGTTTCAGTTGGATAATGTTCAGTTACCCAAATGATCCTGGTCGAGTCTTGACATAACATTCCCGTTTGTATTGTTTGGAAAGCCCGTTTGGAGTATTTATCGTTCAAATAAATATTTAGGTTAATGAATATATTTATAGTTGAATAAATATATAACTTGTAGAAATAATTATAATTCAAATAATTATTTAAAGTTATGAGTATATATATATTTAGATCAAGTTTTGAACATCGAAACATATAATAAAGTATTTTATTATTTGTAGTTCACGTTATATATCTTAAGCTTGAGTTCAAAATTTTAGACAATAATTATATATGAGTCATAGAAATATTTATGCAAATAAATATATATAACTTATAGAAATGATATACGTTTCAATATTCTCGAGATTCTAGAAAAATATAAGTCTCTATACTTTAAGAAATTTAGTTGTTGGTTTTGCCGCTAAAAGATACAAGTATCTGACATATGATCGTTATTAATATTCAACTCCGTAAATATTATTATGTTTATGTTATCTCAAATAGTTTTTCTAAATTATATTTAGAAAATAATAAAATATTAGAATGAGATATCTGTGTGTTTTTAACACTTTTAGGAAAATATATTTGTAACAATATATAAGTTTCACGTTGAGTAAGTTCAAAATATAACACTGTATATTTTTAGGTCCAACGTCTGGAATTTATATATTATATATATAAGTCGTCCGTTAGGTAATATGATATGAAAACTAATATTTAAGTCATTAAATATTACCGAGTTGTAATAACTTTAAATAAATATTTTAAGTTATTAAAGAAAATGAGATCTAAGATATGAGCACTTAGTTATTAACTTATGAGTCCAAACGCTCGGTATTTAGAAATATATATGTTTTATAAAAAAAATAAACACATTTTTATAAATCAACATAGCTAATAATATGTATTCTTTATATTTTATGTTTAAAACATATTCGTTTATATATTTTTAGTCCAAAGTGTCACTTTGACGATCCTCGAGTCAGTTTTTATACCGTTTGGTCTATAATCTTTTTAGTCCTCAAAACGATTGTCAAATATATAAGGTGACACAAGTTCTTAAATATTAAAGTTAATTTAATATTTCGGATGATTTGTAAATTTATATATATTTAGTGAGTGGAGTGTCAAGACTCGTTTTGAGTGAATATAAATATCAAAAAGGAACAATTAAAATGATTAAATTGAGAAGTTTAGACTTTTACCTCTAGCACTAGGCTAGGTGATGAACCGAAAGAGGCGAGAGTATCTCCGCAGACCCAAACGAAAAATATCGAGTTTTTAAAGTTTGTCTCGAAAGGTAAAGTGGCCTTTTGCGGCCTAGTTTTCGGTGGTTTACGGTGATCGTTAGGGGCAAACACTTTGAGGCTGTTTGGGAGGCGGCCGGGTGGACTAGCCGTTGATAGTGAAAGGGTGGTACCGCGGTGGCCTGATGGTGAATAAATGGTGGCCTTTTGAGGCTACCTGAGACTGTTTGAACTAAAACACAGCACTCAAAAAAAAAATGGGGCGCCTAATTCCAAATTATGGGTCTGGGACTGTTCTTTTATTTCTTTCTTTCTTTTTTTTAATTTTTTATTATATATATATACATATATATATATATATATATATATACACGTTTTGGTCCGATAGGAAGGAAAAAAAAGAGACGAGAGGTTCGGTTGACAGAAAAAAAAAGGAGAAAGAGTTAGGGTGATCGATGAAGATCATGGTGGTGGTGGTCGGTGTTCATGGTGATGGCGGATGATGATGGAGATGATCGTGATGGTGGTGGTGGTTGATGATGACAATGAAGAAAGGGGTGGTGAAGGCGTTGGATGATGATGACGAAGGTTGTGGAGGTTGGTGACGGTGATGATGGTGGTGGCGGTTGGTGATGACGGTGGAGTTTGGCGGTGGTGGTATGTGGTCGGTCGCCGGCCGAGAGGGGAAGGAAGAGGGTGGAGGTGGTATGGTGTTTGCCCTTGAGTTGTGATGGGTTTTATAGGTGAAGTGGAGTGAAGTGTTGGAGATGAGGGAGTGGTGAGTTTGCTTGTTGCAGGAAGGTAGAGCGTAGGAGTAATTGAACATGTGCTTTTTTTGTAACTCTAGTTAGGTTAGGAGCTAACTATAGTTTAGGTGGTGTTGTTAGGAGGTTTAGATAGTGTTAATTTTTATAAAAGTTAACACTTTTTCTAATTATTTTATAAAATCTACTAATATAAATGTAGTGTCATAATAAAATAATTAATTCAAAGTCGATGGAGACTTTAAATGGACCGAAATGTGGAGAACGGGTGTCGGGCCGGTACTGTTCGTGTCAGGCCGGTATGCGAGGCTTTCTCCGATTTTCACGCGGTTCATTTTGTTATTCACTAAAATTAGTCGGGAATATTATATTTGAGCTTAAAAGTGTCGAGTGACCCGTTGGGCTTTATTTTTGGGCTTGGTTCGTTTATTTCGCGGTGTTGGGTCAGACTGGGCCCAATTCATCATACGGATGAATCACACCGAATCGTTCCGGCGTTTTGATTGGGACGGGTTTCTAAATTAATTACGAGACTTATATATTGATAAAAAAATATTGTTTAGTCGTAATTTAATTATTTAGAAGTTTCGTCTTTTATTTATTTACCTTGCTCGCGTACCGCGTCCAGAAATAAATAATTTGTTTAAAGTGTTTTAAGCTCAAATATTTTTCGTAGTCAAAACTAACTAAAGTTTTAAATAAAATATTCGCTTAAAGTGTTTGTCGGGTGTCGGTATGATGTCCTACGACACCGTTTTAAGAAAAAAAATATAAAAGTCATTTATATTTAATTTTTCTTTTTATTAAAATTCCACCAATTCACATGGTTGAATTTCCTTTTTGTTACGGATATGTTATTCCAGTACAAACGTGTGAATTGTCAAGGTTGGACGTTTACGTGCATAGTGTTTACTAATAATACTACTAAATTAAGTTATGCACATGTATATACGTATATATATATACGGTCAAAGTATAGGTTTGATCTTAGATTTTTGACGGGTTGTCACATTCTCCCCCTGTTGGAAGAATTTTGTCCCGAAATTTAGCTAATGCCGATTGATGGCTCTGCATCGGTGGACAACTTAAATCTAATTTTGTCTGGTCTGATTCTCGCTTACTCAGATGGTAGTTTTATCATTGACCAGGATGTCAACGATCCATGTCGTTGGGAGTACGATTCTGATTCCATCTTTGGATCTCGTGATCCTTGTTTGTTACGACTCTCTAACGAAGTGGACTTGAATGAACATGAACGATAGTTTGTCAACAAGATGAGTGTTAGATACATAGATAAAAGCGGTTTTGAGTTTAAAAGGTCTGGGTAAGCCATGATTGCTCACGTATGGGCTTTACCAGGATTTTCATGTAGTTCAGATTACAATTATGTGTGCACCCACAATTGTGATTTGCCTTACATGACCAGCCTAGGCTTTCCTCATACTTGAGTTTTCAGTTTTCATTGGAATATGCAATGTATCGAGATAAAATGGTTTATGGAAAAGTTTAGATTGATTAGCTATCGGACGGATCTTCGTTGATTCCTAGGAGTTCTAATGATAATACTGATTGGAATGCGGTTTGGCTCCAGTCCGTTGGTCTAAGATCTCTATAGGTTTAGGACAGGATGTGGTTTGTAGGCTACTGATCTAATCCGTTCTAGGATCTCATGGAACCAATGTAACTAGGATTAAGCATTTCTTGCTTTCCAAGCCTACCAACCTCTGTTTGAGAAAGAATCCATTACAAGGTTTTGAACCCCCTTATAGATTCTACGGGCTCGCGTCGAGCGTTAACATAGGTTCTCCTGGTGATTACCTATGGCTTTCGAAAGGTTCTAAGATTGGAAGGGTCTCCTTAGTAGTTGCGTGAACTATCTCTAAACCAGTCAGTTGGCTGTTACCGACTTTGGTCCAGCAAAAGGGGCGGATGACACTTTCTTCCATACGAGGCTTCGAAAGGGTGGCTTGAATACTTGAGCGATAATTATTGTTATATGGAAAACTCGGCGAGTGGATTTTCATCATCAAATCTTCAAGAACACATTTTACATAAATTAGCCTATTCTAGCATAAATCTTCATCATGGATCAGTTTCACACGTAAAGTTGTTGTTTTTATGATAGATCTAGCGTTCCTAAGTATCTTAACAGAAGATATAACGATTACATAATGATCTAGGCATGCTTTATTAAAGAAAACACATAAGAGAAGCAAGAACATGGTTCATGGGACTCACCAAGCTCGAGGGTTGATCTTCAAGGGCTGAGATCACTGTGATTTACTGCAGATCTTGGTGGTCAAGTGATGATGGCGGCTGGTCTAGTGAGGAGAGGAGTGTGTGTGTTTTTGATGGTGATGCAAGTAAAGAATGAGGTTAGGGTTTAATGACCATTTAAATACTAATGGTCATGGTGGGCTTTCATTGGGCTTTGGGCCCCAATGATTAGCCAATCATTAGCCCAATGATTAATCCATCATTACTAATTACTAGCCCAATCATTAGACATGTATGCATACACTTAATTACCCGGTTAAACATATAATCACATAATTAGGCAATTTAAACATTTTATCACATAATTTAACAAGTAAACAATTAATCATGCTTTTTAATACTAATCATGCATTTAAATCACATTTCTCATAATAACAACATATAAATAAATACATAACACATATGGACGGGTTCGGTGATCAACCAAAGGACGTGGACGTATTCGGCCTAGTTAAGCATTAGTTACCAAGTTAACACTTATAACGTAACTAACGGAAATTGTCTAACGGAAGTAAACCTTGAAATTCCCGGATGTCACACTAAGATTGGAAGGGTCTCCTTAGTAGTTGCGTGAACTATCTCTAAACCAGTCAGTTGGCTGTTACCGGCTTTGGTCCAGCAAAAGGGGCGGATGACACTTTCTTCCATACGAGGCTTCGAAAGGGTGGCTTGAATACTTGAGCGATAATTATTGTTATATGGAAAACTCGGCGAGTGGAAAATGGTTGTTTCAACCATTACCTAGGTTTGTCTTGCGTGATGACAATCTGTCACATAACCATGCGATGTACCCTTTTAAGGTCTGAATTTTCCTTTCGCTTAGGTCATCAGTATAACTCCTTTATACTTTCATACATCTTGTTGGATCCCTGGTAACTAGAATGTCTAGTCTTGTGTGCTTTATTTAAGACCAATCCCTTACCGTTTTAAGGTTCGCCACTCAAGGTCTATCCACAAAGGATTAGGCTCCATTTGGTTTCTTTACCAATTGCCTTTCCATTTCGTGAAGGCATTCTTATTGTCTGAGTTCTTTATTTAGATCTTCGAGTTGAGCATCACAAAATTGCAATGTGAGACGGGATGAACGGCCATGCCTAGTGCTCGGACTCGAAGAGGTTTAACGCGCTCCTTTCTACTCAATGCACCAGTTACAATGTTAGCTTTTCCAAGATGATAATGACTATCGCAATCGTAGTCATTGAGTATCTTAATCGATTGGTGTTGTCTTAAAATCAGATCCTTCTGATTGAAGATGTGCTGGAGATTCCTTCGGTTAGTAAATACGACACACTTCATTCCATACAAGCTGCAATGTCTCCAAATCTTCAGAGTGAACAAAACAGTTCAAAGCTCTAGATCGTGGGTTGTATAATCATTCTCACGATTCTTCAGTTGTCGAGAAACATAGGTGATTACTTTCTCTCGCTGCATTAGCACGCATCCCAAACCTTGATGGGAAGCATCACTACAAAATCTTCGATTCTGTTAGGCAAGGATAGGATCGCCGTGTTGCAAGGTTTTTGCTTTAACAACTGGAAAGGCTCCTTCAGTCTTGGCATCTAAAATGAGCTTCTTATCTTTCTTAGTTAAAACGGTCAGAGGCTGGGCTATATTTGAGAAGTTCTCAATGAATCGGCGATAACAGCCAGCGAGACATAAGAATTGTCGAATCTCTGATGGAGTCGTGGGAGTACTCCAATTCTTGACAACTTCAACTTTAGATAGATCAACGTGAATACCTTAATTGTTGATCACATGACCTATGAACTGAATCTTGTGAATCCAAAAGTCGCATTTGGAAAATTACCCGTACAATTCTTCTTTCTTTAGCAACTCTAGGATAGGTCTCAAATGTTGTTCGTGTTGTTTCTTACTAAAGAAGTAAATTAGAATGTAATTGATGAACACGATAACAAATTTATCCAAATAAGGTTTGCATACGCGGTTCATTAGATCTATGAACCTGCTAGTGTGTTGGTCAAACCGAATGGCAGAACGAGGAACTCGTAATGGCCATAGCGTGTTCTGAACGCTGTCTTCGAAAAGTCTTCACCTCTAACTTGGAAGTGATGGTAGCCTGATCTGAGGTTGATATTGGAGTAGAAACTTGACCCTTGAAGTTGATCGAGTAAGTCGTCGATCCTCAGGAGCGGATAGAGGTTCTTCGTTGTTAGCTTGTTTGATTCCCTGTAGTCGATACACATCCAAAGTGTTCCATCTTTCTTCTTTACGAACAACACAGGAGCAATCAAAGGAGAGTGACTTGGCCGGATAGTACCTTTATCCAACAACTCTTGTAGTTGATGAGATAACTCTTGTACCTCGGACGGTGCAAGGAGGTAAGGAGATCTGGCAACGAGGACGGCTCCACGTGTTAAGTCGAGGTGAAATTCTACTTTCCGAGGCGGTGGCAAGCCAGGTAAGTCTTTAGGAAAGACTTATGTGATTTCACAGACCGTTGGAATGTCTTTAATACGCTCCTCCTTCGGTTTCTTCTCCGTGGCATGAGCGAGAATGGCATGTCATCCTTTGCGAAGGAATTTTCGAGTCTTTATGCAAGGTATGACATCGAGCTGGGCTTCACTCCTTTCGGCTTGCACATTAAATGTGTCTTCGTTTTCGAGTGGCATTCTGACTATCTTCTTGTGACAAACGATATTTGTTTGGTTCTTTCATAACCAATCCATTCGAATAACAACATCAGAACATCCTAATTCGACAGATATTAGATCAATGTCGAACGTATGCTCCAAAAGTTCAAGCAGTCATCCTTTATAAACTTCTCTAGTTTCTATCACCATTCGCTGACTCTATGGTAAGCTTAGTGTCTAATGTAACAGGGGCGATTTCAAGTAATTGACTAAAATCGGTAGACACGATGCTTATAGCGGCACCAGTATACGAGCATAATGGTTATTTAAGTAGAAACTTACCCGTCACTGTGTTAGGGTCACAACGGGTACTACTAACATTGATGACAAATGCTCTTCCTTTTGCCTGGTTGGGAGTCTGGTTCTTCAACTTGAGGCCATCTTGCGCAATGTGTCCCTTGGCTTTGCAATAGATGTTTCCGTAATCCATGGAGTGGTGAATGTTGCACACGTTACATAAAGGTAGGTTACTGGAGTAACCAGTCTTTCTTGACTCGTGAACAGGTGCAGTGGCAACATAGACCTTTATTGGCTCCGGATTCTTCTCGGGAATCTTCTATGTATTCTCCTTAGGCTTCCAAAAGCATGTTTTCACTTGTTATCCGGATCCTTGCTTGATGAGGGGGGAAACATTGACATCTACAGGTTTAGCTTCCGGATTCTTCTTGGTAAAAGTCACACATTGTCGTGTGGCTTGACAAACCGAATTATGCGCCAGGCGCACAACACTTTGAAAAGTGGTCGGGTTTGATGCCAGAACTTTTCCTTGAGTATGGGGTGCAGGACCCCGGATGTACCTTCTTGTACAGGGGAGTGACCATGGTTGAACAAAGATGAGCAAGTTCACGAAATCGCTTGGTGTAGCCGGAGATATCGGCACCATTCATAGTCAACTCCAGAGCTCAGCTTCTGACCTCTGAAGCTCTTCCCTTGGGCAATATTCGTCACGTGAAAGTTGCTTGAGTTCGTTCCAAGTTATGACATAGACTAAGTCGGTTCCTATAGAGTTGGCATGGGATTTCTACCATGTGAGCACACATTTAGTGAATGTGCAGGTAGAGTACTTAACGATGTAGTCTTTGGAGTAGTCGCCTATGCGAAATACTGACTCCGTCTTCCCAATCCATCTGATTAGTCCAATGACACCTTTCGTGCCCTTGAAGCTCATAATGTCAGTATCTATTTGACAATGGATCTCACCCAATACACGAATGCTAGTGCGGAACTACAAGTATACATGTTCACTTAGCAAGTAATATTCTAAGTGTTGCATAAGTCCGCTAAGAACAACATAAGTTCAAGTCCGCTAAGAGGAACTCAAGTCCGCTAACATCCAAGTTCGCTAAGCATTTTGAAGTTCGCTAAGAAGTAATCTTGAAGTGCGCTAGGTAGAAGTCCGCTAAGGATGAAAAACAAGTTCGCTAAGAGTGAAGTACAAGTTTGCTAACTTTTGTTCTTAGAGGATTTCAGACCAAAATCTTCGAAATTATCGAGTCTTCCTATCCTAAGGGGTTCTTCAAGGCGACCTTCATCAGAAATGCTAAATGGTGAAGAGTTTGAGTTGTCACAACCAAAAGGATAGATTTTACAGATAGGCTTGCATCTCATGAAGTCCTTGTAGGAGCAGTAAAGAGCACTACGCCATGATCTACCTTGACGCCTATCGTTGGTACGATGTGCCTTGCTAGCAGCTACGTTTCTGATGAATCACTGGGCGATCATTGCCTCGATTTTGGAGGCAATCATTACGAGAGGGTCGAGGGGTTTCGGGTTTGGCATTTTGGAGGTATGTTTTCTCTTAGTGTTCTCAAATGGCGATGAAAGAGGATTCGACTATATATATACTAACGTCATGATAATACTAATAGCATTAATATAAATATTAGAAAAGGCTAATAAGTATATATGTAACGTGAGATTTTATGTTAGTATGACGAGTAAATATATATCTAACTTGATATAACACGTTAGCATGAATAGTGAATGTATACCTAACATGAGAGAACATGTTAGTATGATAGGTAGATGTGTGTCTAACATGAGACAACATGTTAGTAAGATGAGCAGACGTATGTCTAACATGAGACAACATGTTAGTAAGATGGCCTTGTATGTAAATGGCACTCGTAGAGCGGGCTATAGTCCAGGTTTTCTACATGATGCAACCTAGTTCACTATAACCACAACTCTGATACCAATCTGTCACACCCTGAACTTTCGGATACGGAGGCGTGTGACGTCATGGATCATAGTCGTGGATACATAGAACGACCTCTATCAGATTAATATACGTTTGAAAAACCAAGTATGTCATCCAAGTTGCAGCGGAAAAATTTGTTAAGATGACATTGTTTTACAATACTGAAATAGAAATTGTTTCAGAAATGTTAAGATAGGAAACATGATAAATATTTAAGTCTTGAAATCGCTTCGACGAAGGATTTAAAAGGCAAGTGTTTCATGAGTTATTTCATGATGATGAACGAGACTATGACTCCATAATGCAGGCCCTAAGGTTTGACGTCCCATTTGCATACGGTCTGGCTTGGTTACCTAAGAAATACATGAGTTTGAAAAGGTCAACATAATGTTGGTGAGTTCACAGGTTTTGGATTCTACAAAATGCATTTGTAAAACAGTTGATGATATACATGATATTATAATGGTTACTCGTCGTTGCATTGATCTACCTGCACCTTGATTTCAAACACTAATAGATTTACCCACCTATGGTAACTTCCCCTAAGAAATACTAATGGCCTGGAATAACTGACATGTACCCCCAGACTTGTTACGCGTGTGTCAGAACTGGAGCGACAAGATAGGGCAGGGTTGTCAACCCAAATAGATCTATTCACTAGTTATCGTTCCGTACAGAATTAACCGAAATCAATTGATGGTGGGCTTTGCAGTAACAAGTTATCCACAAGATTACCGCGATTGGGGTTATGAAAGAACAAATAATCAAATACTGTGTTACAGTTGTATCATAATATCAATCAGGCGTTTGGCTGGATGGTTATATTTATAGTCTAATAAATATAGGATTGGTAGAAATAATTATAGTTCTAATAATTATTATAAAGTGTGTTTGTCTGTTTCATGATTCTTCCCAAAAATATTTAAAATAGTTTAAAGGAAAGACTTTGTATACGATCAAAAGAATGTATAAAGTTTGGTGTTTCATGTATTTCTCCCCCATTGATAAAACAGTAAAAGAAAAGGGGCCGTGAAACTCACTTGATCAAGGTGATGATGAAAGCTGTATCGCGCTGGACGTAGCAAGTAAACCATGTCCTAGTAATAATTAATAAGACGGTTTTAATGTACTGTTTCAGTTGGATAATGTTCAGTTACCCAAATGATCCTGGTCGAGTCTTGACATAACATTCCCGTTTGTATTGTTTGGAAAGCCCGTTTGGAGTATTTATCGTTCAAATAAATATTTAGGTTAATGAATATATTTATAGTTGAATAAATATATAACTTGTAGAAATAATTATAATTCAAAAAATTATTTAAAGTTATGAGTATATATATATTTAGATCAAGTTTTGAACATCGAAACATATAATAAAGTATTTTATTATTTGTAGTTCACGTTATATATCTTAAGCTTGAGTTCAAAATTTTAGACAATAATTATATATGAGTCATAGAAATATTTATGCAAATAAATATATATAACTTATAGAAATGATATACGTTTCAATATTCTCGAGATTCTAGAAAAATATAAGTCTCTATACTTTTAGAAATTTAGTTGTTGGTTTTGCCGCTATAAGATACAAGTATCTGACATATGATCGTTATTAATATTCAACTCCGTAAATATTATTATGTTTATGTTATCTCAAATAGTTTTTCTAAATTATATTTAGAAAATAATAAAATATTAGAATGAGATATCTGTGTGTTTTTAACACTTTTAGGAAAATATATTTGTAACAATATATAAGTTTCACGTTGAGTAAGTTCAAAATATAACACTGTATATTTTTAGGTCCAACGTCTGGAATTTATATATTATATATATAAGTCGTCCGTTAGGTAATATGATATGAAAACTAATATTTAAGTCATTAAATATTACCGAGTTGTAATAACTTTAAATAAATATTTCAAGTTATTAAAGAAAATGAGATCTAAGATATGAGCACTTAGTTATTAATTATGAGTCCAAACGCTCGGTATTTAGAAATATATATGTTTTATAAAAATAAACACATTTTTATAAATCAACATAGCTAATAATATATTATTTATATTTTATGTTTAAAACATATTCGTTTATATATTTTTAGTCCAATGTGTCACTTTGATGATCCCCGAGTCAGTTTATATACCGTTTGGTCTATAATCTTTTTAGTACTCAAAACGATTGTCAAATATATAAGGTGACACAAGTTCTTAAATATTAAAGTTAATTTAATATTTCGGATGATTTGTTAATTTATATATATTTAGTGAGTGGAGTGTCAAGACTCGTTTTGAGTGAATATAAATATCAAAAAACGAACAATGAAAATGATTAAATTGAGAAGTTTAGACTTTTACCTCTAGCACTAGGCTAGGTGATGAACCGAAAGAGGCGAGAGTATCTCCGCAGACCCGATCGAAAAATATCGAGTTTTTAAAGTTTGTCTCGAAAGGTAAAGTGGCCTTTTGCGGACTAGTTTTTGGTGGTTTACGGTGATCGTTAGGGGCAAACGTTGAGGCTGTTTGGGAGGTGGCCGGGTGGACTAGCCGTTGATAGTGAAACGGTGGTACCGCGGTGGCCCGATGGTGAAGAAATGGTGGCCTTTTGAGGCTACCTGAGACTGTTTGAACTAAAACACAACACTCAAAAAAAAAAAAAATGGGGCACCTGATTCCAAATTATGGGTCTGGGACTGTGCTTTTATTTCTTTCTTTCTTTGTTTTTTTATTATCTATATATATACATATATATATATATACACACATTTTGGTCCGATAGGAAGGAAAAGAAAGAGACGAGAGGTTCGGTTGATAGAAAAAAAGAAGAGAAAGAGTTAGGGTGATCGATGAAGATCATGATGGTGGTGATCGGTGTTCATGGTGATGGCGGATGATAATGGAGATGATCGTGATGGTGGTGGTGGTTGATGATTACAATGACGAAGGCGGTGGTGATGGCGTTGGATGATGATGACGAAGGTTGTGGAGGTTGGTGACGGTGATGATGGTGGTGGCGGTTGGTGATGACGGTGGAGTTTGGCGGTGGTGGTGTGTGGTCGGTCGCCGGCCGAGAGAGGGAGGAAGAGGGTGGAGGTGGTGTGGTGTTTGCCCTTGAGTTGTGATGGGTTTTATAGGTGAAGTGGAGTGAAGTGTTGGAGATGAGGGAGTGGTGAGTTTGCTTGTTAGCAGGAAGGTAGAGCGTAGGAGTAATTAAACATGTGCTTATTTTTGTAACTCTAGTTAGGTTAGGAGCTAACTATAGTTTAGGTGGTGTGGTTAGGAGGTTTAGATAGTGTTAATTTTTATAAAAGTTAACACTTTTTCTAATTATTTTATAAAATCTACTAATATAAATGTAGTGTCATAATAAAATAATTAATTCAAAGTCGATGGAGACTTTAAATGGGCCGAAATGTGAAGAACGGGTGTCGGGCCGGTACTGTTCGTGTCAGGTTGGTATGCGAGGCTTTTTCCGATTTTCACGCGGTTCATTTTGTTATTCACTAAAATTAGTCGGGAATATTATCTTTGAGCTTAAAAGTGTCGGGTGACCCGTTGGGCTTTATTTTTGGGCTCGGTTCATTTATTTCGCGGTGTTGGGCCGGACTGGGCCCAATTCATCATACGGACGAATCACACCGAATCGTTCTGGCGTTTTGATTGGGACGAGTTTCTAAATTAATTACGAGACTTATATATTGATAAAAAATTATTGTTTTAGTCGTAATTTAATTATTTAGAAGTTTCGTCTTTTATTTATTTACCTTGCTCGCGTACTGCGTCCAGAAAATAAATAATTTGTTTAAAGTGTTTTAAGCTCAAATATTTTTCGTAGTAAAAACTAACTAAAGTTTTAAATAAAATATTCGCTTAAAGTGTTCGTCGGGTGTCGGTATGATGTCCTACGACACCATTTTAAGAAAAAAATATAAAAGTCATTTATATTTTATTTTTCTTTTTATTAAAATTCCACCAATTCACATGGTTGAATTTCCTTTTTGTTACGGGTATGTTATTCCAGTACAAACATGGGAATTGTCAAGGTTGGACGTTTACGTGCATAGTGTTTACTAATAATACTACTAAATTAAGTTATGCACATGTATATACGTATATATATACGGTCAAAGTATAGGTTTGACCTTAGATTTTTGACGGGTTGTCACAGATTGCAACCCCTGTTCTTGGACCTGCATATTGCTATGGCAACTGCTTGAAATAGATGGGCCATTGTTATGTCCCGTGGTGCTGGGTTTTCTGATCAGGTACTTTTTTATGCCTTTATACCCATGGCTATTAATTGTGTTGGTTTGGTCGGTTTAATTGAGGAATCAGAATGCAACCTATATATTTATCGTCTCTAAGAGATGTACCTAAACCTGGTAACCCATTTATCTAAATGATCCCAATGGTTAGACGGGATATATTTGTTTTGTCATCAAGTTGTAAATGGTAACACATTTTTGTATAAATTTTTATACATGATTAAAACAAAGTTTATAAACCCAAATAATCCAACTTCTTTTTGTTAAATTATCTAAATGTTAGTTATGCTGTTTTTGTATAATACTAACCCCTAAAACCTTACATCACATATATAGTCCTCGGTTATATTGCTCATGATCAAAAGTCAGATATATGCTTGCTATATGTCCATACAAATTAAATTAACTTAACACTTATTCACTACTTTGAAAAGGTAATTGAATGAAGAAACCTATGTACAAATGTAAGAATTAGATATATAAGTTTATATTTTTTAATTTGTTTACTAATATCTTAAATATTTACTAAATAATTTTTGCAGGTAGAAATCTTTTATATTCAAACTTCAAATCAATGTATAGACAAGGAAGTTACCTACAGCAGTCCTCAATTCCTACAGTCACATATTTATAGCCCGTTATTTTTCTGCTCAATTCCTATAGTGAATATACTCTATTGTTCTTTTTGGTACAAACATTCTTTTGTGTTTCAGATTTGATATAGAAGTTCATAATTTGTGGATATTTTTATGAACTTGGGTCTTTGGTTCAAAATTTAGTAGATTTGGCTTTTAGTGTTTGAAATATGATTGTTTTTTTTCTTTTCAATATTGATGTATATGTGTATAAAATGTTTGCATATATCTAAAACTCTACTTGGTACGGTCCGTATTAGAATTGTTTTATTAGTCTTGTTTTCTCGTACTATGTCAAACACTCAAACTCACAGGTCAAGTTCATACTTTCGTGGCATCCTTTAATTGCTTCTTATACTATGTATCTACTGATACTGATTTATTTAGGATCTTAGTCTCGAGGGCACCATGGGGTCGATAAGGATGAATACCAATTTATATATTATATACGGGACAAATAGTGCATTATAAATTATGATCACCGTCGAACATGTAGTGAATTATAAATTGTTGTCGCGTCGCATCGCGCTAACATAAACGAATATCACGTTGTAAATTGTCGTCGTCGTGAACACGCGAACAGAAGACAAATAACGCATTAAAAAACTATGAAGAGTTGAGGACAATGAAGAGTTTCCTGGTATTCTTAGCGATGAAGAGTGGTGGCATCTTTATGGTCACGAGGTCATTGAAATGGTTATGTTTTATGAGGCCTCTTAATGAGACCTCATCAAAACTATCATCAAAATTATTATGTTCATGAATTCAACTTAAAACACTGTTTTATGACTGATTGCATTGCGTACGACACGGATTGACTTCCTCACTAAGTAATTCATTGACCCTCGGATTTTGATTTTAAAAGTACTATGTTATTACTGATATCTTAAAAACTATGTTGATGACTTCTATCTTACAACTCATTTGGTTTTAAACTACTATGTTTGTGACCAATATATATTTCAAGTCGAGTGTTTGTTGTTATTTGTTTTAGCTCTAAAAAAACGAATACCTCGATGTAGTTTGTCGTGCCGCCATAACAAGCGAACAGAAGACAAATACCACGTTGTAGTTTGTTGTCCCACTACAACACGCGAACATAAGATGAATAACACGCTATACACTGTCACCGCCGCAACGCGTGGGCACACGGCTAGTATGTATATATATATATATATATATATATATATATTATGGTTATATAATATTTCTTTTACCCAAAAAATGGTTATATAATATATTTTTTGCGTCATTTTGATAATCGTTCGGATTTGGCAAGTGTGCCATCCTCGACTTGTTCTGGACTTCACGGTCATTTTTTTTCATTGTTTACGTCAGACTTAGTTAATTTAGTCGAACACACACTTATATCGTGATGCTCTTTAGGTGTTTGATAGAATAAGCTGCTATTTGCTATTCTTGTTATGGTTGTTATCTAGACTTGCTTTGCACTCTCAGGTGAGTTTCACGACCCCTTTTTATCTATTTTAATCCTGTTGGGGGACATTAACATGCAAACACTTGAACTATTAGATAATTATATCACTTGAATGATAGTGGCACACTTATTATAAAGTCCTCACTTTTAGAGTTACTGTCAATGTGGCATTAGTGGGAACTTATTTCGTTGATCTACTGGGCCTGACAAGCCACACCCAGGTCAGTCGTGCTGACACGATTGGGAATCAAACGAGTGTTATATACTTCTTAGTCTTAACGATGCATAATTGAACTTGTCGAGCTTCAGTAACTAGATAGCTAGTTTATCTAATCAAACGTGCACTCATTTCTTAAAAATAGCCTAGCTAGCTATTGATATGTTATCTGGATTTTAAACCTAACTTGAACATGAACTCGGACTGTGTTGAACAGTCAACCTTGAACTTAAACTTGAACTGTCGATGAACAGTTTTTTTTACACTGAACTGGGACTATTGTTGAACAATCGATTTACATTAATCTGGAACTGTTTTTGAACTCATAAACCAGTAAAGTCACCAACCTTTGTGTTGACACTTTTTAGCATGTTATTTCTCAGGTGCGGATGTTCGAGTATCATGAGTACGCATGCATGAGTCTTTAAAACATGCTAACGTCTTTGGACAAGTCACGTCACATTGGGTGACGATGTTTTTATTTTCATTCTTTTATTGTATTTATGCTTCCGCATTTGTAAAACTATGAATTTATATTTTAATGAAATATGAAACATTTTTATTAATTATTGTTCGTTTGGTGTAACTAATGGTAGGCGATCCTGGTTTGTCACGCTCCTTGCGGTGGTATTCCGCGCGTGGATTTTTAGGGGTGTGACAAATAAGGTGTACATAGGAACATTGAGGGTCAGTTAGGACCAACGAGGGCCAATAAGGTGTGTTTAGGGGCAAAGAGGGTCAGTTAGGACCAAAGAGTCCCGATATGGTGTGTATATAACCAATAAGGTGTGTATAGGACCAATAAGTTGTGCATAGGACCAATAAGGTGTGTTTAGGATCAACGAGGGCCAATAAGGTGTGTTTAGGGGCAATGAGAGTCAGTTAAGACCAAAGAGTCCCAATATGGTGTGTATATAACCAATAAGGTGTGTATAGGACCAACAAGGTGTACATAGGACCAATAAGGTGTGTTTAGGGGCAATGAGGGTCATTTAGGACCAAAAAGTCCCAATATGGTGTGTATATAACCAATAAGGTGTGTATATGAGCAATAAAGTGTTCATAGGAGCAATAAGGTGTGTTTAGGACCAACGAGGTCCAATAAGGTGTGTTTAGGGGCAATGAAGGTCAGTTTTGACCTATGAGTCCCAATAAGATGTGTATATAACCAATAAGGTGTGTATAGGACCAATAAGGTGTACATAGGAGCATTGATTGTTAGTACAGACCAACGAGTCCCACTAAATTGTATGTAGGACCAATGAGATCAGTTAGGACCAACGAGGCCCAATAAGGGCATTTAGGGGCAATGAGGGTCCGTTAGGACAAACGAGGCCCAATAAGGTGTGTATAGGACCAATAAGGTGTATTTAGGACCAATGATGGTTAGTTGGGACCAACGAGGCCCAGTAAGGAGTATATAGGACCAATGAGTGTTAGTTAGGACAAATGAGGCCCACTAAGGTGTATATAGGACCAATGAGGGTCCGTTAGGACAAACGAGGCCCAATAAGGTGTGTTTAGGACCAATGAGTGTCAGTTAGGATCAATGAGTCCCAATAATGTGTGTATAGGACCAATAAGACGTGTTTACAACTAAACATGGTTAGTTGGGACCAATGAGGGTCATTTAGGACCTATGATGAAGAATTAGGACCAATGATGTTCACCAAGGTCTATAGAGGAATAATAAGGTGTATTTAGAAGCAATGATGGTTAGTTGGGACCAATAAGGTAGGGGGGGTCAGTTAGGACCATTATGGTAAGTTAGGACTTGTGATGATAGTAAGGATCAACCAGTGCCCGTAAGGTGTATTTAGGACCCATGAGGGTCTATTAATGCAAAGAAGGCCCAATAAGGTGTATATAGGACCAATAAGGTGTGCTTAGTACCAATGATGGTTAACACCGGCGAGTGATGGTGAGCTGTTAGGACCAATTAATGAGGGTCACTTAAGACCAATGATGTTTGTTAGGAGGAATGAAGCCCAATATAGTGTAATTAAGACCAATGAGGGTACAACTATGCCCGATAGAGTTTTATTATAGGACCGACGAGGGTTACTTGGGACTTCGATATATAATTTACTAGGTTAATAACCCGTGTACTACACGGGTTGAATTTAGGTTGATAATATTAGCTAAATATAAAAAACGATTAAGAAAATTGAAAATTATAAATGACAGATGACAACTTCTTGATTTGTTTCCTTAAAAAGACTCAAATTATTGAGTAATTTATCAAATCTACATTATCTTTATCATTTTTTTTAAATGAAAATTTTATCTAGATAAAATTGGTAATTAGTCTTAATTGGTAATTTACTAAATTAATAATTGAATCTGGTTTTGACATGTGACACTGATGATGTGGACATCTTAAAAAGAAGATATGTGAAAACAATTTTATTGCTTTATTAGGATTATGATTGCAAGATATTACGAAAGATATAAATATATATATATATATATATATATATATATATAGGAATGGGAAAAATCCATCCTTTATGTATATATATATGTATTTGATATCTTTCTTCACTTTACGCATATAAATTCATTAAATTTATTGCTTAATATTCCATTTTCCATTTAAAGATAATTTTAAAGGTATGTTTAAAATAGTATTATCTATGTTTAGAATTAATTGAGTTTATAATTATATTAAATCCGAGAAATGCTGTAACGTCCTTACTGATGGGTTTCAGGCATTACAAGCAAACTTAAACAATTAAGGGTGCATGCAACCTAAAACAAGATCTATGTTTTCACTATTGAACCTATAACTATGAACATAACATAATCCCTAGCAAACAATAGATAAATAAACTATTAAGATAGATAGGGTTACATGTTATAGTAAACAACTATAATGATCCTTCTCGACTTCAAGGAAGCTAGCACCACAAACGTCGTGCCTCTGATGGGATCACACCCAAGGAATGGATAAAGAATATTTAACTAAGGTGGGATGAACTATAAGGAGTTCTTCCACATGGAGGGAGAAAAAGGAGGCGAACACTCAAGCCAAATGAGCAAATTGGAATGAACCACCAAGGCACTTATTTATAGCCTTGGATATTCTCCCATTAACCAAACCGTTAACTAGCCTCCTAAAAAGTTTCATTTAATTATTAACCATAATAATTAATAAACTATTTTCCCTTTTCCCTTATTTATTAATTCTACTTTTATCGAGTCTTGAGGGCAACCCAAAAGGACTATGCTACTATCAATTATAGTTATGGACTTAGGCACTTAATCCAACAGTCTACCACTTGGATAAGTCTAATAACTATAACTTCCTAACCAATGAGCAAATTGTAGCTTCCAATGAATGCTTTTAAATTCTAACCTAGTCAGTAATGTGTCCTATGATAAGAGATCATATAATCCTCCGTTCTACAAGATTTCATTTGAACATGATACATGGAATATAATCAATCTCATTGTCCCGTACTTTGTTTCCCGATTTCCGATTTATAATGACATAGAACTTCCAATTGAACACATCAATTCAGTCATTGTTAGAACCTATTTGTTAGTAACACAAACATATTGTTTTCTTATCTTGTAATTGATACTTTATTTTGTAATTGTCTTTTGATATGTACTTGGTAAACTTTGTGTATATGTTAGCGTACTTGTTATGCTTCTTAACGGACTTGTGACTTATGTTCTTAGAGGACTTGATTTACACTTAGCGTACTTGTTTGATTGTTTATCTTAGCGGACTTGTTTATTCCTAGCAAACTTGTTTACTTAGCAGACTTGTCTTGTTCCTAGCGTACTTGATTTGTTCTTAACGAACTTGTTAGCGTACTTGTTCATGTTAGCGAACTTGATAATGCTTAGCGTACTTGTTAGCGGACTTGTTGCTACTTAGCGTACTTGTTAGCGGACTTGTTGCTACTTAGCGTACTTGTTAGCGAACTTGATAATACCTAGCGTACTTGTTAGCGAACTTGTTAAGCTTCTAGCGAACTTGATTTAAGTCTTAGCGAACTTGTTATTCTGATAGAATATTTTGCTGAATTCTAGGTAATGATTGTGTTGTGTCAAACATTCTTTTTGTCCCAGGCTCTCGAGTAGTATAAATACCAATGAGAAAACCCTATTGGTAACGCTTGAAGGAGTATTTTCCTACAGAGAGCCTTTGTGTTTGTGTTCTTGGTGTTAGTGTGTGTTCTTGAGCTTTAGGAATCATCAATGGGTGAGCATTGATGCTGATTCATCCGGAATCGACCATCACACATGATTTCCGCACTTACGTGATGAATCATATGAGAACATGTTGCTCAAATCTGGTCCTGACATTTGGTATCAGAGCCTTGTTCTTCATTTTTGAAGGTTTTCTCAAAATGGAGAAAATCTCATATGAGTTGTCGATTTTGGATGGATTTGCTAGTTGTTTGAGTTGATTCTTGGTAGAAATCACTCAATAAACTCAATGCCATACTCAGATTTCTGAAAATCTCAAGCATAATAGTCCGTTTTTTGGATTTCAGCCATGAACATTGCTTTTTTTAAGTCTTGTTCTTGAGAAAATTTTACAATCTTGTTTTTCTGTTGATTATGTTTCAAAGAATATGTTTTAACTGGCGAACAAATACTGCACATGAAGAGGGGGAGTTTGTTGATACATAATCTGTGCGTCGTGTGAAGTATCAAGCAAGATCAAGATCATATCAAACTAGGTCTGGCCGAACTAGGTCCGAACCTGAAGTTCGGATTGGCCGAACCTGAGGTTCGGCCGATGCTCGGACCAACGGGTATATATAGGTGGTTGGTCTTTGTAATTGTAGTCTTCTGAGCATACGAGATCTGTTAAGTGTGTGTTTCTGAGTGTGTATTCTCTGAGTCTATTTTTGAGTGTTTACTGGTTGTAATTGTTCTTCGTTGATCAATAAAACAATCGGTTATTTACGTTTCAATGTCCGATTAGCTAGATCGAGTAGACGATCCGATGCTCACACATTTTCAAGTGGTATCAGAGCTTTCTGGTTCACTCTACTGATCTGTGGTTGCTATTCTCGGACTTTTGAGCGTTTTTGAAGTTTTTCTCGAGTTTCATTACGTATTTTCAATCATTTCTGACGTGCTTTTTGTGTCAAATTTTCTCCTAAATCATTCCTCATCATTTTTTTGGTCTGACTGTTACAAATCTCATCAAAATTCATAAAAAATCGAGCGTTTTTTGAAAATTATGTCGAAGTTCGGATTGAACTCATTAGGTTCGGAGTAACTGCTCCGAGGTTCAGGTTCGGAGTAGTCTCGGTGAGAGTTCGGTGTACTTTCAGTCAAAGTTCGGAGTTTCTGTGTTCGGTCACTAGTTCGGACAAGGTTTCGGAGTTAAATCAAGGTTTGGAGGTAGTTCGGTGCTAGATCGAAGTCTCTTAGGAGTTCGGTCTGTTGATTTTGACTCGGAGCAAGTTCGGAGGTTGGTTTCAGGTTCGGACAGAGTTCGGAGCTTAGTCATAAGTTCGCAGAGAGTTCGGCCGGCAGAATTTTAATTTTTCGAACGATGTCGGAATTTCACGCGTTTGCTTCAATGCAAAGTGCGATGCAAACCATGTGGAATTTTGATAATGAAATTGGAACAAGTCAGAAAGTTCCCAAATTATTTAAGCTGGAAGATTATCAAAATTGGAAGAAACGGTTTTCTGCATACATAAGCACAAATGATATTGATCTATGGATTCCGATTCGGAAATTGTATGAACGACCAATGGAAGATGGAGATATTAAAGAAATTCAAGATTTCGATGGTGCTGAAAGAAAAAGTTATGAGCTTGAAAAGAAAGTTTATGGTTATCTTACTATGGCTTTACCTACTGAATTGCTTCATCAATTTAGCACTTGTAAAAAAATCTAAGCAATTGTGGGATGCTTTATCCGCAAGATGTGAAGGAAATGTTGATTATAAGAAGAGTCGAAAGAAAGTCTTGAACAAAGAATTTGATAATTTTCAGAATTATGACAATGAAAACATTACTGCTCTAGTTTCAAGATTTTCACATTTGATTAGTGAATTGAAGGTTGTTGGAATTGAAAAATCTGATGCTGATTTGAAAGAGAAGATATTGGAAGCTTTACCCGGAAAGTGGGAGAATTATGTTTTGCTGCTCACTCATGACAAGGATTATTCTACAATGACATTTCACGGGCTTACTGGAAAACTTCATGCTCGAGAAATGGAAATGTGAAACTCAAAGAAGTCAACTGCTACTTTGCAAAATCCAGAAATTGTATCATGGTGAGAATACAGCAAGCATGAATGCTAAAGCTAAACCAAGTCTGAGTTCTGCACCTAGTGCAGCTTTCTTGACTGGAATGTCTGATAATTCTGATAACAAGTCGTCATGGGGTTGTAGCTTTATAATTCCAAGTTTTTCAAATCAGAATACTTTTTCTGCTGAATCAACGGAAGATTGTGCTAAAATGATTTCTGCTTTGATCTCATCATCGTTTGGTTCGATTATTAAGAATGTTGCTGATGCAAAGTTAACCAGTGATGATCTTGATGCACTTGATGATGATCAGCTAACTGAATTGGATATATCTTGGCAATATGCTATGTTATGCCAAAGATCGAAGAGGTTTTTCAAGAAACATGGAAGAAATCTTTCTGGTGATAAATTGGGTTTTGACAAGTCTAAGCTAAAATGTTATAAATGTTCACAACTTGGACATTTTGCCAAAGATTGTCAACAGGCTCATGCAAGCAAGCCTGGTTTTCCTCAATCACCCAAGGCTGGTTTTACTCAACCATCTACGAGTAACACAAGCAAGACAACAGCTTTGACGGCTCAACATGATGGTGTTTATGATTGGGGTCAACAGTTTGGATATGATACTTCAGCATTGATTGTCACACATGACCAAGATGATTATTATTCTGATTCTAGTTCATATGATGCTGCTGAGACTGAGAAGTTTGAATCTAAGATTGAAGCTTTGATGAAAGAAAAAGAATTTTTGGTTGAAGAAGTCAAAAGAGTTACTGCTGATTTCAAAAAGATTAGTTCGGAGTTGGGAATTTCTAAGGAAAATAAGAAGGAATTGGTTTTGAAGAATGAATGTTTACTTAAAGAAATCAAATTGTTGAATGAAGTTTTAGAAATTTCTAAACAAGATAAAAGGGATGTTGAAGCTGCAAATGTTAAGATTTGTGAAGAACGGGATGAGTTGGTAAAAGATGTCAAGAAATGGAAGGATGAAGCGGAAGATACAACAGCTGATTTTCAGAATTTGTTTGATAAATCAAAGGTCAAACTTGATCTGCTTACAAAGAATGCTGAAGAATCGACTGCTAAGATTGAAGCATATCAAGTTGACATGGGAAAGTTGTTGGATGAGAAGCGGGAGTTAGTTCGTGTCAATAAAGTTTAAGCTGCAAATTTGGAGATTCAAAAGAGAAACGAGGATAAATTGAAAAAGGAGTTACATGAAGGACTTGATAATCTCCGTCTACAAAAATTTGAAACTCACAAAGTTGCAAAGCGATTGATTGCTAAAGAAAAAGAATTTGCTGAGGCTCAACAGAAAATTTCTGATCTACAAATTCAAGTTCTTGATGCTAACCGATTACTCAATAATGTGTCAAATTCTCAAATCTTCACAAGCTTCTTAGCTAATGATGCGAATTTTGAGAAAATGTTTGATAAGACTGCATCACCCCCTGCTCATATCAAAGAAGCTGTCAAAGAAGTGAAGGAACAAGTTGATGATTTTGATTATTCAAAGGTTTCGTCATCTAC
>JBCNJP010000027.1:50580562-50628031 GCA_039602395.1 Deinandra increscens subsp. villosa | reverse complement strand
ATATATATATGTATTCATAGATCCAAAATAAATGTTTATGTAACATATATAACCAAACGCGCAAATGATGTTAATAACGAGTTTACAAACGAGATACATATATGTAAGCCATTAAACAATCCCACGAGTTTCAATAGGCCAAATATATATAAATATGTTAAAATACGACGATACGGATAATTATTATAACTGTTAAGAAAACTACAATTTAAATTAATTCACGTATCAAAACCGTTTAGTTTATGTTTTAAATCAAAACGATAACTTTTATAATTTTTCTAAACCATTTCAATAGTTCACTGGTTTTATTATTTTCTAACAAACATTTTATACAAGTTTTAACTCAATAAAAGTATAAATCACCAAAAACACAAAAACAGAAAAATATGAAGGTCATCAGGTTTGAACCCGTGACCTCCAGTTCAATGACCAACATCCTAACCACTGAGCTAGGGTTTAGTTTGATTAACAGTTCTCGACCATAAATCATTATACCAAGCGAAGTGAAGCAAAACTGGAATGCATAAATTAAAAAGGAAAGAACAGGGTTCCTGAGTCTCAAACCCGATACCTTTAGCTTAACAGACTAGAGCCCAAACCGCTGGGCAAAACTCGAGTTGTTGAATTTCTTTTATCCAGAATTGTTTTATAAAATAGTTAACAGTCATCATCTTCAACCCAAGAACCCTAATGACCCGTCCAACTCCATAACCCCCCCCAGCATGTGATAATAAAAAAATGAGATGGATTTTGTCCATACCTACGTTAAAGTGGCGATGAAAGTACGAGGATGATAACAACGCCACCCGAACGGCGACTCGATTCCGAGCGATGTGGTTACCCGGTTGCTTCTCGTCGGTGAAGTTCACATTAGTAGCAAACATTGAGCAGGGTGCTTGGTGACCGGACAAAGGTGCGACAGTGATTTGGAACGGTGAAACACGATGACGGGAATAGTGGTCGGAGTTTGGAGGTGGTGTTTGGTTTGCATGCGGTTCCTCAAAAGGTTAAGGATATCGATTGTCTGCTCTCATTGAAGATTACAAATGATTTTGGAGAGGTGAATTCTTTAGTTATGATGGTGATTAAGCGTTTAAAGTTCGTAACCGAGTAACCGACATGCCGCAATGAATCGGAGATTAAGGCGAAATTTAAAAAGAATTGAATACAGTACCGACGTATGATATTATAATTCTTCAAATCACGTTTGGTCAAATGACAGCACAAGTCCCTGTGTTTTGTTTACTAAATGGAAGTTTAGGAATTGGCAATATCGGTCCTCCGAAATTTAAAAACGTTAACGGACTCATAACGGAGTTAACGGAAAGAATGTAAATAATGATTGAACGAATATAAATCAGTACATCTCTAATTTTTGACGTTTTATAAGAATATAAACCTTAGGTAACCACATAAAATCATAAGTGATGACCCATAATCATTTATGTACTTTCACATAAAATCATAAGCAATGCATAAAATCATAAAACGATACGTATAATTTCGTGGCACGTTGTCACATAAAATCATAGAATAAACCGTGTGAATATATATACATATATCACATAGAATCATATGTTAACTTGTCACACGAAATGACAAAACGTTCATATGAAATCATAACATACGATTTACATAAAATCACAGAATATCAAACGTCTAGACTTTAAGTGTATGCTCGTATGATGATGGTTATAAAAAAACCTAAATAATAAAGTCAACAATAAGGTCAACACAAGTCAATTCATAAATGTTCACAAAACATTTATAGCAGTTTAGGTTTAGGTTAAATCAGAAAGGGACCTGAAAAGACGGATTGTCACAGTATCCCCTTGTTGAAGAATTTTTCTCCCGAAAATTGAATAACGTGGTTAACAAGTTGGTCACAAAAGAAAGAAAAATTTTTCTCAGTCGTCACATCATCCCCTTGTTGAAGCATTTTCGTCCCGAAATTTATATCAGTGATAATTTTTTGAAAAGTCGAATTGACAGTAATGTATCAAAAGAATTCAGTTTTCCTACTCCAAAATGAGTGATGGATGTTATGATCAAGAATGTGTATCCAATATTGAGGAGATGTCAAATGTTTAGAGGTTTTCGAAAGCGATTCGAGTCGAAAGTATAGAAAATGATTTTCTTATCAGGCGTTCTCTTATGAGAAGAGTTGAAAAAAATGTAATACAGGAATCGTGTTGCGTGACCAGGTCAAACAGAGTGACACAATACTATTAGAAATATGGTGTGTGAACAAGGACTACACTCTCAACCTATATTGTTCGGTTTCAGCTTTTTAAACCACAAACAAAGAAATGGGAAACCACATAACACATTTATTCACAACAAAACCTTGAGACGGTGGAGGTCTAATTCGAGCTAAGCCTACCAACACACCGAAATTTAACATGCTTTCATTCTTTACTACTTCATTTCTTCATCACAACTTGGACATGTCAACCTTTCTATCATTTCCTATCTAAATGCAAAACATTTTCATGGGGCAACAATCATCTTAATCACACAAAACACCTCCAACTTGATATCACATGAACCAAAAGAAAAACGCCTAGAAAAATTAAAATAAAATAAAAACACTTGGAAACAATTAGTTCACCTAGATTACCACATAAAATCATCAAAGTTACCATATGTCTACCAACATACCACAAAACACACATCACGTCAGTTTTAGAAGTTTAACCACACAAAAGAAAGATAAAGATAGAAAGGAAGGAATACATGGACCTGATCAAGGAAGATCAGAGAGTATTCTGATCAATGAGACCCACGGTGTTGTCCAAACATCGACTCCCACAATCCCATAGCAAGTGGTGATGTATCAAACGGGTCAGTGGGCTGAGAACTGATGTTGCTTGGGCCTACCTCTTGATGAGACGAGCTTGTTGATCTGGGCCACCAATCGGGAGGAGCAAGTTGTGCATGTCGCGGAGGTGGTAAGGTAGCATCATAGGGTGGTAGAGTGCTATAATCCACCCTCTCATACGTCTCTGCATATGGCAAACCAGCCATATAATCCCGCCTGTGCCGTTCCTGTTCAAAAAATTCAAAGAGATGATTATAGTATTTCTCCTGCTGAAAGATGACGCATCGGGTACTCTCCTCTCGACGTGCCGCATCATCTTCTTCCTTTTCTTCTCTAACTTCTACATTCACCTCATTCTCATCTTCCATAGCCGCATCATCTCTTGGAATCACTACCTTCATCTTGACTTGCTTGTCTATCAAAATGTATTCTTTCTTAGTTTTACGGTACTCCCAATGCAATGATGACAACCGGCTAATACAATGAAGCACTTGTGGGTAATTATACTTAACCACATTCTCTCCAATGGCACCCGTGTCAAACAAAAGTTTACTTAATAACCGAGCATGTGGGATTAAAGCTCTCTTAGAAGACTCTCTTGCTTCCCAAATGTTCAACATTAATAAATGTCGAAAAGATAACGCGGGTCGACCGGTCATTAATGCATATAACACCCTAACTTCATACTCTCGAACATAAGATCTATCACCATCCCATGGAATCACATTCCATCCAACAATGTTCGTTAGAAATTTGGGGACAATCTTCAGATTCCTCCTTCTCAATGACATCTTCATACACACCTTCCCTTCATTATACAACTCAGTCAACATCTCGATCCAATCTGAACCCTTCTTTTCACAAAAAAATGTACTCTTTGGATGGATATTCATATGGTTTTACCGGAAGAATAGCCCCCGTGTCAAATCTTCCAATTTTTGTCAAAGTATCAAAAGAAAGCGTGACATCTTTTTTGTTCACCCTCCCAATCAACTTAGTGGTGTGTAGTGGATTCTTACCGGGAATTTTCTTCAATGTTGCCATCCACTCGATCAACTCATCCAATTAGATTTCCTCTTTATTGTCATTGTTGAACAACATGGCTTGCATCCAACCCAAATTTTTAAAGGCATCAACAACTCCAAAGGGTTCCCATCCTTCTACATTTAAGGTCCGTTCTGGGACCGGAATGGTACGTTTGTCCTTAACCTTCGCAATCTTTTCCTTGTACAAGTCTGCTTGCCAAAACTTATCTAACGAGGACAACGGTGTCTTTCTACCCCACTTCGGCTTTGGTACTCTAGCGCTACCGGTGTTGGTGGTGCTCGCGGTGCATTCTCAACTATTTGCAAATCACGTCCGCCCCCTTGCGGTTCTGCATTGATTTCTTGTGTGGAGCTTTCATCCACTCTTGGTCTTTTGCTTGATTTTGCTGATTTCTTGGAGGTAGTTGCATCCTTGGTCTTTCCCATATTATTATAATATACAATGAAAATGTGAAGTTTAATAGTGATCTTTTTGCTTCTTGCAATTTGATCACAACTTTTTGCTTTTATTAACACTTATAGTCCTTATTGACATATAGTATAATTTTTATTTTTTATAGTTTGGTCATAACACTTTGGAGCTTTGACGCTTTCTACCCCTTAAACTTTTACAATTTTTGTTTTCTTTTAACGAAATAGTAAACTTTTGGTATTCATAGTTGGGCCACATATAAATTTCATACTCTTACGTTTTGTATCCTTTAACTTTTAAAGTTTTTTTTTGTTTTAAGTTTTGTTGTCTTCTACTTTGGCCACGAAACTTTTAACTTTTCTACTTTCGTTTTTAGTATATTTTATAGTTTTATATTTTCACTACAAGACTTTTAGACTTTTACGCTTTATACCCCTTAACTTTTTTACCCTCTAACTTTTATAAGTTTTTTTTTTGTTTTAAGTTTTGTTTTCTTCTACTTTGGCCACGAAATTTTAAATTTTTCTACTTTCGTTTTTAGTATACTTTTATAGTTTTAAACTTTCAGCACGAGTCTTTTAGACTTTTATGTTTTATACCCCTTAACTTAGTATATTTTTTATAGTTTATACTTTCACCACGAGACTTTTAGACTTTTACGTTTTATACTCCTTAACTTTTTAACCATCTAACTTTTAAAGTTTTTAGTTTTGTTTTAAGTTTTTTTTTTCTTCTATTTTTGCCACGAAACTTTTAACTTTTCTACTTTCGCTTTTAGTATACTTCTATAGTTTTATACTTTCACCACGAGACTTTTAAACATTTACGTTTTAGACCACTTAACTTTTTGACTTTCGTTCAGTATAGAAATTCAACCCCGCAGCAACGCGCGAGGTGGTAAACATCTCGTTACCTACAAATAGATACAACTGTTAAGTTCAAAGGAATTTCAAAACTCAAGTTCAAAAGCTCATTTTCTGTCCCAACCATATCCCCCTTTTTTATGTTAAAGCATAACTTCACATTCAAATTGTAAATCATGTGTGATTATTGCAAGGCTTCATTAGACGAAACTGATTCAGCATGTGAACATCCTAGTTTCTTCACTTATAAAAACATGTTTGAACAAAATTTCTTTGAAGCAACTCAAACAATCACATAGCACATAGTTGAACCATATAAAGTTATATAACATCGAACTCATCTTTAAGCACATCGCACATCAGAAATAAACTTAAACTTTTAAGTATATTTTCTCAAAACTAATCACAATGTGGTGTTAAAAACAACAAAACCTTGCAATTTAAACCTTGCAATTTATACCAACACCCAACAATAGTTAGAGAATGCCTACCTATTCTAGCACTAAAACATGAAAATAACATGAAACTATCACATTGCCTCAGATAAATAGTGAAATAAGCAGAGATCCATACCTTTGTTGTTTAGAAAGAGAAGAGATGCTAGAAAAATTGATGTTTCTTGAAGCCCACTAAAACCCCCAAAATTTTCGAGACTTTAGCCACCAAAATTGTCCAAACCTTGTTGAAATCCGAGAAAACTAAACCCTAGGTTTTGTTCTTCTTACTCCCACAAACGTTTTAAGCCCAAGATTGCTTGATTTGGTGGAGAATTGACAAAGTTAAAGGGTTTGAGAATTCTAGGGTTCCTGAGTGTTGTGAGGGAAAAGACAGATGAGAGATAGAAAATTGATAAAAATGAGAGTATTCCACGTTTAATTGTGAGAATCATTAGATTTGGTCAACAAAAATTTGGTCAAATTTTGGTCAAATTTTGTTTTCTTTTAAACCTCTCTAGACTACGGAAGACACCATACACTACAATATATATGTTCCTATCGTAGTGCAGTATAGATCCGGCGTACGAAGAAAACAATAAATCCATTCAGCAAATCCAATCTTTCAATTTACACACACTAGAAGGATTTATTTTGTCTACCAATCTCTAAAAAAAAATAACATATGGAGCACTACCTCAAATTGAATTATTAAACCTTTTTTATTTATTTGTTTTTTTTAGACTTACGATTAAAAGAAAAAAAACATAACAAATATAAATATATATATATATATATATATATATATATATATATATATTTTGTTTTAACTCTTTTTAATTTTTTTTATTTAAAGTTGTCAGTTGCACATGATCGTCACATCCAAATTACCACGTCACGTCTAAACCGCACCCCCTCCCCAACTTAAAGGTGCGTTGTCCCAATGCACATACGCTATTAGAAACCGTAAATCCTTCAATCTCCAACCCCCCTCCCCAACTTAAACTTGCATTGCGGTTGGCAAACTAGCTAACAAAGACAATCAATGTGTGTGGTAATCTAAGAAAACAAACAAAAACACATGCACACAAACAAAATAAAATCACACAAACAAGCAAACAACGGGTTGCCTCCCGTGTAGCGCTGCATTTAATGTCTACAGCCCGACAATATCTGGCCCTTATGCGGCTCCATATGTTGGTGAGTCTTCAAGAAAACTCACGACATCCAATTTCTTCACATTAATGTCACCGGCATCGAGATATGGCTTCAACCTATGACCATTCACAACTTGTCTTTGAGTTCCATGTTGGTCTTCGATTTCAATATCACCATGATTTCCAACTCTTGTAACTTTGAATGGTCCGAGCCATTTGCTTTTGAGTTTGGCCGGAAAAAGTTTGATCTTGGAGTTAAATAGCCATACCTTTTGACCCACTTCAAACGCCTTTTTCTTGAGTTTTGCATCATGAATCGCCTTCATTTTAGCCTTATATGTTGACGAACATTCATACGCCTCATTCCTTAATTCTTCAAGTTCACTCAATTGCAACTTCCTTATCATCCATGCATTGTCATAATCTAAGTTAACTTCTTTGACCGCCCATAATGCCCGGTGAGCAATTTCAATCGGGAGATGACAACCTTTACCATAAACCAAACGATATGGAGTGGTTCCAATAGGTGTCTTATAAGCCGTGCGATAGGCCCATAAAGCATCATTTAGACGTAAAGACCAATCCTTTCGGTCCGGCCTTACCGTCTTTTGCAAAATATCTTTTATTTGCCTATTAGAAACCTCCACTTGCCCACTTGTTTGTGGGTGATATGGGGTTGCAATACAATGATGAACACCAAACCGTTTCAATAACTTGCCAAACTTAAAATGTTTAAAATGGGAACCCCCATCACTTATGATAGCGCGGGGAGTACTATAACGGGTAAAAATGTTTGTTTGGACGAAATCACATACAACGGAATGGTCGTTTGTTTTAGTGGCTATTGCTTCAATCCATTTGGATACATAGTCCACGGCCACTAAAACAAACGATTTACCATAAGAAGTAGGAAAAAGGTCCCATAAAATCGATGCCCCACACGTCGAAAATCTCCACCACAAGGATCGGTTTCATGGGCATTTCATCACGCTTTGTGATATTTCCAACTTGTTGACACCTCACACAATGTTTAGTAAACTCATAAGCATCTTTAAAGATAGATGGCCAAAACAACCCGCATGATAGCACCTTATAACCTGTATTCTGACCACTAAAATGACCACCACATGCATATGAGTGGGCATGTGCAAGAACATCTTGGATCTCATCGTCCGGAATGCATCTTCGGATGATTTGATCGGGTCCCACCTTAAACAAATCTGGATCATCCCATATATATTGTCTTGCTTGTGATAAAAATTGATGCTTTCATCTACTTGTCCAAAATTCCGGGAGCTTACCTGCAACAAGATAGTTTACAATATTAGCAAACCATGGCACCTTAGAAATAGAATATAAATGCTCGTCCGGAAAACTCTCATTAATTTCCTTTAAATTCCCATCATCAATCCCAGGAATTCGTGACAAATGGTCGGCTACAACGTTCTCACAACCTTTCTTATCCTTTACTTCAAAATCAAATTCTTGCAAAAGCAAGATCCATCGAATCAACCGGGGTTTAGCATCTTTCTTCTCTATCAAATATCTAATGGCACTATGGTCCGAGTAGATAACTACCTTGCCTCCCCAAATATATGACCGAAATTTGTCAAGGGCATATACAACCGCTAGTAATTATTTTTCCGTTGTGGTGTAATGCAGGTGGGCATCCGAAAGAGTTTTACTAGCATAATAAATTGCAACAGGCTTTTTATTCACCTGTTGCCCCAACACCGCCCCTACTGTATGATCACTTGCATCACACATGATCTCAAATGGAAGAGACCAATCGGGGGCTTGTAGTATTGGGGAAGAAATAAGTTTCTCCTTCAATATATTGTAAGCTTTTAGACAAGCTTCATCAAAGACAAAAGGTGCATCTTTTAAAAGTAAATTGCATAAGGGTTTAGAAATGGCACTAAAGTCTTTGATGAACCGTCAATAAAAGCCCGCATGCCCTAAAAATGAACGAACTCCCTTGACATTGGTTGGAGCAGGTAATGTAGAAATGATTTGAACTTTTGCGGGATTCACTTCAATGCCCCGCTCTGAAATGATATGACCAAGAACCACTCCTTCCTTCACCATGAAGTGGCTCTTCTCCCAACTTAACACCAAATTCGTTCCGTGCACCGCTTGAGTACCTGTTCAAGTTGAGATAAACATAAGTCAAATGTGGTACCAAAAATGCTAAAATCATCTATAAACGTTAGCAGGTGCATTACATAAGCCAAAGGGCATCCGGCGAAATGCAAATGTACCATAAGGACAAGTAAATGTTGTCTTTTGTTGGTCTTCGGGGTGAATAGCAATTTGGTTGTACCTCGAATAACCATCTAAAAAACAATAAAATTTCCGACCCGAAAGTTTATCAAGGATTTGATCAATAAAGGGTAATGGAAAGTGATCCTTTGATGTTGCCGCATTGAGTTTTCTATAATCAATACACACCCGCCACCCGGAGACGGGGCGGGTGGCGACTTCCTCACCATTTTCACCACGAACAACTTGGATTCCCGCTTTCTTTGGAACTGTTTGAGTCGGGCTTACCCAAGTGCTATCAGAAATGGGGTAAATAATACCCGCATCAAGCCATTTTAGAACCTCCTTCTTAACCACTTCTCGCATATTTGGATTCAGCCTTCTTTGAGCGTCCCTTGAAGGTTTCACGTTCTCCTCTGTGATGATTTTATGCATCAAAATCGACGGACTTACTCCTTTCAAATCTGCAATTGTCCACCCAATCGCCGCCTTATTCCTCTTTAACACTTTCATCAACTCTTCCTCTTGTTCCGGTTGCAAGTTGGATGCAATGATGACCGGTAACGTTTCTTATTCTCCCAAAAATGCGTACTTTAGATGCTTTGGCAATTCCTTCAACTCCACTTTGGGTGGCTCTTCTAGAGATGGCTTCAACTTTGAATCAATATGATCCGGTAAGCTTTCCACTTGATAGGTCCATGGTGGTCTTCCACTTTCAATCACCATTGAATCCTTGAATTCGCCACTCATAGACTCTCGAATATCTTCCATCTCCAACCTGTCATACATAACAACATTCTCTATGGTGTTTTCTTCACTTACACATGAAGTGTAAGGTTCGATACACCCGTCAACTATGTCCGCCATAAAGCAATCATGGTCGACTAGAGAGTTAGAATCACTTGAAAACACATTTAATCGCATCTTGCGATTCCCAAACGTTACATCAACCGACCCATCCCTACAACCGATTTGAGCATTAATTGTTGCTAGAAATGGTCTACCCAAAATAACATTGGGTTGCCTTTCTTTGTAACTTGATTCAGAATCAAGAACTAAGAAGTCAACCGGATAGTAGAACTATTCCACCTTAACAATCACATCGGTTAACACCCCCTCAGAAGTTTAAGTGATAAATCTGCCAATACCACGGTGGAATCGTTTTTTTGTAAAGGACCAAAATCATGTTGATCATATAAACTTCCGGGAAGAATGTTAACACTCGCCCCAAGATCCAAAAGTGCACGTTTTATTTTAAAATCACCAATTTGAATAGAAATCAATGGTGCGCCCGGATCCTTAAGCTTTGGTAGGAGGGTACTTGACAACACAACACTCACATGGGCAGTAAGATCAAGCTTTTTAGGAAGCTTGCGTTGTCTCTTTTGGGTACAAAGATCTTTGAGAAAATGAGCATAAGATGGAACTTGTTTAATTGCATCAAGTAAAGGCAAGTTAATTTTCACTTGCTTAAATGTTTCTAAAGTTTCATCTTGTTGTGAGTCTTTCTTTGAAGATGATGGTTTCGATTGTCCTAGCAATGCCGAGGGATAAGGGATGGTATTATCTTCCACACCCTTTTCTTTAGCATCACTAGAATCTTTTGAAATTGATTTTTCATCTTTTAATTTCTCACAAACTTTACTTGGTTCACATTTTTTAAAATTTTGTTCCACCTCAATTTCTTCCTCAGAACTATCATCTTCCACCACCCCTTCAATGAATGGTTATGGAGAACCAACCTTATTGTCATATGTTTTACCACTTCGAAGAAGACTTACAGCGTTGATTGGCACATGTCTTGTGGATTTTGAACTAGACCCTTGATGTTGAGGGCTGATCTTTGCGTCACTTGGTAGTTTCCCGGGATCTCGTGTGGATACTTCCTCGGCTAATTGACCCATTTGCTTAGTCAATGCACCCACGGTCTTGTCGGAGATCTCTTGCTTTTGAATTACCCCTTTTAAAATTCCCATGATTTCATCCAACTTGGTATTCACTGTTGGATCACTAGATGAAGAACCTCCTTGTTGAGCATTTTGAATTTGACCTTGGTTTTGGGGGGCACCTTGTTGATAGTTCCTTTGTTGGTTCCCTTGAAACCCTCCTTGGTTCCCTTGAAAATTCCCTTGATTGCTTTGGTAATTTCCTTGGAATTGGTTTCCTTGATGATTGTAAGGCCTTTGGAAATTCCCTTGGAAATTATGTTGACGGTTTTGGTATTGTTGTTGACCTCCTTGTTGACTTGACCCTTGAAAGTTAGGATTCATCTGATTTGAAGCATTGCCATAGCTGAAAAGTGGGTGATTTCTCATCCCCGGGTGGTATGTGTTCGAATTCATGTTATATTGCTTCTTCTCACCATACACCTGATTCACCTCTTCACTTTTTCCCAAGTTCATATGACATGTCAACGCCACATGTCCCATGTCACCACAAGCAGCACACAACTCATATTCCTACGAAACAGAAGAAACATCCTTTCCAAAACTTTGGCATATTAAATCCATTTTCTGCTCTAAAGAGTTAAATCTATCATTTTGAGCATGATCATTTACCGACTTGACACTAGCCTGTTTGGCTATCCGATTCGCGGATGCTTGAGTTTTTGAGCCTTTGCTTAGATTTCTAAAAAATCCCATGCATAATTTTCATAGTGGGTTAGAAAATTTCCACCACTACTTGAGAAAACCATTTGATTTGAATCGGGAAGCAAACCATCATAAAAAGTTTTGACCAATTCCCATTTCTCGATCCCGTGATGTGGACACAATCGGAGCATTTCTTTGAAACGAGTAAAAACCTCGTGAAAGGCTTCACCGGATTGTTGAGAAAAATATTTTATTGCAATCTGAGCATCACTAGTTTTTCCCATCGGGTAGTAATCATCAAGAAACACTTGTTGCATCTCATCCCAACTACGGATACTACCCGGTGGAAGTGTCAAAAACCATTGTTTAGCCTTATCTTTTAGTGAAAATTGAAAAAGGTTAAGCTTTACCTCATCATGTCTGAAACATTGGCTTCCAATGGTGCTACAAATAACTGCAAACTCGTAGATGTGAGAGTAAGGTTCATCGGATGCAAAACCTTTAAACGTTGGAATGATGGAAAGGTATTGAGGCCGGATCTCGAATTGCCTTCCATTTTGATGAGGTGGCACTACAGGCGATGGATTTCGGTCAATAGCCGATCGGAAGTGGCTATCAACACCCATCACTCTTTGACCTTGTCCTCCTTGGAATCCTTGTCCACCTTGGACTCCTTGTTGACCTTGGAATCCTTGTCCACCTTGGACTCCTTGTTAACCTTGGAATCGTTGTCCACCTTGGACCCCATGATTGAAAACCCCAAATTGTTGGTTTTGTGGTTGTGCTTGAAAAACGGGATTATAATTCCATTGTGGTTGACCTTGACCTTGTCCTTCACCTTGATTGAGATGATGATCCCAATTGTTTTGTTATCCTCCGCCATATCCAGCACCACCATTGTCTCCTTCAAACCAACCCTCATTATGGTTTGTTCCATGAGGACTACCTTGGCTACCATTAACCGAATTATCATCATGGTCATTCTTAAAATTCAGATACTCTTGATATCCATATTGACCTGCTCCTTGAAATTGTCCTTGATTCCCCGGATTTGCCATGCTTAAATTTGATGAACTACTACTACTGCTTTGAGCTTCAACAACTGGTTGTGATGTAGATGCTCGCAAACTAGATCTATGGAGAACTCTGTTGTTCCTTACTAATCTTTTAATTTCTGGCTCAAATGCTAATGGTGAAGATCTTCCAGAAAACCGAGTGTGCATGCAATAACCTATTACCTGTACAAGTAACACACCTCGCGTAGCAGAGAAATAACAAGCAATAAAATTTATCAAAAAAATTTGTTTTTTTTTGGATTTTTGAATTAATTGAAAACAAAGAACAAGTACAAACAAACTAAAACTACAAACGAAGCGCACCTACTCCCCGGCAACGACGCCAAAATTTGATCGACGTCGAAGTGCCGATCAAAGATAGAGAGTTGTTTCTTCCAAATCACCTTACTTAAACAACTAGCAATGGAAAGTGGTTGTCGAATCCATGAGGAGTTAGTGGTTGGCAACGAGTTCTAATTGATTGTAATTGGTAAACATAATGTAAAAACAAAGATTTGATTTTTGATTGATTAATAACATGAACAACTATGAAACACAATTGAAATTTGCAATAAAAATAAAGATGATCACACCCGGGATTGGTTCAATCGCAACACATGTAACTCAATGATTCTAACTTCATTACTAAGTTACATAGACATAACCTAATTCTATGTTCACAATGATAGATACTACAAGACTAAGGAATCCAACACGAGTTACTTAACGATTCAAGACCGATGAAGGAGACGTATTAGGATGAAATCTAAGTAGAATCAACCAATTATAATAGCAACAACACAACACCTAAGATTAATGATGAAAACCAATGAATGTCAAGTGTCAATTGCAACCATGGATAACAAGTCTTCTAATCATGAACAAACATAGAAAATATGAATCTAAACTCTAATTACCGATATATCTAGATAATCAAAGACAAATTCATATGTAAGAAGTGTTTACATCAAGTTGAACATGTTTGCAAATATGAACCAAGTACCCGGAAGTGATCACGAGTGATTTAGCCTCTAATCATGATGATTATGGAAGGAATTTGATGTTTTTCGGTAGTGATTTTGATGAATTGAGATGGATTCTACTTGTTTCTCTTCAATTCCTTCGTCCCTCTTCGTCCTTAGCACTCCCAAGTATGTTAGAATGAATTTTTTCTTCAAAAAATCTAATTTAAGTCGTGCAAACTTGCTGAAAACCGCCCAGATTCGTCAGTCTGCCATAAACTACGGCCGGGACCATAGTCTACAGCGCCCCCTACGGCCCTTCTACGCCCCTTGAGTACTGGACTATGGCGCTCCTGTTTTTGCCTCCTGACCACCATAAACTACGGTGCTGGCCATAGTTTACGGCCTGTTGCTTCCAAACTTCATTATTTTGCTTCTTTTTTAGCTTCCAACACATACGGGTCTCGGTCTAAGTACTCGGAAGTCCAGAAATGCATATATTCCTTCAACATTCACCTGCAGTAGCCAAAAAAATAAACAAGATAACACGTTCCCCACAATATTCCATGCTAAAAACCTCATTTTAACCATTTTTTACACAACCACCAAACCCGTACATCAATATTCTTATAAAACGTCAAACATTAGAGATATACTAATATATATTTTTTTCGATCATTATTTATATACTTTCCGTTAACTCCGTTATGAGTACGTTAACGTCTTTAAATTTCGGAGGACCGATATTGCCAATTCCTAAACTTCCATTTAGTAAACAAAACTACATGGACTGGTGCTGTCATTTGACCAAACGTGATTTGAAGAATTATGATTTCATACGTCGGTATTGTATTCAATTCTTTTTAAATTTCACCTTAATCTCCTATTCAATGCGGCATGTCGGTTACTCGGTTACAAACTCTAAACGCTTAATCACCAACATAAACTAAAGAATTCATCTCTCCAAAATCATTTGTAATCTTCAGTGAGAGCAAACAATCGACATCCTTAACCTTTTGAGGAACCGTAGGCAAACCAAACACCACCTCCAATCTCCGACCACTATTCCTATCAACGTGTTTCACCGTTCCAAATCACCATCGCACCTTTGTCTGGTCACCAAGCACCCTGCTCAATATTTGCTACCACTGTGAACTTCACCGATGAGAAGCAACTGGGTAACCACATCGCTCGGAATCGAGCCGCCATTCGGGTGGCATTGTTATCATCCTCGTACTTTCATCTCCACGTAAACGAAGGTATGAACAAAATCCATCCCATTTTTTTATTATCTCATGCTCCTGGTTCAAATCTGTGAATTTCCTGGGGGTTATGGAGTCCGACGGCTCATTAGGGTTCTTGGGTTGTAGATGATGACTGTTAACTGTTTTATAAAACAATTCTGGATAAAAGAAATTCAACAGCTCGAGTTTAGCCCAGCGGATTGGGCTCTAGTCTTGTCAAGCGAAAGGTCTCAGGCTCGAGACTCAGGAACCCTGTTCTTTCCTTTTTAATTTATGCATTCCAATTTTACTTCACTTCGCTTGGTTAAAACGATTTTTGGTCGAGACCTGTTAATCAAACTAAACCCTAGCTCAGTGGTTAGGGTGTTGGTCATTTAACTGGAGATCACGGGTTCAAACCCGATGACCTTTATATTTTCCTATTTTTGTGTTTTTGGTGATTTATAATTTTATTGAGTTAAAACTTGTATAAAATGTTTGTTAGAAAATAATAAAACCTGTGAACTATTGAAATGGTTTAGAAAAATAATAAAAGTTTTTATTTTGATTTAAAACATAAACTAAACGGTTTTGATACGTGAATTAATCTAAATTGTAGTTTTCTTAACAGTTCATAATAATTATACGTATCATCGTATTTTAACATATTATATATATATATATATATATATATATATATATATATATATATATATATATATGGCTTGGCCTATTGAAACTCGTGGGAATGTTTTATGGCTTACATATATGTATCTCGTTTGTAAACTCGTTATTAACGTCATTTGCGTGTTTGGTTATTTATGTTACATATACATTTATTTGAGAACCAATTTGGTTTGAGAACTTTTGAGAACCATTATGAGCCACAAGTTATATATAAGGAAATCCCCCCCCCCCCCCTCCCCCATGAATTTGAATGCCTCTCCCCTGAAAATTAGTGGGTCAGAATGGTTCTCAAAAGTTCTCAAAGAAAAAAGTTCTCATTTGAACCTAACCCATATATATATATATATTATGAATGTTATATAATATATTTTTCGCGTCATTTTGATAATCGTTCGGATTTGGCTAGTGTGTCATCCTCGACTTGTTCTGGACTTCACGATCATTCGTTTTCATCGTTTACGTTAGACTTAGTCATTTTAGTCGAACACACACTTATATCGTGATGCTCTTTAGGTGTTTGATAGAACAAGCTGCTATTTACTATTCTTGTTATGGTTGTTATCTGGAATTGCTTTGCACTCTAAGCTGAGTTTCACAGCCCCTTTTTATCTATTTTGATCATGTTAGGGGAGATTAACATGCAAATACTTGAACTATTAGATAATTATATCACATGAATGATAGTGGCACACTTATTACAGAATCCTCACTTTTAGAGTTACTGTCGATATGGCATCAACGGGAACTTATTTGGTAGATCTATTGGGTCTGACAAGCCCCACCCGGGTCAGTCGCGCTGACACGAGTAGGAATCGAACGGGTGTTATATACTTCTTAGTCTTAACGAGGCACAATTGAACTTGTCAAGCTTCAATAATTGGATAGCTAGTTTATCTAGTCAAACGTGCACTCATTTCTTGAAAATAGCCTATCTAGCTATTGATATGTAATCTGGATTTTAAACCTAACTTGATCAGGAACATGAACTCGGACTGTTGTTGAATAGTCAACCTTGAACTTAAATTTGAATTGTCGATGAACAGTTGTTTTACACTGAACTGGGACTGTTGTTGAACAGTCGATTTACATTAATCTGGAAATGATTTTGAACTAATAAACCTGTAAACTCACCAACCTTTGTGTTGACACTTTTTAGCATGTTATTTCTCAGGTTGTGGATGTTCGAGTATCACGAGTACGCATGCATGAGTCTTTGAAACACTTTTAACGTCTTTGGACGAGTCACGTCACCTTGGGTGATGATGTTTTTATTTACATTCTTTTATTGTATTTACGCTTCCGCATTTGTAAAACTCTGAATTTATATTTTAATGAAATATGAAACGTTTTTATTAATTATTGTTCGTTTAGTGTAACTAATGGATGGCGATCCTGGTTTGTCACGCTCCCTGCGGTGGTATTCCGCGCGTGGATTTTTGGGGGTGTGACAGATTGGTATCAGAGTCATTGGTTACAGCGAACTAAGATTCGTCTTAGACTGTAACTTTTTTGTATTAGTTGCACTTAAACGTTTTTTCTCATGCATCGTGATACTCACTCCTACACGCACCTAGTTTACCATATGTCAGTTTATATCATCCCATCTTCTTATACTCACGGCGAGGAGCCGATTATTCTTGAGTCATTTTCCTTAACCTCTGTGAGTCGTGTACCACTTGGTTAACATCCATGGACGACGAGACGTCGAATCAGATCAGGGGATCACATCTTCACTCTTGACGAGTCGTTTGCTGCTCGGTATCATTCTAGATTGAAGGAGTAAGCGTAGTACCCAAGCATTGGACGAGTGCTTACTTAGGAAGATGGTGTGATACCTATTCCTGTTCTTAAACCTTTCCCATAACTTAGGAGGTCCTTGTTATACCTTCCTTGCATATACTACCAAACTCTCATGTTCAGGGAACGTAATCCTGACGTGCTAATAGAGCGATTATTCAGCTTCACTAGAGGCAGCATGGTATGGATTCAAGTGGTTGCCTATAGGGGGGGGGGGGGGACTTGTATCTGCTTTCATTATCATGTTTGTTTCCATATTTTCCCTGATCTTTTAAGATCCCCCTCTTCTCATTTCTATCGCGTTGTGCATCGAGATAACACAACTTGGGAACAACTCTTCTAACCTCAATGGTACCTAATGTGGGTCAACTAAAGTTTTCTCTTTATGTACTGGATTGTGATGAAGTCGGTATGCGTGATAAATTCTATTCAAATCCTATTGAGCTAAATTTCTGGCTGACTCGCTTCGGGTGGGTCATTCCAATTAAAGCGAACACTTCATTCTCAAAACTTATCTCTTTAACGAATTTTGGGCAAGTAACCTCGGATTAGTGACCACATTCTTCATACCCACTCCGAGGATATCTCATTTGTACTCCGCCATACGTGGTAGCTGAAGTAAGAGGAACTAGTATGACCATATAGGGTAAAATACCGTTACAGGTGCACACGTAAATGTAATTTGCAGTGTATGGAAATCCTGGGGAATCCTACTAGGCAATCTAATGGTTGTAATTGTGACGATGTTGTAATTTTTTTTCCCTCGTGGGGCTGAATGTTGAACATGTTGAACTCAACCAGATGATCGAAGTCATCTATCATTGTAAACGTTATCACGCATGATCTTATCTCTCATATATATGGATTATAATCCCTTCGAGAACTCTTTTAAAACATATTATGAATGCTAGTCCTGAACGCACATCGTTTCACTCGTGTACTTTGATGACAGATATTTCTTGACTACGAAAACTCTTGACAAAATCTTTGACTGGTTTTTTTATTCATCTTGAATTGTAACTATACTCTTACGACCTTATCTACCATATCAATCCTTGGAACTTTACGATTGTGAGACAGCTTGGATATACATTCACCGGACGAATACCCAGACAACATTGGATAAACGAATTATATAAATCATATATCGCGGGCACTGGAACATATTTCTTGGCTGAGAACTCTTGTAAAGTTTCCCCCTGAAGATCCATACTGCTGATTTTATTGTGCGAACCAAAACTTTTTGCCAGCAACATCGTCATGATTGTACAAACTGCTAACCCCACCACAAGCATACTTATCTCTAATGGGGTAATGTTAGTGAAAATCCTTCCTGATTTTCAACCGGATGACTTCCAATTTTAACATAATGACTATTTCGATTGACCTTTTGAACCTGTGCGATCGACTTTTATCTGCATGATTTGAACCTTTTACAATTTAACAACCAACGATTTCTGATTCTCGCGCTTTGGTAATCCTTTATGTCTTGGATGAGCTTTCAAGATTTGAACCGGAAGGTGTTACACTTTTGGTTAGCTTTTCTCCTAGTTAAACACCATTGATGATGAGACTACCTTGTACCTCAATCGCAGTAACAATAAAAATCTTTTTATGGAAACTCTATTTACACCCATTGAGCATGAACCTCTTGTTACCGATAGCTAATATTACTATCAACCTGTATTATCCATTCTTACCCATCGAGTACACCAAGATATCCAATAATTGGTATATTAACGCTCCTGTCATAGCAACTATCGACAAATTACTAATACACGGATCCTCATCGTCCTTTAAAAAAAACTTTCATTGATGAATCCCCAACTTGAACTTAAACCTTATTGGCCTGTTTAAAAATTTGTGATCGTCTTGAAATCTGAAGTGTTATGATATTCATACTGCGTGGGCCAACCCCTCGACGACCTTCACTAGAATAGCAAACCTTATGCATCTTTATGGTATAGTGAATGAAAACTCTTACACCTTTTGGTTTGCATAACGTATTGAGTTTTTAATCTTTCACCCCCCCCCCCTTTACATTCAAGCGTATGGGTGAAACTTAACGTCCTCTATTTCTGATAAAATATCCAATGTTGTGTAACGGTAGGTAGCTGGTATGACTTCAAGGTGCTGGTAGTGTGGTGGGTTAGATGCGGTACACCTTATATATAAACATTAGTGGCACGTTGAATGTGGGGCTAGTACCGGACCAAGGATTGACTTTAGAGTCATGCACAAGAGCCTCATCTTGAGAAACTCCTTCTAACGGGACTATGTCCTCGACAAAAATATTCAATGCTACTTCCTCCGAGATTGCAGATGTCTCTTACGTATTCCTGCCAAAAGAAAGACATACCCGAAATAATCAAACTCCATGCTTTCAATTGTCCGAGTCTAGAAGAAAAACTCTCCTAAAGCGAATTCCTTGCCACAATTCAGATGTGAGTTCTGACCCAGATAAACATCAGCGTTTTAAAAACCAAAGATTTTTTTTCTTATTAACGGCAAACCGCATGTTCGAATGAACCACTCAAACTTTTAGAAGCATGTATTCAGAAGTAGATCGCCTTTCGTTTGAGGGACACACTACTTCTGGGTCGACTGTCTATTTTTATAAACTCTCTGGCATTCACTGAGGTGATAGCCCCGATCCTTTTCTATGGAACACCCGATTAGATCTTTTGACCCGCGGTAAACCTGCACTGAACCCTAATAAAAATGCATATATACAGGCAACCCAAGCCAAAGCCACTTTTGAACATTCTGATGTTTTTGTTTCGCAGACACCCTTTTATAACACTTTTGTACCCTATCTTACTTTTGAAGACCATTTGACTCAATGTTTTGACAAGAAAGGAATCATGACTCATGAAGCGCAAGAACACCAAGGAGATTGGGCACACCGGTGAGCTTAAACAATGAAGATTTCTCTAATGAGACGTTTACTCTATTGGATTGTATAACCGTTGACGCGTTCATTTTGATATCTAGTTACGCGAATTTCTTGCCAAATCCTCTAAAGCACGCTATATATTTGTCTCTGAATTTTATACTATCCATTACGTTATTTGCATCCTCCCTGCTGGTATCTTCACCAGTGCCAGTTTAAACTCACATGTCTTTCTTGGAATGTGTAGCTGCAACTATCATAAGCTTGTTATCCCATCAATTACTCGAATTCACGAATTAAGCCGTTGGCGCTTTTTCTATATTTTCTATTCTCATGCTTGATGCCATGCGTAATCCTGCAGAGCACTTTTCGGTATTCGGTAGCTCATAGTTTACACTTATATTTTATTGGATGATGATATGTTGTATTTGTTTTTATGCTTTTGCAAGGTAATGTGCAAGATGATATGTTGTATGATACTGAACTCCAACTTGAATTTTAACCTAATTGTCTATGTTATTCCTCGAATAATCTTAACAGAATTGAGTAATTCGTTCTAAACAAACTGCTACGTGTTACCTTTTAAATGGCAGTGGGCACTTGATTGGATTTCTCTTTGGACCTCGGTCCTTCTCTCACAAAATATGTGTTTTGCCAGTTATATGTAAGTATGTGAGCAACTATTGAACCATTTTAACCATGATAAATAATTTGTTTGCTTCTGATCTTCTCATATACATGTTTATGCATGCTAAAAATTGAGAATCTAATCCTATGTTTAGGGTATATAAATTGATTAATCATTGAAGTGCTGGTTTAAACATAAGTTGAGTAGAATTGCATGATTAGCTACGTGTATGAAACGTGTTAGGAACTAGAAAATAACATTTTGTGACTGTATTAACTTGATTGAGTGTGAAAACCATACACCATACAAGGTCCTATGTCTCCTACCCCGGTGGGAAAGACAAGACTGTGTGAAGTTGCCCCGTCAAATTTGCACCATATAGGTTGTGTTGGTTTATGAACTTATATGCTAGAGATATGCCATCTTAAGGTCGTATGCTAGTATATAAGATGTTGGGACAATTGTATGCCTTTTATGGTAAAACCATCATGATAGATTGCATGCTAGTATGCTTTAACCACATCAACCTTTAATAGAAATCATTGTAGAAACTCGTATGCTATCTGAATCGTTATAGCATGAAATGTGAAATCATGTGAACTTAATTTGTCATAACTCCATAAAGTACTAAGTCAATCAATGGGTCCTCGTGCTAACTTGATTAGTCTTGTGAAATTCTATGTTATTTGCTAGTTGGTAGGCAAATTCAGATGTTTACGTTTTCGTTAGACAACAGGTCTATTAAACACAAATTGAGTGAGTTGATGCACAAAAAATGTTCCCGTACTTAAAATTCCCTTCTCTTCAATTCACCTGGGTTATTAACGAATGCGAACGCCTTAACTTGAAAAGGGACACAAAATGGGAATCTCACTCCCCGCATTGAGTACAATAGCTGGTGACTATTCAGATCTATTATGATGCTTCTTCGTATTGAAATTTTGATTTCAGATACTTGAGCCTAAAATGCATATTATACATGATTCTCTATATATACTTTTATTGGTTGAGTGATGATCATAATGCGATATACATTTTAGAACTCGTGTGTTTATGCATTTCAAGATCATGAACCGAGACTGACACAAACATGATGGAGGCATTAGGATTAACCCGTAGTTAAAGCCTTTCTAGGAAACTCTTACCCGAAATATTATCCTTTAGAAGCCATTTTGAGCCTCACCTTTCATTTGTTTTAACCCGAAATTACTTGACCCAACTAGCCTCGTAGCCTTTGTATTTTAACCCGTGTGATCGAAATCTGATTTGTGTTATGTTTGTAGTAGTTGTCAAGTTTCAAGTAGAGAAAAATGAAAAAAAAAAGAGAAGAAGATTAAAAAAAAGGAAATAAAAAATAGAAAAAGAAAGGAAAAAAATCCCAGCTATGTATGAGGTCAAAATGACCAAAGCATGTAGTGCCAAAAACAAAATAAGTATGTGTAATGCTTGGAAAAACATTCCATTCATTATCTTGCTAGTTGATTGTTTTAGTAGTTTGTTTTAAATTGGATTTCGATCACCTTCGCCACTTTAAAATCCCTTTCCATACCCTTAACCTCAGCCGATCATTACAACCATATAAAGAACTCCTGATTTGTGTTAAGTTTCGTGTTAGTTGGTGGAAATTTGATTTGCATACGAGCCTATGATAATGGTATTGCATTATTGATCCTGAGTGCCACACATATACTAGTACATAATCTACTAGTCCATATATCCAGCCGAGAGGAGTGTAAATTGTGAGAGATGTCATACATGTGTATTGGAAACTTGATGCAATATTTGGCTTTGCTAAATCTTCATGTAATCCCTATAATGTCAAGCTTTAGTATATGGTCATAAAGTGGGAGTTGTGAGTCCTCAATAAACCGTGAGGATGGTTAAGTTTTACTATGAGCATTTGAGTGTGGGAACCATAAATTCTTATGAAACCTTTGTGATATGAGACATGTATGGTGGTTGGGACAATTAGGGCATAAGTTTAAAGTGGACAAATTATATTGACAACCGAGTTTAGATGCGAGTAGTATTTTGATGTGAATAAGTGTTGTGACTTGGCATGTTAATTATGATCCTATAGCAAAACCTTTTTCGGGACGAAAAAGAATTAAGTTGGGGAGGTTTGATGTACGGGTTTGGTGGTTGTGTAAAAAATGGTTTAAATGAGGTTTTTAGCATGGAATATTGTGGGGAACGTGTTATCTTGTTTATGTTTTTGGCTACAGGCGAATGTTGAAGGAATATATGCATTTCTGGACTTCCGAGTACTAGACCGAGACCCGTACGTGTTGGAAGCTAAAGAAGAAGCAAAATAATGAAGTTTGGAAGCAACAGGCCGTAAACTATGGCCACCACCGTAGTTTATGGTGGTCAGGAGGCAAAAACAGGAGCGCCATAGTCCAGTACTCAAGGGGCGTAGAAGAGCCGTAGGGGGCGCCGTAGACTATGGTCCCCGCCGTAGTTTATGGCAGACTGACGAATCTGGGCGGTTTTCAGCAAGTTTGCACGACTTAAATTAGGTTTTTTGAAGAAAAACTTCATTCTAAGATACTTGGGAGTGCTAAGGACGAAGAGGGACGAAGGAATTGAAGAGAAACAAGTAGAATCCATCTCAATTCATCAAAATCACTACCGAAAAACATCAAATTCCTTCCATAATCATCATGATTAGAGGCTAAATCACTTGTGATCACTTCCGGGTACTTGGTTCATATTTGCAAACATGTTCAACTTGATGTAAACACTTCTTACAAATGAATTTGTTTTTGATTATCTAGATATATCGGTAATTAGAGTTTAGATTCATATTTTCTATGTTTGTTCATGATTAGAAGACTTGTTATCCATGAATGCAATTGACACTTGTCATTCATTGGTTTTCATCATTAATCTTAGGTGTTGTGTTGTTGCTAGTATAATTGGTTGATTCTACTTAGATTTCATCCTAATATGTGTCATTCATCGGTCTTGAATCGTTAAGTAACTCGTGTCGGATTCCTTAGTCTTGTAGTATCTATCATTGTGAACATAGAATTAGGTTATGTCTATGTAACTTAGTAATGAAGTTAGAATCATTGAGTTACATGTGTTGCTATTGAACCAATCCCGGGTGTGATCGTCTTTATTTTTATTGCAAATTTCAATTGTGTTTCATAGTTGTTCATGTTATTAATCAATCAAAAATCAAATCTTTGTTTTTACATTATGTTTACCAATTACAATCAATTAGAACTCGTTGCCAACCACTAACTCCTCGTGGATTCGACAACCCACTTGCCCTTGCTAGTTGTTTAAGTAAGGTGATTTGGAACACACTAACTCTCTATCTTTGATCGGCACTTCGACGTCGATCAAATATAAACCTTACGTAACCACATAAAGTCATAAGTGATGACCCATAATCATTTATTTACTTTCACATAAAATCATAAGCAATGCATAAAATCATAAAACGATACGTATAATTTCGTGGCACGATGTCACATAAAATCATAGAATAAATCGTGTGAATATATATACATATATCACATAGAATCATAAGTTAACTTGTCTCACGAAATGACAAAACGTTCCTATGAAATCATAACATATGATTTACATAAAATCACAGAATATCAAACGTCTGGACTTCAAGTGTATGCTCGTATAATGATGGTTATAAAAAAACCTAACTAATAAAGTCAACAACAAGGTCAACACAAGTCAATTCATAAATGTTCACAAAACATTTACCGCAGTTTAGGTTTAGCTTAAATCAGAAAGGACCTGAAAAAACGGATTGTCACATTATTGGTCCTATACAAACCATATTGGGACTCTTTGTTCCTAACAGACACTCATTGCCCCTAAAGACACCTTATTGGCCCTCGTTGGTCACACCTTGTTGGTCCTATGTACACCTTATTGGCCGTATACACACCTTGTTGGTTACATACACACCATATTGGGACTCTTTGGTCCTAACTGACCTTCATTGCCCCTAAACACACATTATTGGGCCTCGTTGGTCCTAAACACACCTTATTGCCCCTATGTACACCTTATTGGTCCTATACAAACCTTATTGGTTATATACACACTATATTGGGACTCTTTGGTCCTAACTGACCCTCATTGCCCCTAAACATACCTTATTGATCCTCGATGGTCCTAACTGACCCTCATTGTCCTATGTACACCTTATTGGTCCTATACACACCTTAATGGTCCTATAAACACCATATTGGGACTCTTTGGTACTAATTGACCGTTATTGCTCCTAAACACACCTCATTGTTTTTATGTACACCTTATTGGTCTTATACACACCTTATTGGTTATATATACACCATATTGGGACTCTTTGGTCCTAACTGACCCTCATTGCCCCTAAACACACCTTATTGATCCTCGATGGTCCTAACTGACCCTCATTGGTCCTATGTACACCTTATTCGTCCTATACACACCTTAATGGTCCTATACACACAATATTGGGACTCTTTGGTCCTAATTGATCGTCATTGCTCCTAAACACACCTCATTGACCCTCGTTGGTCCTAACTGACCCTCATTGTTTATAACTAAGTATCAGAGGTCCTAACTGACCCTCATTGCCCTAAACACACCTTATTGGCCCTCATTGATCCTAAACATAACTTATTGGTCTTATGTACATCTTATTTATCCTATACACACCTTATTGGTTATATACACACCATATTGGGACTCATTGGTCCTAACTGACCCTCATTGCCCCTAAACACACCTTATTGATCCTCGATGGTCCTAACTGACCCTCATTGGTCCTATGTACACCTTATTGGTCCTATACACACCTTAATGGTCCTATAAACACCATATTGGGACTCTTTGGTCCTAATTGACCGTTATTGCTCCTAAACACACCTTGTTTGGCCCTCGTTGGTCCTAACTGACCCTCATTGTTTATAACTAAGTATCAGAGGTCCTAACTGACCCTCCATTAATTGGTCCCACTAACCGTTTGACCCTATATTATCTAATTTTTTAAAAAATATTTTAAATCATAAAATTTTGTGCAATTTTTTTATTTAATTTTTAAACTGAGAAGATTTGGACACCAACTTCATTTATGACAAAAAAACGTATTTCAAATTAAAAATAATTTAAAGAAATTAAATAAATTGGATAAACGGGTAGATAGACCCTTGTTTAAGGTTTATGTTGATCCGATCCGCTCTGTTTTGGGTTTAGGATTCTTAATGATCACAATGAAGATTGTGCAAACAGATTAAGGTCTAGCAAAATTGAAAATTATCTGTTGTTTATCGGAATCCAGATTGTGCAAACAGTTTACTAGGCTTAGGGTTTATGTTGACTGTGTCTGTTTTGTGTGTTTAGGGTTTTTGTTGATCAAAAGATCGTTTGTCATCCAAAAGATCGATTGTCCAAACCAATATTAGTTTCCATTCAAAAGATTTCATATATAATATAAATATACTGAGATTTCATACACAAAAATTCCAAAAGATTTATATCTCTAATTCTAAAACAGAGCAAATGCAGTCGGACGATCTTTAAGGAAACCTTGTTCCCATCTCCGCCATTGATTCTAAATGGCGTTCAACTACATTCGTACTCAAATGTGCCAGCTTATCAGACCTGGCATTACATTTCTTCAGTTCTTCAAGCAGGAAAGTCGCAATCTAGTAGCAAAATGGACTTAGTGGCTCGGAAAGAACTTGCATCAGGAAAGTCCTACCTTGATTCTTAGAATCCCTCTCCGTCGTCAAGATTAAGTTGTACTTGTCTAGCAACCCAACAATCTTTAGTTGCATGTAGTTTTCGGTAATAGTTCTGAAAGCTGCCATTTTTTTATAATTTTTTATAAGGATGGGGGTGATAAATAGTAGATGATAAGGATTGTGGTGAGAAATAGTAGATGATCATGATTATATACTAGATCATAGGGTATGCCAAAGGTCTTATGTCTAATCACTACTAGAGTGCATTTGAGTATGCCAAAGGTTTGATTTTTCAAGATTAAAGTGAAATAATTACTTGCACACGTCTCAAAGTTAAAATGCAATTAGTTCAACACGTTCAGAAAATAAAACTAAAATTAGTGTCACACGATCTCAATTGACTGGAATTAACAAACAATTAAGTAAAATTTATATAAAATTTGAACATATTACAGAAACAAACTAAAACCAAATATTTGGTTTAAACACCTGACCCTCACATCCCCCTCTTCAAGGAGTTCCGTGTATTCAGCGGCCCTACAGGCGATAGTAGCCGCCTCTTTGAGAACATCCGTCTTAAGCTTGTTAAGTGTCTCAAGACTGGCTCTGTCTAAATCAACTTTTTGATTAACCAGGTTTGCTTCCTTAGTTAGTGTCTGGGTTGGTTGGTGGGAAAGAATATCATCCAGTTTCTGGAAATCTTCTCGTAATTGATGGGTAACTTCGTTGATCTGTGCATCAATGCTTGCAGTAACAAACTCCATCTTGGTGTGATTGATGTAGGTGGGAGAAGAAGACTGAATTTGGTGTGATGTTGCTGGGAGAAATGAGCTTGAATTTATAGAGAAATGGTGTAATGTAAGTGGGAGGGTCAAAGACAGTTAATGCATGGAGATTTAATGTTGGTCAGACATAGTAAATGAGTCTCAACTATTTTATTTCCGGAAGAACATTCACTCCGAATGAATGTTAACAATCCGGAACAACTTACCAAAACTATTTATTTCCATAAGAACATTCATTCAGATATAGTAAATGGGTCTCAACTATTATAAACATGGACAGAACATTCATTCTGGATGAATATACAATTAAAAATACAATAAATTCAACAGTAAATTAAAACATAGTTTGAAATTCAAAATTAAACATTGTTTCATTGACTAGATTTGTATCCTCAAAATTATTCTTAAAAAGTCGGTAATCAAATTCCAGACCAGCACAAGCTTGAAATCGGATCCGGTTTCACGTCGGTATTGATCCAGCGCATTTTTCAACCTGACCCACTTGCATCGTACTTCTTCATTTTCTTTGTATATCCTGTTGAATGTTTTGATTTTCTGGTGCATGTCTATCCATTTCGATCTTAGGACTCCCATGTCATGGTACTTCTCAAAACAACTCATAGCAATATGAAACTTTATGCTAACATCAACCCAAAAGAGTACTGTGTTTCATTGTTTTCACCTAATTGATTGGTAAACATCGAATTAATTAATAATTGATTGGTAAACATAAAATAATTGGTAATAATTAATTAAAGAGAAAGAAACGTACTACTTAGGGGAGGGCTTGTAGGCAACATATAGTCTTATATACTTTACCTACATCCAGGCTCCGCACAACTTTATTTCTTCCTTCTCGGTCCATTCTGCTGTCATCTTGATCGAAGAGTATAAAATCGATGGTCGAAATTAACTGTTGATATATCTTAAGTTGTTTATATAGAGTGGTTTAAGGTTCGGAATTTTCAAATAAACAACGGAAAATGGAAACTAGCCGTTAGAGTGGTCGAAGGTCTAAACTACCCCTACAGTAAAGCTCATTAAACCGTTTGGGTTTTTGAAATTAAAGGGTCACAGTTGTTTTATTTCAGGAAGAACATCCATTCCAGATGAACGTTAACAATCCGGAACAACATACCAAAATATACAATATTACACAATTTATTTAAATATAGTTTTAATTGGGCCCACAAATTCTAAACCGGTGGGTTATTGAGTGAATTCATTTAAAAATTCCAAATCATACATTCAATTTCCCCAATTACCAGCTCATCATTTTTCCATCGCTCATTAACCGAATTATCACTCCGTCCTACCTCCCCGATAACTTATTCGTTCTTTCTAACCTACTAGGGTTTTTTCTCTAAATCTGTCTGTGTATCTGTTAGATAACACAAATATGGATAAATCTTTGATGACAACCGATAGAACCACAAAAATCATATTACGATGGAGTTTCTTCATTCTTAAAGTTTGCAGTTACCAATTTGAAGGAGAAGTAAATTCCATGTCCCTGTGCTAATTGTGTAAACCATTACTGTTATCCTATTGATGATGTAGAAATGTATTTGTACTCTAAGGGATTCCATCTGACTATACAAGGTGACTTATATTGGTCATAAAGGAGGTCAAATAACCGGTGAGAGAAGACTTTCAAACGAGCATGTCAGTTTTGACTGTGTACGCTATGTGGAGCAATTGCAACATATTCTTCTGAGTGTGTCTCAGATTTGTGATAAGCAGTACACTACAGCTTTCACAAATTCTGAGTGTTTGATTTTGAAACCAGGTTACCAGATTCCTGAAGAATGGATCATAATACGAGCACCGAGATATCATGATTTGTTATTAATATGAATTCGGCATCACCGAAATTCGTATGCGACATGCTTCTTATCAAAAGAGAGAGAAAAAGATTCAATTTTGTGGCATAAATGTTGGACTCTATATGCCCAAGACACATATTAGATTGATGTGGCTAGTACTTCATGATCCAAGTCGGGTCATACCCAATAACGAGTTAGACAACGCACCAACAATATTTGTTCTAGATATGATCAAATGAATAAATATTACAACGTGAAGGCTTTTAGAAATGGGTTTCTAAGTGGTTGCACTTATGATTAAATCATATGGATGATTTATATTAAAGAAGTAAATAACAATATCATTTAATTGGTTAAATATATTGTTACATAACATATAAATGGATTATATGATATTAGACATGTTACATGTCATGCAAAGTGTTACATGACACCTTATAAGGATAAGGAATAAACATGTAATAAAAAGGGGTATTAATATAAGTAAGAAAGGAGGTTTAAAATGGTTTAAATCTCCCTCCTAAATGATTAAAAACCGGACATAAAGCTTTGGTGTGATTGGAGAAGCTTTGTCTTCTCCCAAGACATGCATAAAAGTGTCTAGGTTCATCCCCCCTTCTTTAACACACTTGGTCATTAAAGTGCATCTCTCTCTCTCAAAAACACACTTTTGGAAAAAGAAATCAGATTTCTAAGTGTTCTCTCAAGCTTGAATACGGATTCAAGGTGAAAGAAAGAGTGTGAAAGATCTTCAAGAAATCCTAGCAACAAGGTGTGATTGTTGCTTGAGCTCGTGGGTATACAAGCTTGAGGCTCCGGTGTTCGGATCTAGGCCATTCAAGCTCATCATCTTCTTCTTTTCTCTCCATCTTAAGGAAGAAGGTATACTTTATAAACAACCTATGGATGTGTTCAAGTTTTGATAGCATGCAACTCCATATAAGGATCCTCGGTTTGGGTTTTAATCTTGCATGTCAAAATCGGTTTTGATATCAACTTGAACAACTAAAGTTTTGTTCTTCCGCTGCGTTTTACATTTTAAGGAGTTAAAATGGCTTTGATAATGTTCTTAAAACCCATCAATGGCATCTAGAGCCGCTTATATGGATGCATGCTTCAAAGAGCTAGTTGGTTAGCTCCACAAAACTCTTGGTTTTGGTTCCTTATACCACAAACCGAAAGTTTTGTTCATGGTTTCCCTTTGTCTTTCAAGATGCTTCACTAACATGCATGTGGTTATCTTGAAAGATTAAAACATTTTATCATTTTGTTGTTTTTGTTGTTTGGACAACAAACCCAAGTTTTCGGTTTTGTGTTGGACCGAAAAAGGAAATGGGTTAAAAGGGAACCATTTATACATATGGATGTATTTTTAGATATATGTTTGGTGCATAAAGCCTAGCCAAAAGACCTTGTGATTGTTTGTGGTGAATGTTTGTGCTTGTTGTAATTATTCAAAAGTTGTAATAATTTCAAGTTCCTCATTTTGGGCATGTAATCTATTTATTTCATTTGGTATGTAATGTAATAGATTAGGTGCATTTTGTTTTACTAGAAAAATGTATTAGGATCCATATTTTGTAAAAAGGAAGAATGCACAAGATGGAGGATCTTGGATGCCCAAAGGAGTCAAGCAAAACACAACCAAAGGAGGTCACTTGAAGCATTTGGATGCGGGGTCAAGTGGGAGTTCACCTATACATCACTTGTGTGATCTTGTCCCTTAGGAGAGACCTTGACACACACTTGTTTCGGCTAACAAGTGTTGTCAATAGTTGGCTATGGCTATGCACCTATTTTATTATGCTTGTGTGGTTGTTTATTTTCATGTTTGGATGATATTTGGATATGCATGCTAAAACAAACTAATAAATATTAACAAGCTAAAACCGGTTCTTAAAATATCGTTAACAAAGACTCATAAAATGGGTTTTATTAAGTTGATGATGATTTATTAATAAAATGGGTTTTATTAAAAGAACCATGAAATATGGATTTCAAACAACACTAGGGTACCATATATTTGAATGCATGTGAATTGTATGGTACATAGAGTTTTTTACACTAGAATTATGAAAACTAAAAACGACCCTTTTGAAAACAAGTTTAAACGCCATCCTTTTGTACAACACTCAATTTGCTTGTAAACTCTTTATGGGATAAAGGTCACCTAACCGTATTTGAGGGAACTTGTATATTTGAGGTAGGTTTACCATGTATGTGGGATAAAGGTCACCTAACCACTTACATGTGTAAATTTACACGTGTGTATAAGTAGGACAACTTGATTTGGAGACCATGTGAATAGGGTCACCGAAGCATGGAGAACCAAAGGCGTTGATGGGATTAAACATGCCAACTAAACATAAGATGTTTAATCGATCCCATACTACTAGAAGTTGCAAAGAGTTGCAATTGTCAAACGTTGACTACCTTGTTAATTTAAGTCATGGGATAAAGGTCACCTAACCACAACTTAAATGTAACGTTGGATTCTAGGTTTTAATTTATTAATTGTCTATGAGACATAAAAGGGTATTAATTAAATTAAAAGATTTTATATTGATATCGAAAATACTTAATAGAACTTTGTTAAATTTTGTAGATGGCCAATAATAATGAAATCATCCCCGCCGCAAACGTCCATAACCTATCACTAAGATCCATCTTAGACAAGAATCGTCTCAACCAAGACAACTTCGTGGATTGGTACCGCAACTTGAGAATTGTTCTCAAACAAGAAAAGAAGTCTTATGTGTTGGACGATCCTATCCCCGACGAACCCGATGTCGAAGACGTTGAGGCTTATGCCGATTGGGTAAAGTACACCGAGGACTCAGTCCAAGTTTCATGCCTCATGCTAGCAAGTATGATCCCCGAGCTTCAAAAGGATTTAGAGAATCATGGGGCATACGACATGATATGCCAATTGAAGGAAATGTTCCAACAAAAGGCAAGGACCGAGCGCTTCGAAACGGTTCGGGCACTCCATGCATGTCGTATGGACGAGTCACAAACGGTTTCATCCTATGTTCTTAAGATGAAGAGCCTCATTGATCGTCTTGAAAGGCTCAATTGTCCCGTTTCAAAAGAGTTGGCTACGGATTTGATCCTCAACTCTTTGTCAAAGAAGTTTGACACTTTTGTATTGAATTACAATATGAATGGTTGGGAGAAGACCATTCCCGAGCTTCATGGGATGCTCAAAACGGCCGAGCAAGGGATGGGCAAAAGTGTTGTGCCCGTTCTAACGATCAATGAAGGTAGTAGCAAGAAGAGGTCTCGCTCTACCTATAGCTCCTCAAAGGCAAAGGTTGCCAAAGGAAAGGGTTTCGTCAAGGGGAAGGGAAAGAAAGAAGCCCCCAAACCGAAGGAGAAGAAGCAAAAGGTTGCTTCAAATGATCCATGCTTTGAGTGTGGTGAGGTAGGACATTGGAAGAGGAATTGTCCAACCTATCTCAAAGGGTTGAAAGCAAAGAAAGATGAAGGTCAAACCTCGGGTAAGACCTTTATGATCTATATTGAGCTTAATGCTATTTCTTCAAACACATGGGTATTGGATACCGGATGTGGAACTCATATATGTAATATGTTGCAGGGGTTCAAAAGAAATAGGCAATTGAAGACGGGAGAAGTTAGTCTCTTTATGGGCAATGGAGCGAAAGTTCAAGTTGAAGCCCAAGGAGACTATATTTTGGAACTTCCAAGTGGTTTGGAAGTAATTATGAATAATGTATTGTATGCTCCTAGTTTGACTAGGAACATAATTTCCGTTTCCCGTTTAAGACATTTTGGATATGATTTTATGTTTGTTAACGATGATATCCATGTTTCAATGAATGAAGTGTTTTATTTTAAAGCTAGCCCTTTAAATGGTATTTATGAATTGGTTCATGAAAACACTTCATGTAATAGCTCAATATACCAAACCACCACCAAGAAACTCAAAAGAGATTTGAGTGACACCTACATTTGGCATTGCCGCCTTGGACACATTAATAAGAACCGCATACAAGCATTACAAAAGAGTGGTCTTTTGAAAACAAACGAATGTGATTCGTATGACGTATGCGAATCTTGTCTTCAAGGGAAAATGACTAAGGCACCTTTTAGTGGAACTACCGAAAGGGCAAAAGATTTTCTAGGGATCATACATTCGGATGTATGTGGACCTTTTAAGCCAACCTCTAGGAATGGTGAAAGATACTTCATCACCTTTACCGATGACTATAGTCGCTATGGGTATGTGTACTTGTTAGCACACAAGGATGAAGCTTTTAAAATGTTCAAAATCTTCAAGAATGAAGTAGAAAATCAACTCAACAAAACAATAAAGATCCTTCGTTCGGATAGAGGAGGTGAATACCTTAGCAATGAATTTCAAGACTATCTTAGGAGTTGTGGGATTGTCTCACAACTTAGTCCACCTCGGACGCCACAACATAATGGAGTATCGGAGAGGAGGAATCGAACCCTATTGGATATGGTTCGATCTATGATGTGTAGAAGTTCATTACCTCTATCATTTTGGGGTTATGCCCTACTCTCAGCGGCCCGTATTTTGAATATGGCCCCAACCAAGAAAGTGGAAAGGACACCTTTTGAGTTATGGCATGGAAGGGTTCCATCCTTATCTTATTTAAAGGTGTGGGGTTGTGAAGCTTATGTAAAGCATGATGCTTCAAACAAGCTAGATCCCCGGTCCACTAAGTGTATATTTGTAGGATATCCTAAAGATTGTATAGGATATTACTTCTACAATCCAACAGAGCAAAAGGTATTTATTGCTAGAAAGGCCGAGTTCTTGGAAACTAAGTTCCTTATGGAAGGAACTAGTGCAAGAGCGGTGGAACTTGAGGAGGATCAAGAACCACAAGCCGATACACGTTTGGTTGAAACTAGCCCTCTACAAGAAATTGTTGGAGATGATCAAATGGTTGATCAAGACACACACAACGTTCGTAGATCTGGTAGAACTAGTAGTCCACCTGAAAGATATGGATTTTTCATGGAGGGATGCTATGTGGTAGATTCAGATGAACCAACCACTTACCATGATGCAATGACCGATTCCGAATCGGACAAATGGCTGGAAGCCATGAACGTTGAGATGCAATCCATGCATGCCAACCAAGTATGGGACTTGGTAGTGCGACCTCCTAACTCCAAGGTAGTTGGAAGTAAGTGGGTTTTCAAGAAGAAAACCGACATGCATGGGAACTTAGACACATTTAAAGCTCGACTTGTAGCAAAAGGTTTCACTCAAACTCAAGGGGTTGATTATGATGAAACTTTCTCCCCTGTGGCAATGCTAAAGTCGATTAGGATATTATTTGCCATAGCCGCCCATTATGATTATGAGATATGGCAATTGGATGTCAAAACAGCTTTCCTAAATGGATATCTTGAGGAAGATGTCTATATGGCTCAGCCCGAGGGTTTTGTCGATCCAAAACATCCTAATAAAGTGTGTAAGTTAAAGAAATCAATCTATGGATTGAAACAAGCATCAAGGAGTTGGAATCAGCGTTTTGATGAAGAGATAAAGAAATTTGGCTTCATCAAGAACGAGGATGAGGCTTGTGTGTATAAGAAGGCTAGTGGGAGTATAATAACTTTTCTAGTATTGTATGTAGATGACATACTACTATTTGGGAATGACATTCCAACCTTGGAAGGTGTAAAAACCTGGCTTGGAAGTTGCTTTTCCATCAAGGATCTTGGTGAAGCCACCTATATTTTGGGAATAAAGATCTATAGGGATAGATCAAGGCGCCTGATAGGCTTGAATCAAAGTGCATACATTGACAAAGTCTTGAAAAGGTTCAAGATGGAGAACTCTAAGAAAGGTTTGGTACCTATTCAAAGAGGGACTATATTGAGTAGGACTCAATGTCCAAGCTCAAAGGTTGAGCAAGACAAAATGAAAGGAATCCCATATGCGTCTGCTATTGGATCAATTATGTATGCTATGATATGCACTAGACCGGACGTGTCATGCGCCTTAAGCATGACAAGTAGATACCAACAAAATCCAGGAAATAGCCATTGGATGGCTGTCAAAAGTATATTGAAATATCTTAGAAGGTCTAAGGATATGTTCTTAATATATGGATCCGATGAGAAGGAACTCGTTGTAAGGGGTTACACGGATGCGAGCTTCCAAACGGATCGAGATGATTCTCGATCACAATCGGGGTATATCTTCATTTTAAATGGAGGGGCGGTCTCTTGGAAGAGCTCAAAGCAAGATGTGGTTGCATTGTCCACTACGGAATCAGAATACATCGCCGCATCTTTGGCCGCGCAAGAAGCCGCATGGTTGAAGAAATTTATTGCCGAACTAGGGGTTGTTCCTACCATTCAAGGACCCCTAGAGATCCTTTGTGATAACGAGGGAGCGATTGCTCAAATCAAAGAACCTCGTGATCATCAAAAGGTGAGGCACATCGAGCGGAGATTCAACTACATAAGGGATGAAGTTGCAAAAGGAAAGATATGTATTCGCAAAGTTCACACCGATGACAACGTCGCCGATCCACTCACGAAGCTCCTAGAACGCCCAAAGCATGAGGGTCATGTTTGTGCTATGGGACTTCGACATTCTAGTGATTGGATATGATTTATATTTTGTATTTGGATATCGGAACAATGTTTATTTTGACACTTTTATATGAATGTGGGATTTCATTTAAATTGTGTAGTGTTCCATTTTTGCATGTTTAAATCCGTGAATAAGTTACTTATTCTAAATGTCCGTAGTCGATCATATTTGTGGGAACAAATATGAAGGTAAGACTATTATGAACTTGGATTGGTGGATATTCATAAGGTATGAATATGGAGCAATGGGTTGCTACCAGAGTTCATAGATATTTGTGGGAGACAAATATTGGACGACCCGCTCTCAAGACTTACCCCATGGAATCTTAATTGATTGATCATAAGTAAGCTTGAGTAAAGGAGAATATCATTTGTATCCTTCGACCTGAGATACATATTGGGTCTTGATATTCATCTATGTTATGCCTTGACCTAGTTCTTCGCTGCTCTGAAACATGACAGTACATAAGGCTAAAGTCAGGTATGATACTGGGTGATTGTGAGAGACGTATGTAGTCGAGATGGAATTTGTCCCTCTTATGTGTTGAGAGTTAGATGTCTAAGGCCTGTTACAAAGTTAAATCAATAGAGAATGATCATTCTGTGTCTCTAGATTTAACATGACATCTGTGACAAAGGGATAATTGATAATTTCACCTATAACATTTCAAGTGGCGACTTGAAGGAGATGATGTTATTGAATGGCACTACGTCATGAATATTAGGGGTAGCAAACCGTTGTTAGGCGGTATTTGCTGCTTGCATCAATCTTTTATGAATCTTGTGCAAGTGGGAGATTGTTGGACTCTATATGCCCAAGACACATATTAGATTGATGTGGCTAGTACTTCATGATCCAAGTCGGGTCATACCCAATAACGAGTTAGACAACGCACCAACAATATTTGTTCTAGATATGATCAAATGAATAAATATTACAACGTGAAGGCTTTTAGAAATGGGTTTCTAAGTGGTTGCACTTATGATTAAATCATATGGATGATTTATATTAAAGAAGTAAATAACAATATCATTTAATTGGTTAAATATATTGTTACATAACATATAAATGGATTATATGATATTAGACATGTTACATGTCATGCAAAGTGTTACATGACACCTTATAAGGATAAGGAATAAACATGTAATAAAAAGGGGTATTAATATAAGTAAGAAAGGAGGTTTAAAATGGTTTAAATCTCCCTCCTAAATGATTAAAAACCGGACATAAAGCTTTGGTGTGATTGGAGAAGCTTTGTCTTCTCCCAAGACATGCATAAAAGTGTCTAGGTTCATCCCCCCTTCTTTAACACACTTGGTCATTAAAGTGCATCTCTCTCTCTCTCAAAAACACACTTTTGGAAAAAGAAATCAGATTTCTAAGTGTTCTCTCAAGCTTGAATACGGATTCAAGGTGAAAGAAAGAGTGTGAAAGATCTTCAAGAAATCCTAGCAACAAGGTGTGATTGTTGCTTGAGCTCGTGGGTATACAAGCTTGAGGCTCCGGTGTTCGGATCTAGGCCATTCAAGCTCATCATCTTCTTCTTTTCTCTCCATCTTAAGGAAGAAGGTATACTTTATAAACAACCTATGGATGTGTTCAAGTTTTGATAGCATGCAACTCCATATAAGGATCCTCGGTTTGGGTTTTAATCTTGCATGTCAAAATCGGTTTTGATATCAACTTGAACAACTAAAGTTTTGTTCTTCCGCTGCGTTTTACATTTTAAGGAGTTAAAATGGCTTTGATAATGTTCTTAAAACCCATCAATAAACACATGAGACACATCCATTAACAAAAAATGAATTACCTCGTCAAACATGGTTTAGTTGAAGGTGTACCAAAACACTAGTTTGTTTTCAATGATGTATGTGTTTCTTGCAAGAAGGGTAAACGAAAAAAGAATTCACTTCCAATCAAGAAGATTAATTCAATTGAAGTTCCTCTTGAATTGCTTCACAGGATCCCTTTGGTCTAGTGAACAAAAAGAGCATTGATGAGCGATTAAAATGTACACTTTATTTTATATTAATCACTCTCGCGTACACACCAAATTGTGTATAAAGTATATTATATTAGTTAGTTTTTCCGTTTTAGTGTGTTGATGAGTGTAAATAGAGCTTAAATTGTCATTAGTTAAGCTGAACACGACGTTTAGATGCTTATTGACCGTGGCACGAGAATGTGAAACTCATTTTTATAAAGTCACTTAGAGTTAAATATGATTTTAAATGTGCACTTGAATAATTTAAAAAGGTTAAAAGTGGTATCATGTGCTTCGTGAGCTGGTGAGATAGCAACGAATGTAGTGATTCTATTCTAACATGACATTGATGTGAGCTAATTGCTGGATGTGTAGGTGGAGCTAAAAGAGAATGTACAATTTAAAGAGGAAATCATGAGAGGATGGCACATGGGCTCGAAGGTTCATGACATGCTACACATGTGTGAACGCATGAAAGGAAAATAATTGAGGTCAAGAAGGCAGTGTCGAGGAGGTGGCAGATAATGGAGTATCGATGAGCTGTCAAGAATAAGCGGCAATGTCAGAACACGGGCGGTACGCGCCGAACGCGAAAATTTTAGGGCGGTACGCCTCATGATTGAAGTCGGCAGAATTTTATTTATTTTTCTTTTCTAAACCTATTTAAAGGGTGTTTAGGCATTAGTTCGAACCCTAATCACCCCCAGCCGTTTTTGGGGTGAGAATTACGAATTTTAGAGTTTTCTTTTCATCTTTCTCATGTTTGTGATCAGTACGATGTCTGGCTAATTCATTGTAACTACTTTTGGTGAACGGTATGTGAAATCTTTCTGTTTCTAATCTATCGTTGCTAGTTGTTCCGGAATACTTGCTACCGTTGAACACCCGCATGCTGAAGTTGTTTAATCTAACTAGTAACCTAGGGTTTTAGTGGTCCACTGTTTATTGATCTAGCACTTTCTTGCGGCAGGACTAATCAGCCCATTAGGAACTTAGGTTATTAGGTCAAGGAGGCAATTGGGGGACTATGTCTATGTAGTCATTAGCCTCTGATTAGGTTTTACCCAGATAGGTAGCCATACCAGGATCCAGAAGTAGTTAGTTTCTCATTTGTAGTTTAATACTAGTTTTAGTTAGTTCATCAATTCCAAACTCATTCAAAACAGCCAAGAGGCAATTCTAGCTAATTAATTAGATTAAGTTAGTTTAGTTTAGTTATTCAATCTAGGTTAGTGACAGTAATCTAGATTTAGGTAGTTAATTTAGTTAGGTAGTTAAATTCTAAATCACTAGTGACCACTAACTCCCCTGGATTGATACCCTACTTACCCTATCTATAGGTTTAAGTTTAGGATTATTTGTAGCGGTCACGACAACCGTTATCAAATTGGCGCCGTTGCCGGGGAGTACGTGCGCTTGTTAGTGATTTTAGTTTTTTTAGTTAATTTTTTGTTTTCTTTGTTTTTCTAAAAAAAAAAAAAAAAAACAAGCTCATAAATATTTTCTTTTTGTTTTTGCAATTTTAATTTTGTTAGTGTAGTTTGAAAAAAAAAAAATTCTTTTTGTTATTTTTTATTTTTCTTTATTATATCTTTTGTTCGTTTTTACCGTGGTTTTCGAGTTTGTCTGCGCAGGTTCATTTTTTTTTGCAGGCTTAGTAGTGACTCAAGGAAATAAATATCACCATGGGTTGGGAGTATGGCGATCCGTGTTTAAGTTGTGGGAGTCTCAGTCATATGACTCATCGGTGCCCAGAGTTCGACACTTGGAATAAAAAGAAGGTGGAAGAGTATGCACGTAGGAAACGAAGAGAAGCTGCTCAAAGACATCCTCAAACGGGATATGAACATTCAAATTCAGTCTACTCACATTGTAGGGCACTTCCGTTGGATTCTCGAGGATACTATCAGTCAGGATATCAGGACCAATGTAATAACTCTTACCAGGAATATGAAGACACAAGCGTATATTCTCAATATCAAAGACCGTCTTCATCTTACAATCAGGGATATTCTCAATCCAAGAATTATAATTATTTGAATCATGATATATATTCTAATAAAAATAATTATAATTCTAACTTTACATCGCTTGCAGGATATCATGATGGATATGGGAACAATTACTCTCAACCAGCATATGAGGCTCAACAGTATTTTGATGAGTTTGACCAAGGGTATCCCCAGTACCCCCAATATCATGAGCAGCATGATTATTATGATGGTGGGTACGAAGCAGACATGTCAAATCAAGGTTACTACCAGGGTGAATACCAGATGGATTCTTATGGTTGTGGGGATCAACAACAGGATCAGATAGAGGATATCAGTGCTCAGTTGAGTGCAATGGTGGAGAATATGAATTCCATCATCGAGGGCCAAAAGCAGCTCGTTGAAAAGGTCCAGGGCATTGAGAGGAAGTTTGACATCCGAGACGAGAAATTGAAAGCATTTAAAAGGCAGTTGGCACAACTGGCGGAAGACATGGAAAATCAAGAAGTTGAATGTTGGAAAGTTTCAGAAGAAGAATCGAATGAAGGTACATGTTTTTCAGAACCTGAAGAAGTAGTTTGGGAAGAAACTGGTGCGGCGATTGAGGTTGAGTGTGATGTAGTGCCTTCAGAAGTCGAGGTTGTTGAGGAACTAGTAGTGGAGGTTAAGAGTGATGCGGTACAGGAGGATGACGAGATTGTGGATGAGGAGATTGAAGATGAGCAAGTACGTGAGATCCCAAAAGGTACTATTGATCCCCCTCCCTCTTTATTTATTTTGCAGGTAACTGAGGAACAACCGGTAAGGAAGAGGAAGGTTGAGGAAGATGACATTGGGCAGATACAAACCAAGAAGCTCCGCAATTTGTTTTGTGAAGTGTCATTGGCGAAATTGCAACTTTTAATGCGACATGTCAATTATCGGGCATATGTTGGCAACTCTAAAGGTAAGTGTTCGATCCATGATGAATTTGTTTTTCAATTTGATTTGTTTCACATGTTGAATTTGAAAAGAAAAATTAAAAGACGTGTGAACTACCGAGCATTCATCGGTAATGTGATTGGCAAATGTGGCTTGAAGAAAGTGAACGTGGCGTGTCAAATACCGAGCGTTCATCGGGAACTCGGTTGGGAAGTGTGGACTGAAACCACCATGAGCAGAGAAGGAAGGATGGTCTGGCTGAAGACCATAAACTTAGCGCTTTCTGGGAGGCAACCCAGTGGTAGGTTTTTTATTTAATTTGTTTTATTTTTTATTTTGTGTGTCTTTTGTGTTTTGTGTTTTTCAGGAGTTGGATCAGTTTTTGGAGATACGAATTGAGCAAAATGAAGTGTTCCAGGTATGTTTAGGGTTATATATTAATTGGAACAGGTTGTGGTAAGAAATCTGGAAGTTTTGACAGAGAAGAGAAAATTTTCTAAGTGTCTAAAAATTTACAAACTTTCTGTCGCAAAGAGGGCAGGGCGGTACGCCCCAGTTCTTCACGTTCAGGGCGGTACGCCCAGGATTAGGTGGCAGAAATTTTTGTTTTTTTTTCTTATCTCCGATCACCGGTACGTTTCCTAATTCTATTTCTTTTTATTTGTTTGTTTATTTATTTTTCTTATTTATTTTTGTTGTTTCTTTATTCACATTGAGGGCAATGTTGAACTCAAGTGTGGGGAGGGGAATAACGCGTTTCGTTTGTGTTTATTTTTTTTTGTGTGTTTAAAAATCAAACAAAAAAAAAATTAAAAATTTGAAAAAATGTCTTTGGAAAAATTGCCGGTACATGGAAAATGATAGTACAATTGGGAATCGATTTTCAGAAGAATAAAAATATAAGAAAGAAAGGGAAAAGTGGTAAGAAAAGGAGAGAATGGAAAATATATCTAATTTGTGATGTGTCGGTAGGCCCAACTGATTTAGTAAAGCTTAATTATCCCTTGGTGTTTATTTGTGTATAAATATGTAATTAAATTAGTTTGCTAGTGGGTTCCCATTTTAGGAGTTAGAGTGAGGTTGAAACTGATGATTAGGAGGAAAAAGACCTTTTTAGATTAGAGACTTATATATCCTCAGAATAAACTGGCACGTTATGATCTTTTTGCGAAAGCAAATCCGAGAAATAACGGCGCCCCATTTTTCCATCTTTTGAGCATATTAGGTAATAAATTGGTTAATGAATTAGAGTGAAGGGACAAAATACTCACGTATGATTTCGGGGGTAAGACCTTGTGAAAGAATGCCTCTGATGATGTTCCGGATCTCGCGGGCAAAACACTCACGTATGATTTCGGGGGTAAGACCTTGTGAAAGAATGCCTCTGATGATGTCCGTTGGTAAGTATAGTTAAAATTAACCAAATATATAAAAAAAATTGAAAAAATTTGAAAAAAAAGAGAAAAAGAAAAGAAAAAAATAGAAAGAAATAGTAGACAAATAAATGCTCAAGCAATTTCATTATCCATGCAAATTCATCATTCTTGGGATATATGAGTATCTAGTTTAACTAGGGTGGGGAAAATATAAATAATACATCTTTATTACCCTTTGCTTTGACCGAATTTGAGTCGGGATTAGATTAAGCTAGGACTTTCTGAATGTGGGACACATTGGTAGGGTAATACAAATGATTCGGTAATTTATATAAACACCTTGGGGGCTCAAAGATCAGTGGTTGGGTTTAGTCGGACCGAAATATCGGCAATTGCAATTAGAATATGTGATTACATTTTGGAATGTGGAATGGAAAAGGTTGATAAAGTAGAAAATTAAATGATTTTGTGATTGATTTCCTGATTATGATTCCATGGCAGTTTTTCCGAGACGAAAAAAGATAAGTGTGGGGATGTGATGAGAGGTTAAAATGTACACTTTATTTTATATTAATCACTCTCCGTACACACCAAATTGTGTATAAAGTATATTAATTAATTAGTTTTTCCATTTTAGTATGTTATGATGTAAAAGAGCTTAAATTGTCATTAGTAAGTTGAACATGATGTTTAGATGTTTATTGATTGTGGCTCAAAAGTGAAACTATTTTTATAAATCACTTGAGTTAAATATGATTTTAAAGTAAACAAAATAATTTAAAAAGGTAAAAGTGGTATCTGTGCTTCTAGTCGTGAGAAACAACAATTATGATTCTATTTTAATATTAATTGATGTGAGCTAATTCTAATTGTAGGTGGGCACACGTGAATGTCAGAGAAAAATGAGAATTAAATGGGCTTAGGTTCATGACATGAATTGAGAGAAAGAATGAAAGGAAAAGGGTCAGAGGCAGTTCGAGGAGGTGGCAGAATAAGGATTTCGATGGCTGTCAAAATAAGCGGCAATATAGAATACGGGCGGTACGCCCAAACCCGAAGATTTTAGGGCGGTACGCCCCAGATCGGAGTCGGCAGAATTTTATTTATTTTTCTTTTCTAAACCTATTTAAAGGGTGTTTAGGCATTAGTTCGAACCCTAATCACCCTCAGCCGTTTTTGGGGTGAGAATTACGAATATTAGAGTTTTCTTTTCATCTTTCTCATGTTTGTGATCAGTACGATGTCTGGCTAATTCATTGTAACTACTTTTGGTGAACGGTATGTGAAATCTTTCTGTTTCTAATCTATCGTTGCTAATTGTTCCGGAATACTTGCTACCGTTGAACACCCGCATGCTAAGCTGTTTAATCTAACTAGTAACCTAGGGTTTTAGTGGTCCACTGTTTATTGATCTAGCACTTTCTTGCGGCAGGACTAATCAGCCCATTAAGAACTTAGGTTATTAGGTCAAGGAGGCAATTGGGGACTATGTCTATGTAGTATTAGCCTCTGATAGGTTTTACCCAGATAGGTAGCATACCAGGATCCAGAAGTAGTTATCTTTAGTTAATAAGTTAGTTAGTTCACAATTCCAAACAAAAACAGCCAAGAGGCAATTCTAGCTAATTAATTAGATTAAGTTAGTTTAGTTTAATTCAATCTAGGTTAGTGACAGTAATCTAGATTTAGGTAGTTAATTTAGTTAGGTAGTTAAATTATAAATCACTAGTGACCACTAACTCCCCTGGATTGATACCCACTTACCCTATCTATAGGTTTAAGTTTAGGATTATTTGTAGCGGTCACGACAACCGTTATCAACCAACTCAAAGAATCGCCCAGCAATCTGCAAGCAAAGGTAAGTTAATTAACAAATTAAACTCTGAATGGACTAACTATGCAGGAAAATTCAGGGGTACCTAGGATTTACTTACTTAGCGAGAGGTAGCCTCAGCATGTGAAAGTAGCCCGGCGACATCCATGTTCTCCAGGGGCTGCGGTGATATGGCGGAGCTGGTGGCCCTGGTTTTGCGCTTGGTGCCCGAGGTCTTGGAAGGTGGAGCTTTGGGGACCGATGGAGGCTCGGATTTTACCGTGGCCAGGACTTGGAAGTCATCATCACTCAGCAGATAGGCGTCCAGATCCACCTCTTCAAAGTTCACAGCAGCAGCAGCTAAGAAACGAAAAGAATAAAAAGTTAGCGAAATCCAGGGAGAATCTTAGGTCTAAAAGACAGGGTCCTAGGATGCTTACAACTCGACATGCTATGGGAGCAGGAAGAAGCAACTTGATCAGGGTCAACCTTGAACTCGAGGTCCTCTTCAGTGATGGTCAAGAAGGTCTCGAACCACTCGAACGTCCTTAGATTCACAGGGCCAATGGAACTCAAGCTAGGCACTGCAAAAACAGAAACATTCAAGGTCGGTTTTCGTTAAACTTGTATTTTAAAAAATTGAAACCCTAATTCCTAATGCAGGTGAGGACCTACCCTCTACTCTCCACCTAATCGGAAGGTCCATTCCTCCCGGGATGGTCGACCTCTTCACAAAAAAAGAACCTCCCCTTCCATTCTTCATGGTATGAAGCCTGAGGAATCATCTGAGTACCCTTGTTTAGAGCCTTGAACAAGTATCGGTTGCTGCCATGGGACTTCAGTTCATAGCCCAGGGACAGCTCAGGCAACCCAACCAGGGAATCAAACTCCCTGTTCAGGCGGTCAAGGGTACCCAAAATTCTCCATGCAATAGGAAGAGTTTGGGTGTAAGCAAGGCCGGTAGCTTCGAAGAATTCAGCCACTAACCCAGTGAAAGGATATGAAAGCCCCATGGAGAAAGGAGTGAAAGGAAAGCAGACCCAGGTTGCGGAACAAAAATCCTTGTAAGTCTCCTGTCGAAAGGCCTAACCTCGGCACCATCAGGAAGAAGACCGGACGCCAACAAACAGGTAATGTCGGCGTCGGAGAAGCTGCAGGTTTCCGTTTCCGAAGCTTGCAGATACTTCTGATCAAGGAAATCCTCGATCCCGGTCTGTATGGCCACCGTTTCCGACCGGATTTTCTTACGAGTCATGGTAACGTAAGAAGAAAAGAAAAAGAAATCAGGGGAAAGATTACCTAATCAGAAGAAGAAGTGAGCCGGAGGTCCGAACGATCGAATTTTGCTCTCGAAAACGGTAATGGAGAAGAAAGAGGAAGGTAAATGCAGATATTTAAGGGGATCTAGAAGTTGTAGAGGTAATGGGACACGATCCTACGACGTGGCGCAACGGATCCTCATTTAACAGACACGATCGAAACAAGAGCTGATTTGACCCAAAATTTGAAATTTTCACAGCTGTAAATTCTATCCACAACTCGCGAAAATTTGGGGGCAATTGTTATACCCCGAATTCTCGGCTGATAATCCAGGGTGCAGGTAAAGGCCAAGGACAGGAGTGACCCAGGAATTGTATAACCCAGAATTTAACAGGTAACGTTCAAATGACCCTGAATGTGTCCATAGTAAAGTGATGACCCAGGATGTCGACTTTATTCAGGGAAGTTTACATTCATTTTACTCTATATTAATATGATCTAAAATGTGCATAATCCAGGGTTACCCTTATTTTATAGATGACCCAGCATGTGGAAATGACCCTGCATGCTAGGACATTGTCACTAACGTGTTTTGTGCTTTTATCTAAGTGACGACAGGTTGACAAAGTCTCTCAAACGGTCGAATAAGGGAAGCTGAAGACTCATTTAGCACGTGGTCAAAGTTTGTTAGCTGAAAGACCGGTCAACTAACTGAAAGAGACATTGAGAAGAAGATCCCTGGAATATCGGAGAAGTAGTTGAAGATCTAGGAGTATATATAGGACACTTAGACTTAGTTTTCAGCTCATTCGAGCTTTACTCATTGTATTCTCATACTTATTTCCCTGCGTACTCATTGTATTCAAGCTTTTTACGTGATCAATAAATTGGTAGCGTGTGTTATCGCTACCCGGGGTTTTTATGCCGGCGGCGCCTTAGAGACATCTAAGGGCTAAGGGCTTTTCCCTAGTAAAATTCTCGGTGTTCCTACTTGCATTTCAGGTTGCATTTGTGTTGCTAAGTTTCTTAACTGATTTCATAAGCAAACCTAATTTTTTACCAAGGATTATAGTCGTTTGGCCCTGGAATTCTACTGATATCCCAGGATTTCTTCAAACTGTTTTCATTTCTAAATCCTAGGCACCGAACCTCACATTCTTATTTGGTTCAAATCTTACTAATCTTGCTTAAGTAATTTTTAGCCAAAACACTAACCAAGCCAAACACTCCCCTTATTAACCAAACCAAACACTCTCATTCTTTTCTTCTTTTTCGTGTCTTTGTGTGTTGAGAGAAACAACAGCAACAGAAACCGGCGGCCGTTGAAACTGAAATACAAGTCGAAAGCTTCAACGTTTTAATTTCTTTGTGTGTTGATAATTGTTTTTTGTGCCTAATTAATTTTTAAATAAACTTATTTCTTGAAACTAAAATACAAGCCGGAAGCTTCAACGTTCAACGGCACTACCGTCGTCATCGTCATCGTTATAACGTATCTCCGGCGATCAATCTTTTCATTCAATCACGGCGAACTTGATCAATCTTTTCATTCAATCACGGCGACCTCGATCTAACGATTGCCGGAGCTCGATGTTTGTCGAATATGGATTTGTTAGTGACCCGTACTTGACGGTGAGCATCAGAGGAACCACCTTCGCGCGGTAATGCCCGGTGAGTTGATCGACGACTGATTCCCTATATTTGGTTCCCTACAAAGGTATCCGATTTCTCGTGCCAGATGGTCGCTGGATGGTCACCGGATAGTCGCCGGATGGTCGCCGGATAGTCACCGGTTTTCTGTTACATCTGTTTTCCTTCGACACTCACAAAACAAAGAAAAGAACGAGAGTGTTTGGTTTCTCTCAACACACACAAAAACAAAAACAAAAAAGGTAGTGTTTGGCTGACTTAATATGGCTTAATATGACGTGGCAGGGATTAAAAAAATAAAAAGATAAGTAAATATTCAGCTCAGGTGCCACCTCAACAATAAACTTAACGGTGTTAAGTTTTTTAACGGCAGGACCATTAAAAATAAATATGTTGAAAGTTGGAACCATTGGGAGTTATTATTAAAAGTGAGATTAATGCTGGTCAACTCTAAAAACTTGGGATTATTTAAATCCAATTTTCCAATATATATATATATAGGGGAAGAATCTTGCAAAAACCCTTTATATTGCGAAAACGCGAAAACCAATATTAAAACCTACATAACGTCTTCATACGTTAATGTTTTTTCATAAAATTGGCGCCAAATATCTTAGAATTACGTTATCTTCAATTCTGAAAACAAATATTAAAAAAAATTAATGGTTTTTTTTTCGTGTGATACACATGTGTATCACGTGTGATACATATGTGTATCAT
>JBCNJP010000027.1:50509062-50580062 GCA_039602395.1 Deinandra increscens subsp. villosa | reverse complement strand
TTATTGGGCCATCATTGGTCCGAAACACAACTTATTGGTTACATACACACCTTATTAGGCCATCATTGGTCTCAACTGACCCTCGTTGCCCCTAAACACACCTTATTGGGCCATCACTGGTCCTAAACACAACTTATTGGTTACATACACACCTTATTGGGACTCATTGGTCCCAACTGACCCTCGTTGCCCCTAAACACACCTTATTGTGCCATCATTGGTCCTAAACACAACTTATTGGGACCCATTGGTCCTAAACATGCTTATTGGGACTCATTGGTCCTAAACATGGTCCTAAACATGCTTATTGGTTAATTCCCCAAAATTTAAGGTTTTTGTAGATCCGTTCTGTTTTTTGTGTTTAGGGTTTTTGTTTAACAAAATGGAGATTGTGCGAACAGATTACATTTTTTTTACCTATAGTTATGCATCAGTTGTTGATCGGATTGCAATTGTTGATCGTCTCTGTTTTCGAGGATTAGGGATTTTGTTTAACGAAATGGAGATTGTGTGAACAGATTACATTTTTACCTGAAATTATGTATCAGTTGTTGATCGGATTGAAATTGTTGATCGTCTTTGTTTTCGAAAATTAGGGTTTTTGTTTAACAGATTGATTTCATAAACAAAAATAGATAAACAAGTATATAACAAAAAGTGGATTTCATACTACTGTAACCAAATCCAAACACAAAATTGTTTCCTTATTTACATGTTCATTCCTAAAAAAACAAAAGACAGAGCAGTTACGGGTTGAGGTTCACGGGAACCTAGACTCCATCTCCTTCACCAACTCCAAATTCCTACTCATAGCTTATTGCCTCTGTTGAACCAACATTTGAATCCTGGCAGATGTGTATCTCTTCTGCCAGAGAAGGTGCCATCTGGTATCTTGATGGACTTGGTGGCTGTGTAAGTACTTGGTTGAGCATGGCCAACCCGTCTAAGAGACTCTGTCTCTCTGCCGTGATAATCACCCCGTACCGCTCTAGGGTAGCAATAATCTTTATCTGCAAATAATTTTCAACTATTTCTTTCAAGTTTGCCATTTTGAGAAGGATTTGAGGGTTTTGAGAAAGGGTTTGATAAGGATTTTGAGAAAACGTTTTATAAGGATTTTGAGAAGGGTTTGATAATGACGGTGAGGAGTTTCTTATTACTGACCAGGTGGTATGGTTATATGTGCAAATCACTTGAGTACGCCTAAGCTTAGATGCCAATCACTAGAGTATACCAAATGTCTGATTTTATTGAACACTGCACATTATAATTACTTTCACTGTTTCACACATTCTCCAAGTTCAAATGAAATTTCTACACGTTTAAAAAAACTAGTAAACTACTAAAAATTTAATCACACATCCGAAATTATCCGAAACTACTTTCATACGTTCTTAAAATATTAATGTTTCGGAGAAGAAGAACAAAACCGGAAGAACTAGAATTCCTTAGAAAGAAGAGTTCATCCTGATTGAGAGAAGATGAACAGAAATGGATGAATTGACTGGAATTAACAAACAATTAAGTGAAATTAATATAAAGGTTAAACATATTACAGAAACAAAATAAAACAAAATATTTGGTTTAAACACTTGACCCACACAAGTCACAAACCCCTCTTTAAGGAGTTCCGTTATATTCAGCGGCCATACGGGCGATAATAACCGCATCTTACAGAACATCAGCGTGAAGCTTGTAAAAAATCAATTCATTACAATTACTCTTTAATCCGGAACCTTAAAGAGGTTAATAATTCCCCACACCAGTAGAAGCTTAAAATCTTCTCCGGTTTCATGTAAGTAGAGTTCGAACGCAACGAATAACAGGTCTTCCTTGGGTTGGTTCTCTTATTCATTCTCTTTACATTTCCTGTTGAATGTTTTTATTTTCTGGTAATCAAATTAACAAGTCAAAATTAAACGAAGAAAGTCAAAATTACCCACTGAGTTCATGAGGATTGAGAGTAGATGAACTAGAGTTCTTCAGGATTATAAAGAGTTATTCAGTAATAGAACCGGATGAACTAGAGTTCTTTAGGATCAAGAGTTATTTAGTAATACAACAGGATGAACTAGAGTTCTTCAGGATGAACCGGATAAACTAGATTTCTTCAGGATGAAATATATATACTATAAATAACCAGAGTCGTTATTTCTGTTCGTAGTCAATAGGATTTTCCCATGTATTTAAACCCATTATCTAGTGAATCTAAAATCATTCTGGTTGAATACAATTCTTAATATTTAGTCACACAACCTAATATATGTAGAAGACAACCGTATGAACTAGAATTCTTCTGGAAGAAGAGACAAAACACACATCTGATGCATATCCTGTTAATTGTTTTGATTTTCTGGTAATCAAATTAACAAGTCAAAATTAAACGAAGAAAGTCAAAATTACCCACTGAGTTCATGAGGATTGAGAGAAGATGAACTAGAGTTCTTCAAGATTATAAGGAGTTATTCAGTAATAGAACCGGATGAACTAGAGTTCTTCGGGATCAAGAGTTATTCAGTAATACAACAGGATGAACTAGAGTTCTTCAGGATGAACTGGATAAACTAGATTTCTTTAGGATGAGCCATATATACTATAAATAACCAAAGTTGTTATTTTTGTTCGTAGTCAATAGGTTATTCCCATGTACTTAAACCCATTATCTAGTGAATCTAAAAATTATTCTGGTTGAATACAATTATTAATATTTAGTCACACAACCTAATATATGTAGAAGACAACCGGATGAACTAGAATTCTTCAGGAAAAAGAGAAAAACACACATCTGATGCATATCCTGTTAATTGTTTTGATTTTCTGGTAATCAAATTAAAAAGTTAAAATTAAACGAAGAAAGTCAAAATTACTCACTGAGTTCATGAGGATCAAGAGAAGATGAACTAGAGTTCTTGAGGATTATAAAGATTTATTCAGTAATAGAACCGGATGAACTAGAGATCTTTGGGATCAACAGTTATTCAGTAATACAACAAGATGAACTAGAGTTCTTCAGGATGAACTGTATAAACTAGATTTCTTCAGGATGAACTATATATAGTATAAATAACGAAAGTTGTTATTTCTGTTCGTAGTCAGTAGGATATTCCCATGTATTTAAACCCATTATCTAGTGAATCTAAAATCATTATGGTTGAATACAATTCTTAATATTTAGTCACACAACCTAATATATGTAGAAGACAACCGGATGAACTAGGATTCTTCAGGAAGAAGAGTCAAAACACACATCTGAAGCATATCCTATTGAATTTTTTGATTTTTTGGTAATCAAATTAACAAGTCAAAATTAAACGAAGAAAGTCATAAATTACCTACTGAGTTCATGAGGATTGAGATAAGATGAACTAGAGTTCTTTAGGATTATAAAGAGTTATTCAGTAATAGAACCAGATGAACTAGAGTTCTTCAGGATCAAGAGTTATTCAGTAATACAACAGGATGAACTAGAGTTCTTCAGGATGAACCGGATAAACTAGATTTCTTCAGGATGAACTATATATACTATAAATAACCAAAGTTGTTATTTCTGTTCGTAGTCTATAGGATATTCCCATGTATTTAAACCGATTATCTAGTGAATCTAAAATCATTCTGGTTGAATACAATTCTTTATACACTAATATTTAGTCACACAACCTAATATATGTAGAAGACAACCGGATGAACTTGAATTCTTCAGGAAGAAGAATCAAAACACACATATGGTGCATACACATAAACAATTAATTTCATATATAATCCAAAAGATGTGATATCCGTTAATAGTTACAAATACATATATAATAAAAAAACAACATAAACTTAAAACATGCTCCCACTAGAGAAATTGTCTGAATCGTCATAGCGGCCTGTGCTACCTTCAAAGGGGGAGGAGGAGGAGGAAGACACCTCCTCATCTCCATCGAGGTAGATGGATATGATCTCCTCGTCCTTGACGTGCAGGGCCAAGGCCTTGACATCCCTCGGATCATCAGTGAATGGAACCAATCCATAATCCAGAGACAACCCTGGGATCCTCAGGTAGGGGTCGAAATCGTTCAAGTCATAACCTAGGTCAAACACCATTTGACCTAGGTCATCAAATGAGAAGGAGGTAATATCCACCTCGTCAAAGCAGCGAACCCTCCCATCGATGTATTGTATCCGACCATTGAGGCTCGCAAAATACCCTAGTTGATAGATCACCAAAGTAAATAAACTAAAATCTTCTTCCCCTATTCAAGAAAAATAACCAAATCAGAGACGCGATTTCCACATTAAAGCATTTGAATTTCAGCCATTTAAATGATTACTTACTGTATTCGGGGCTATCTTCCACATTCAGAGGACGCAAATGCCACATTTTCAGAGAGTGGTGATAAACCCAAAAACAGAGAGCTGAGAGAGATAACGGCGTATATGGTGATGCTCGACAATTAATTAATTAATTATATGATTTATATCCAAAACTCGGGTGGTAGATAAAGATTTGACCTCTAGTAATGATATATATTCGCCGTCGTCACATATAACTAATTATTAAAATTGGCTACTATTTAGTCACGGTTAATATATGTGGCCATAGGTAATAGATTTTTTTCTACTTTCGCCACGCATTTAATATTTTACCGTGACCTTAAAATAGATTTTTGTCACTTACAACCTACTATTTGGTCACACAACCTAATAACAGTGGCCATATGTACTAGCTTTTAGCCACATAACTAAGTAAAAACAGTGGTCATTGCTCACATTTAGCCACGCATAATATATACTTAAAAGTTTTGTTTTTTTTTTCAATTTACTAAGTAATAAAATTCACTCTTCCATCATACAACATTATTTAAGCGTGGCCATACATTCCTTTTTGGTCACACGAATAAAAAATCATAAACATTCCGTGGCCGTTTGGTGCATTTCGCCACTCTTTTTTAAGTGTGACAAATAAGTGTCACATGTTGTTATAAAACAGTGGCTAAAGCCATTGCACCTGATTGTTGTTGTCGCATAAACAATAAAATATGTGGCTAAAAGGGTCCAAAGGCTTTATATTTGGCCACAGGTACAAAATATGTGTGGCTAAAACTAGTGTTTCTTACCTTTAGTCACGTTTTTTTTTAAAACAGTGGCTATGCATTAAAAAAAACCATGGCCAAAGCCACTTTTTGACGTAGTGACATTCGTATACTTTCTAATTTGCCGAGCCTACCTTGCATATCGATCAATTGTTTTATGTCTTTTTCATCTAGTTTATCCATGAGCCAGACAATGTAAGCCAATGTACCATCATTTCCCAATCATGTCGGATACAAATTCTCATTATTCAATGTTTTTGTATTTTCAAATTTTCTCCCCCTAAAAATGACAAACTCTATTTTCTAGATTTTCATTTTTACTATTCGAAATACAACACACTATTTTTGTATTTTTCAAAAACAAACTCCCCCTCAAATTGAGACGGAGGGAAAAACAAACCAGAAATTTATCAACCAACACGAATAATTGCAGTTTTTGCCATTTGGAAACACATATTTGATTTGGAAATTCAAGTTAAGTTATCACAGACATTCCACTATCAGCAATCTTTCAACTACCGATAGATCTTCCTGAAATACCTGCTGAAACCAAATAAAACATTAGATGCTTTGGGATCGACCCGATTTAATAGCTTCGCTCGCCTGGTGTCTTCCACATAGTCTGTGTTGGCCTTGAAAACAACTTCCGGTTTCCATTTCATTGAAGATTATTATAATTTATCACAACTTGAAAATGACTGAACCGACATCTTTGACGAAGACGACTTACTAGTTGTTTTAAATTTTGGGGACCATGATTCATCAAAAATTTTATCATTTTTATCCACATATTTTGCATTTTTATGGACATATGCAGTCGTCAGACAATTTGCAACCATATGTCTAGGTCGACGACATGCATAGCAAATTCTTTCATGAAACTTTGAAAAAATTCTTTAGTTTCCAACTATGATTCACAGCAGGAGAATCGTAGTAACTAAAAGAATGATCTAAAGCAAATGAATCAAAGAAATTATCGGAAGAATCATACCTAGGAGATGATCTTTTGGGTAAGTAGTAAGAACTACTCGACGAACCTCCAGAATGATAACAACCATTTCTTGATGTAGAAACATTTGGCTTCTTTTGATGAGCTTGATTTTGCTGAGTCTGAACAGGTTCAACAAACGGTTTCTTCGGTTGTTGTTGATGATGAGGAACATAATTTAACAACAACTTTCTTATGTTTCTACGTTGTCTGTTGCACTGAAACATCCTTGACTTCATAACCCATCCCTTTGTGCTTAAACCCTTGAACTTTTGATGACTCAACTTTAGGATCAAAAACATTCCTTTCTTTTGCCCTTCCTGTAAATTTAGCTTTAATATCCTTCAGCTTGTTCTCATGAATGAGCTATTTATCAAGTTCAGCTTCAGTTGAAAAACTAACAAACTTCTTACTCTTGTAAAAAATCTTCTCATCATCCAAAACTGATGAACGAGAATCAAACTTTGGAGCATGTCCATTGATAACTTTCTTCTTCCCAGACTTTGACTTTTTCTTGTTCTTTGCTGAAACCGGTGTTGCAAACTTTGAATAATCATGCATTTCGCCATTTGGATCTATAGAAGTAGATGGAATACTTGATACATCAACCGGTGACGGAACTTTATGTAAATCATCCTTAACGGTTTCTTCATTCTTCTCTAGTTTGTAAATGTAATTCAAAAATGTCGGTGACAAATTGCAATTCTTCACTTGTCTTTGCAAATCAAGAATCTCAATTTTCATTTCGGAAATCTGCACTTGAGCACTTAACAGATATTTCTAAGACATAATGAATTATTCCAAAAACTCATTATATTCATACTTATGTCTTCTCCTCAAGTCACATTCTTCCAAAAAACATTTTATGTAATCTTATCACATTTCTTCTTGAAATAATCAATATCTGTTGTTAAAATTTCGTAAGAACATTTTCATCTTGAAGTTTTGAAAATTCTTTTTGAAGACTAATTACTTTCTCAGCAGCTTAAATAGCAATCTGAGTAGCTTTCAAATATTTCTTTGAACAGGATAAACCTTTTTTAATAAAGCTTCAAAATATCCAACAACTTCTTTAGCTTCATCTTTAGCTTTTTCGCATTCAACAAACAAACAATCTTTTTCTTTCTTCAAATTCTCGTTGACCTTAGCGAGTTAAGCACACTTTGGACACATTAAAGAAACTTCATTATGAATTTCTTCTATGTCACTATCATCCCTTTTATCATAGATCACACAAGAACTTGTTTCATAATCAGAATTAGAATCAGTTACACAACCATCAATTTGTTCAGTCTTGCGAACAGTATCACAATCCTTTTTGTCTAACAACTCATTCTTTCTGATTTTAAACCACCAGATGCTGAATCATATGATTTTGAGTCAGTAGAGTCTGAGTCAACCTTCATGATCTGAATGTCTGCACATGTCTCACCTTTTTCTTTCAATGCATTCTATTTATCTTTTGTAGTTCAATATAATGTGATCTCAAGAAATAACTCTCTTGAAGAGCCGTTTTAATAATGTCTCTAGCTTTGTCATCATTATCTTTATAAGCCTTTTCTTCTAACAAATGATGTCGATGTATTTTTACATGTCCATCTGCAAGAACAGGCCATTTGAATTGCTTAATAATTATCTTCCAAAAATCGTTGAAACATTTGTTGATTGTCAATCTCAAAATCGACTTTCCATTCATGATAATCTTCCCATTCCATCAATGTAGATATCATGAGACTAGCTTGTGATGTACTCATTTTTGAATAATATATGAAAAAATCAGCTAAATGTGCCTGAATCACTCTTCACCAAAACCGAAAACTAACACTCCAAAAACTTCAAACTAAAAAATGAAGGTCTTAGAAGTGGATTTTGGGGGTCGAAATGGAGGGTACTAGCCATTAGGCTAGAAAAAGTGTAGATCTCTCCGAGACCGTCATTTTGGCTGGTATTAGCTCCCGTAACTCTTTACGATTCTCAAGTTAATTTAGTTTTAGTGAAACAACCCAAAAATTCCAAATTTGTCCGAACTGGTCCGAACTGAATCTTCACGAACCGAACCAAACAGGATCCGAACTGAATCCGAACTATGACTTCAGGTACATGAACGGAATCCGAACAGAGAATGTATCTGAACTGAATCCGAACAGAACCAAGCTAAACGAACTCAATCCGAACTGGATTCGAACTGTGAGTTTGGAACGGTTATTTATCCGAAATGTGAGTTCGGAGCGGTTATTTACCCGAACTGGAAGTTCTTTAGCCGAACTGAAAAAACATGATACGAACTCAGACGAACAAAACCGTATTTTCTAAAAAAATTGTGATTTTGGATGTTTTTTAATGAGATTTTCAGGAGTAGGCAACGAAAATACAATGGGAACGTTCTAAAATCAATTTTAACACCAAAATCTCTCAAAATTGATGAAACTTGATGAAATCTCACAAAAACCCACTTTCTCTCTCTAGAAAAACTAAAAAATCACTACAATTTGATTAGCAAATAAAACCAGAATGCTCTGATACCACTTGAAAGAGCGTATGGCGGTGGATCGTGATCAGCTCATGTCATTCGTGTAAACAAATCAATCAAACGCAAGGTAAATAAACTAAATATTTGATTTCTTTCAAGAACAGAGGTACAAAGACTCACAGCAATACGCCTTTGATAACACACACTTAAGAAAAACGTTACAAAATTTCTAGCCTATCAAACTATATATAGATACCCGATCATCCGAACTAGGACTTGTCCGAACTGGCAGTTCGGCTGCCAATTTGCCCACAGTTTGGATGTTGTTTGGCTATTAGGGTTTCTTCCAAAGCTAAACTTGATAAATATCTGATTCATGAGAACAACCTGAAGGATATTAAAGCTAAATTTACAAGAAGGTAAATAAAACAATCAAACGCAAGGTAAATAAACTCAATCTTTGATTTCACTCAAGAACAGAGGTACAAAGACTCAGAGCAATACACCTTTGATAACACACACTCAAGCAAAATGTTACAAAATTTCTAGCCTATCAAACTATATATAGATACCCGATCATCCGAAGTGGGACTTCTCCGAACTGGTAGTTCGGCTGCCAGTTCGCCCACAATTCAGATGTGGTTCCGCTATTAGGGTTTCTTCTGAATTTATTGATTTCTTCCAAGTCTTTAACTGATCCAGCATCTTGCCATCTGCATGTATCAAGATCTTCCAATATTTTGGCTTCTCTTTGTTGTTTATTTTTCTCTTATAAATCTTCCCCCTCTTCCGATTGAGGTCTATGGGATTTCTGAATCAGTAAACTTTAATACATTTCCCCATTTATTCCTGATATGTCGAACTTCGTTGTATATCTGTTCCCGGGTCATAGGATAAGCAGCAGCTTCCAACTCTTGTTTACCATCGAAGGCCTCTGTTTGCTTTCGGAAGGCATGCATAGGTCGTAGATATCTTCTATTACCAGCATAACACTGCTTGGCTGAGAAAGGAAGCCTACTGCATTTAGATTGTTTCTGACATACCACACAACCATTGAATCCACTATATGGGCAAACACAAAGTATACCAAGTGCAGGGTAATCATTAATCGTCCATAAAGAACTGCACGCATAGTAAACTGTTCTGGCACATACGCATCATATGTTTCCACACCTGCGTCGAATAACAGCTCTACGTCATCAATCAATAGTTCCAAAAACACATCAATAACATTTCCAGGCGCCCCCAATATTAATAACGGAAGCAGGATGAACTTTCTTTTCATATATAACCATGGTGGAAGGTTGTAAATGACAGATAGAACAGGCCACACACTATGATTTTTGTTGCCTCTATTCACGTCAACCCATCAGTTGAAATGGCAAGACGTAGACTTCTAGTATCATTAGTGATTTCAGGATATCTGTCATCTATGGCTTTCCGTGCCGGTGAATCAGATGGGTGGCGTAACACACCGGGTATTTTGGAACTGGTGGCATGCCATCTTAGATCATCCACTTTGTTTTTCACTTCAAACAATCGTTTCAATCTTGGAATGATGGGAAAATACCACATTACCTTGTTGGAAATAGAGTGACCTGACCCGACGAATTAACGAACCCGACCGATATTGACCCGTAAGAGTTACACCCGGGTCAACGGACTATTAAAATTTAATTAATTGTTAATTAGATATAAACGAACTAAATGGTAAATTAAATAAATATTAATTATTTATTTAATTAAAACGACAAAACTTTTTCGGATCAAAATCACTCGGTAAATAAAAGACGGACCGATCAGTTGTTACCGGATTAACAGACTAATCGGTTGGTGGATTAAAAGGGAATCGCGACCGGGCCCAGTCCGTCTGGCCCTGGTCCGCGATTTAATATTAAAAGAGAGAGGGAGGAGGTAGATTGAATCACAAGTCACAAACCCTAATCTCCCATCTCTCTCTCTCTCTCTCTGCGCCGATCCCAAGCCGAAGCCGGCTCTCCGCCGCCACCCACCGTCGATCGCCGCCAGCACACCACAGTCCCTCGCCCGTTCCGATGGATCCCCGTCTCACCACCATCTGTGCCCGACTCGAAAGTGAAGCCGTCGCAGCCCGAGCCGAAGCCGCAACCCGAGCCGTCGCCGCTGCTGCGTCCTCCGCGTCGTCGCGCGACCACCGACCGGTGGTCCTCGCGCTGCCGGCGCAGCTGAGGCCACCGCGTCCGGTTCCGTCGTCGTGACCGGCGCCCTTGTACCCGCCGGCCACCGCCATCGTGTCGCCTCCGGTCACCGGTGATGAGATCATCGTGGGGACCGTTCCGGTCGGCATCCCGACGGAGAAAGTTTTGTCACCACCACCGCCGCCACTACCGCCGCCACCGCCCATGGCTGCTGCCGTCGACGACTTGTCTCGAAGGTTCGAGTCAGAAGTCACAGTTCGTCCTAGCGCGAGCCCGTTGAATCCGTGTGTCTCGAACGGTTGTTCGGAACCCGCTAAGGTATATCTAAATTTTTAGATATTTAATTTAAGTATTTATTTATTTTAAATAAATGTATTTCTGTGTTTGTCGTGTCCGGTGAGTGATCCTGTTACAGTTGCATCTGCGTTTTAATTCGTTTCCGCTGCTAAATTAATTTAGAATTAATTTAATTATTAAACCGGTTTTAATAAAATTAAAATCGGTAACTCGGATCTCACTGTAAAACCCAACAGTGGTATCAGAGCCATTATCACCGCGCGCAAACCAGAACCGGTCTTTTCGTAACCGGTAGTTCGCAATTTCAACTTAAATCCAAATTGCGAATTAGAATTAATTTATTTATTTATTTTAATTATAAATAATTTATTATTGTGTGTTACCGCCGACCCCTCTATATCTTTTGTATTCATGTGTGAATGTGTTTGGCGTGTTTTGTCTTTCTCTGTTTGGCCCAAGTTGTTGGCCCAATTGGTTGTATTTCGTTTTTGGTTTATTGGACCCGGATTTAGGGTTTCAAAATTGTACAAATTTAGAGCTAGGTTACTAGAAGTAGTTTTAGTAATTGTAAATTTGTATGTAACCAAATGTCGAAGACTGGACGCACGCCAGAGGGATGTCGAAGCAAGTGGGAGCTGAACAGGATTCAAGATCGCACAGAGTTGCCATCTCGATCGTTCACCGTTTTACTTAATTTAATTTATTTTAAATTTGTCCCTTATGATCTCGCTTGTAAGGCTCGAGCGAGATCAAGACCTTATGCCGTTTAACACACAATAAGCCATTCGCGACAACTTAGTAATTTTAATTAGGTTAAATTAATTTACTGGTCCCGAGTGGTAATAGGGTTTTATCGTTCGTGTCTGACGGGAATTAAATATTAAAAGTAATTAACATCCCTATTTGGTAATTCTTAAAAACTGATAGTTCGTGCCATCCTATCTCAAGTCGAACTTGGAACGTATTTACCGGAGCATCAGTGTTGGAGTATTTCAACACCGCACTTGGTGCCGAGGGTACCTTCCAAGGTGAGGACATTGGAGTATTTCAACACCGTGTCATCACATCGACCATTTAGGATTACTATCGCTTTAGAACGTATATGTTCTTGGTGTTGGAGTATTTCAACACCGCGCCACGGATGTATATTGCTAGAGTGGGCACGGATGAGGCTAAACGTATCGCAAAATACAATTGTATGTATATAGCGGCCTCATACCGAGAGTTGTGACTTGAGTCTCACAATTGACAATCGTTGTCAGTTTGTTTACACGGCTTTGCTCCTGAGGCTCATTTGGCGGTCTCAAGTAATGTCGTCTAAACGAATTCTCGTTTTCTTAAAAATAACCTTTACCAACTTATTTTTAAAGAAAAAATAAACATCGAAAATACTGATTAAATTTACTTTACTTGTTTTCAAAAGGCTAAAGAAAACTCACTTCCATTAAGTTCAATTGTACAACTCGACCCATTCACTGAGGCTGGCTTTCTCGCATGGCAGACAACCCTGAGGAACCTTTTAAGGCTCTTCGGGAAACTCTATGTCATTGACCGACCGATCGCGAGTATTCCATCTTACTTGCTAAATGAGAACTCGCGGTCTGAGCTCCAAAAGCACACTGACGATGATGACCTGATGTTATCTAGCATGACTCAGGATTATCGGCACAATTTCATCGGGATGTCTGCTTATGACATCATTCGTAAACTCAAGTATTTATTTGAGTTGAGTCAGAGGACTGAGCGAGCCGATGCACTTTCACAATTCGTGAACTGCTCTATGGCTAACGACTCCTCTCCATACGATCATGTCATGTTGATGAAAGCGTATCTCGACAGGCTGATCGACCTTGGCTACTCCATCTCTGACGGGATGGCTCTTGATGTAGTACTCAGATCTTTGCCTGAACATTATCGTATTCTTGCGATTAATTGTTTGGCTCAGTCGATCGAGGAGGTTATTACGTTGATACCCAACATGAAGATCAGGACCACGCCGGACATGCTCAAAGTTGCTAATACAAAGATCTCCAAAGCCAAGAAGGTTAAAGAAGGCAAAGGCAAGAAACCACAGGTGCAGCCTCCCGAGGAGCGCCTGTGCTATGAGTGCAACAAAATGGAACACTGGCGTCGCAACTGTCCTGTTTATCTTGCAAAGCTGAAGATGACCAAGAACCCTAATAAGGGTTGCTCATCAGGTATGTCAATAAATGTTATTGAACTTTTCACAGTTTCCTCCAATTCATGGGTATTTGATACTGGATGTGGTTATCACATTGTTAATGTTTTGCAGGAACCTGAGAAGTGGAAGAAGACAGAACGAGGCTGCATGGACCTCATCGTTGGTGACGGGAAGAGGGTCCCAGTACTTGGTGCTGGAACTTATTCTTTTTCATGCTCTTCTGGCCTTGTAGTTAATTTGATTAACTATTTATATGCACCTGGTTTATCCAGAAACATTATTTCTGTCTCTTCATTGTTTGAACAAGGATTTCGGTATAAATTTAATGGAAATGTGATTTCTGCTTACCTTAATGATATCTTTTATTTCGAGGCTAAACCTCGACATCGTATATATGAGATAGATGTTCAAACAAATGACCAGCTCTATCATGTTTCTAAAAGAAGCAAAACTGATAGTAATGAATCCTCGTTATGGCACCATAGACTTGGTCACATAAGCAAGGCCCGCATTAAGAAGTTGCAAACTGCTGGCATTCTCGAATCCCAAGATGCAGATTCCTTCGATGAGTGCGAGTCATGCTTATCTGGTAAATTAACCAAGTCACCCTTCACCCACACAGGTGAACGGGCCCAATGCTTGTTAGGCATTATTCACACCGATGTGTGTGGACCCTTTCGAACCGAGACGAGAAATCGTGAACGATACTTCGTGACTTTCATCGATGACTACAGCAGATATGCCTATGTCTATCTGATGAAACACAACCATGAAACTTTTGAAAAGTTCAAAGAGTTTCAAAACGAAGTACAAAATCAGTTGAATCGAACTATTAAAATACTTCGATCTGATAGAGGCGGAGAATACCTAAGCGCTGAATTCCTGAATCATCTGAAGGAATGTGGAATCGTTTCACAACCTACTCCACCTGGCACACCCCAGTTAAATGGCGTTAGTGAAAGGAGGAATCGAACTCTGCTTAACATGGTTCGATCGATGATGTGCAGGACCACCTTGCCACATTGCTTTTGGGGATATGCCATCTTGACCGCTGCTCGCCTAATAAATCTGGCACCGACCAAGAAAGTAGGGAAGACCCCATATGAGATATGGCATGGTTCTCTTCTTAAACTATCATACCTCAGGGTATGGGGATGTGATGCTTATGTCACTAGTGAATCTGACAACAAGCTCGATCCCCGAGGCGAAAAGGTAACTTTCGTTGGATACTATTGTAATACCGGTTATTACTTTTACCATCCTGATGCAAACACTGTTTCCATCAAAAGGAAAGGTAAATTCCTTGAGAAAGAATTCCTTGCTCGAGGAACAAATAGTGATCCAGTGGATCTTGAAGAAATTCGAGATACACCTAACCCTGAGACGGTCGCTGCGTCTGACCGACAAGTTGTTGTCGCACCATCAGACCCAAACACAAGCACAAGCGTTCGTAGGAGCGAAAGAATACGATATGAGCCTGATAGATACCTTGGATATCATGAGGCCTTCGACGTTCTGTTAATAGCCGATTCTAACGATGAGCCTATTAATTATAAAGCTGCTATATCAGATCCGGAATCTGATAAATGGCTTGAAGCCATGAACGCTGAGATGCAATCCATGCGTGACAATCAAGTCTGGGACTTGATTGAGCTACCCCCCGGCACACGGGCAGTAGGGAGCAAGTGGATCTTTAAAAGAAAAACTGACATGCATGGAAATGTGCAAACCTACAAGGCACGGCTAGTAGCAAAAGGTTTCACTCAAACTCAAGGGATTGACTATGATGAGACCTTTTCGCCCGTTGTCATGATCAAATCGATCAGGATTCTTCTTGCCATAGCCGCATACCATGACTATGAGATATGGCAAATGGACGTTATAACCGCTTTCCTGAACGGACAACTCGAAGAAGATGTCTACATGGTTCAGCCTGATGGTTTTGTCGATCCAGAGAATCCAAACAAGGTTTGCAAGCTAAGCAAGTCCATTTATGGACTCAAGCAAGCATCTCGAAGCTGGAATCTTCGTTTTGATCGAAAGGTCAAAGAGTTTGGTTTTGATCAAAACAAAGATGAGCCTTGTGTTTACAGAAAGGCAAGTGGGAGCGCTGTATTGTTCCTCGTACTGTACGTGGACGATATATTGATCATAGGAAACAACATACCCATGATTAACGATGTTAAGAAATGGCTTTCATCTTGTTTCGCTATGAAAGACCTTGGAGAAGCCGCTTACATTCTGGGAATTAAAATTCACAGAGATCAATCTAAGCGCCTTTTGGGACTCAGTCAAAGCACATATGTTGACAAGATCATAGCTCGGTTCAACATGAGCAACTCCAAGAAAGGAGCCGTTCCCATGACTAAGGGAACAATCTTGGACAAATCTCAAGCACCTAAAACGGAGCGCGAGATAAGCCAAATGGCATCGATCCCATTTTCCTCTGCTATTGGATCTATTATGTATGCCATGCTCTGCACACGACCGGATGTCTCGTATGCACTGAGCGTGACAATTCGGTACCAACAGACGCCAGGACTAGCTCACTGGACGGCTGTAAAGAACATACTAAAATACTTGAGAAACACTACTGATATGTTTCTCGTATACGGAGGTGTTAATGAAGAGCTCACTATAAGATGTTACACTGACGCTAGTTTTCAGACTGACCGAGATGACTCTCGCTCACAGTCGGGATTCGTATTCACTCTTAACGGAGGGGATGTTTCTTGGAGAAACTCAAAACAGCCAGTAGTAGCTGATTCTACTACTGAATCCGAATACATAGCCGCCTCAGAAGCTGCTAAAGAAGCCGTGTGGATGAAGAAGTTCATATCCGATCTCGATGCTATGCCATGCATAAGGCAGCCCATCGAGATGTTGTGCGATAACACAAGCGCTATAGCTCAAGCCAAAGAGCAAGGGTCTCATAAGAAGGCCAAGCATGTCTAGAGGAAATTCCACTACATAAGAGAAGTAGTCGACAGAAATGAAATCAAAATAAGCAAAGTACACACAGATCAAAACTTAGCTGATCCCTTTACTAAGCCTATGACTCAGGAGACTCATATACGCCACAGAGAAGCGATAGGGCTTAGATTAGCTAAAGACATGTTTTGATTCGTTATTTGGATGTATGAACACCAACAGTTATCTATATTATTCTTATTCCATCTGGTTTTATGCAATAATGAATTACATAACTGTGTTCAATATTTGTACGTTTAATCCTTGGACAATAAGTTCTTGTCCTAAATGTCCGTAGTCGATTAGTTAGTGGGAGCTATACTAAAGTAAGACTATTGTGACTGTTTGAGCCTTAAAGTTGTTTAACATTCAAACTCACGGACCTCATTGGTGAATGACGTTGGACGTAACTCGCATCATGCAACGCAAACATGGAAGTCTTGCTTGCTTGATTAATGCATGCTCTAATGTATCCTTAGACCTGAGACGCATATTCGAACTCCCTTCTACTAAAGAACATTCTTTGATTATAGCCTAACGTTGTCGCGTAACTGCCAGCCATAACGGTTATTTTTGGGAATGGCTCTGAGGTTTAGTGGGAGCTGTATGCCTCAACAAGGGATTCTGGACTCTTGCTTCCGCAACAGTTAGACTTAAAGGCGCCCTCGTTGATTCCAAGTGAAAAGTGTGAGGCCTCACCCAAACTTACTGTGTGTTTGGTGGATCACTTCGAATTGTATCGAGAACGAAAATCGATGAATAAAATATGAGAGTCCATGTCTCATAATTCATCAATATCTTATACATAAAGGAACATATGACAATGAATGCACAAGTCATGAGTCTGCTTGATTGTCAATCAGATATACTTTGGCTGACGACTTAAAGTGTCAATATTAGTTGGTGTAGCCATGCATAGCTAGAGTGCCTCTGACTGCGCTCGTTAATCTGTCGCGTTCAGTCCAAGTGGGAGACTGTTGGAAATAGAGTGTCCTGACCCGAAGAATTAACGAACCTGACCGATATTGACCCGTAAGAGTTACACCCGGGTCAACGGACTATTAAATCTAATTAATTGTTAATTAGATATAAACGAACTAAATAGTAAATTAAATAAATATTAATTATTTATTTAATTAAAACGACAAAAATTTTTCGGCTCAAAATCACTCGATAAATAAAAGACGGACCGATCAATTGTTACCGGATTAACAGACTAGTCGGTTGGTGGATTAAAAGGGAATCGCGACCGGGCCCAGTCCATCTGGCCCTGGTCCGCGATTTAATATTAAAAGAGAGAGGGAGGAGGTAGATTGAATCACAAGTCACAAACCCTAATCTCCCATCTCTCTCCCTGCGCCGAAGCTGGCTCTCCGCCGCCGCCTACCGTCGATCGCCGCCACCACCACCACCACAGTCCCTCGCCCGTTCCGATGCCCGACTCGAAAGCGAAGCCGTCGCAGCCCGAGCCGAAGCCGCAGCCCGAGCCGAAGCCGAAGCCGCAACCCGAGCCGCCGCCGCCGCTGCTGCCCTCCGCGCCGTCGCACGACCACCGACCGGTGGTCCTCGCGCTGCCGGCGCAGCTGAGGCCACCGTGTCCGGTTCCGTCATCGTGGCCCGCGCCCTTGTACCCGCCGGCCACCGCCACCGTGTCGCCTCCGGTCACCGGTGATGAGATCATCGTGGGGACCGTTCCGGTCGGCATCCCGACGGAGAAAGTTTTGTCACCACCACCGGTGGTATCTCTACCACCACCGCCGCCACTACCGCCGCCGCCGCCCATGGCTCCCGCCGCCGATGCCGCCGTCGACGACTTGTCTCGAAGGTTCGAGTCAGACGTCACAGTTCGTCCTAGCGCGAGCCCGTTGAATCCGGGTGTCTCGAACGGTTGTTTGGAACCCGCTAAGGTATATCTAAATTTTTAGATATTTAATTTAATTATTTATTTATTTTAAATAAATGTATTTCCTGTGTTTGTCGTGTCCGGTGAGTGATCCCGTTACAGTTGCATCTGCGTTTTAATTCGTTTCCGCTGCTAAATTAATTTAGAATTAATTTAATTATTAAATCGGTTTTAATAAAATTAAAATCGGTAACCCGGATCCCACTGTAAAACCCAACATACCTTTGCAGGAGTATTGTCTTATAATTTCTTAGTCCTCTCATCCACCTTCCACATGGACTCACCACAAGTTGGACATATAGTTAGGTCCTTATTCTCCTTCCTGTAAATAATACAATCATTGATACACACATGTATCTTGGTGTACCTGAACCCATTGACTTCAGAATCTTTTTGGCCTCATATGTTTATTTTCACAATTTCATTACCTTCAGGTAGCATCTCTTTCAGCAAAACTAAAAGTTCATTAAAAACTTATATGATCCTCTATGCTTAGTCTTCAAGTTCAGTAGTTGAATCAAGGCAGATAACTTTGTGAAGGTACGACATCCGTTATACAGGGGCTTCTCAACATCCATGAGTAGTTCTTAAAACTTCTCATGGTCCTCAGTGAAATTTTCTTCAGTACCTCTGACCATTTCTATTGCTTCTGATGCATCAAATGGAATTCCGGAATCGAAAAATGACTTCGTGTGAAGCTCCTCTCTTGCGGGCTCGTGTTTCTCTCCATATTTAGTCCACCTTGTATAAGTCAGCTCGGATCTCTTAGAGTACAAATGCATTTCTACATCGTCAATAGGATAAGAGTAATGGTTTACACAATTAGCACAGGAACATGGAATTTCCTTCTCCTTCAAATTGGTAACTGTAAAATTTAATAATGAAGAAACTCCATCGGAATATGATTTCGTGGTAATGGCGGTTGTCATCCAAGAATTATCCATATTTGTGTTATCTAACAGATACACAAACAGATTTAGAGAAAAAAAACCCTAGTAGGTTAGAAAGAACGAATAAGTTATCGGAGAGGTAGGACGGAGTGATAATTTGGTTAATGAGCGATGGAAAAATGATGAGCTGGTAATTGGGGAAATTGAGTGTATGATTTGTATTTTTTAAATGAATTCACTCAATAACCCACCGGTTTTAGAATTTGTGGGCCCAGTTAAAACTATATTTAAATAAATTGTGTAATATTGTATATTTTGGTATGTTGTTCCGGATTGTTAACGTTCATCTGGAATGGATGTTCTTCCGGAAATAAAACAATTGTGACCCTTTTTCAAAAACCCAAACGGTTTAATGAGCTTTACTGTACGGGTAGTTTAGACCTTCGACCACTCTAACGGCTAGTTTCCCTTTTCCGTTGTTTATTTGAAAATTCCGAACCTTAAACCACTCTATAAAAACAACTTAAGATGTATCAACAGTTAATTTCGACCACCAATTTTATACTCTTCGATCAAGATGACAGCAGAATGGACCGAGAAGGAAGAAATAAAGTTGTACGGAGCCTGGATGTAGGTAAAGTATAAAGACTATATGTTGCCTCAAGCCCTCCGCTAAGTAGTACGTTTCTTTCTCTTTAATTAATTATTACCAATTATTTTATGTTTACCAATCAATTATTAATTAATTCGATGTTTACCAATCAATTAGGTGAAAACAATGAAACACAGTACTCTTTTGGGTTGATATTAGCATAAAGTTTCATATTGCTATGAGTCATTTTGAGAAGTACCATGACATGGGAGTACTAAGATCGAAATGGATAGACATGCACCAGAAAATCAAAACATTCAATAGGATATACAAAGAGAATGAAGAATTACGATGCAAGTGGGTCTGGTTGAAAAATGCGCTGGATCAATACCGACGTGAAACCGGATCCGATTTCAAGCTTGTGTTGGTCTGGCATTTGATTACCGACTTTTTAAAAATAATTGTGAGGATACAAATCTAGTCAATGAAACAATGTTTAATTTTGAATTTCAAACTATGTTTTAATTTACTGTTGAATTTATTGTATTTTTAATTGTATATTCATTTAGAATGAATGTTCTGTCCATGTTTAAAACAGTTGAGACCCATTTACTATATCTGAATGAATGTTCTTCTGGAAATCAATAGTTTTGGTAAGTTGTTCTGGATTGTTAACATTCATTCGGAGTGAATGTTCTTCCGAAAATAAAATAGTTGAGACTCATTTACTATGTCTGACCAACATTAAATCTCTATGCATTAACTGTCTTTGACCCTCCCACTTACATTACACCATTTCTCTACAAATTCAAGCTCCTTTATCCCAGCAACATCACACCAAATTCAATCTTATTCTCCCACCTACATCAATCACACCAAGATGGAGGTTGTTACTGCAAGCATTGATGCACAGATCAACGAAAGATTTCCAGAAACTGGATGATATTCTTTCCCACCAACCAACCCAGGCACTAACTAAGGAAGCAAACCTGGTAAATCAAAATTTTGATTTAGACAGAGCCAGTCTTGAGACACTTAACAAGCTTGAAGAGGGGGATGTGAGGGTCAAGTGTTTAAACTAACAGACTTCTTACTCTTATAAAAAATCTTCTCATCTTCCAAAACTGATGAACGAGAATCAAACTTTGGAGCTTGTCCATTGATAACTTTCTTCTTCCCTGACTTTGACTTTTTCTTGTTCTTTGTTGAAACCGGTGTTGCAAACTTTGAATAATCATGCATTTCGCCATTTGGATCTATAGAAGCAGATGGAATACTTGATACATCAACCGGTGACGAAACTTTATATAAATCATCCTTAATGCTTTCTTCATTCTTCTCTAGTTTGTAAATGTAATTCAAAATGTCGGTGACAAATTGCAATTCTTTACTTGTCGTTGCAAATCAAGAATCTCAATTTTCATTTTGGAAATCTTCACTTGAGCACTCAACAGATCTTTCTGAGACATAATGAATTGTTCCGAAAACTCATTATATTCATACTTATGTCTTCTCCTCAAGTCACATTCTTCCAAAAAACATTTTATGTAATCTTATCACATTTCTTCTTGAAATAATCAATATCTGTTGTTAAAATTTCGTAAGAACATTTTCATCTCGAAGTTTTGAAAATTCTTTTTGAAGACTAATTACTTTCTCAGCAGCTTAAATAGCAATCTGAGTAGCTTTCAAATATTTCTTTGAACAGGATAAACCTTTTTTAATAAAGCTTCAAAATATCCAACAACTTCTTTAGCTTCAGCTTTAGCTTTTTCGCATTCAACAAACAAACAATCTTTTTCTTTCTTCAAATTCTCGTTGACCTTAGCGAGTTAAGCACACTTTGGATTAAAGAAACTTCATTATGAATTTCTTCTATGTCACTATCATCCCCTTTATCATATATCACACAAGAACTTGTTTCAGAATCATAATCAGAATCAGAATCATTTACACAACCATCAATTTGTTCAGTCTTGCAAACAGTATCACAATCCTTTTTGTCTAACAACTCATTCTTTCTGATTTTAAACCACTAGATGTTGATCATATGATTTTGAGTCAGTATAGTCTGAGTCAACCTTCATGATCTGAATGTCTGCACATGTCTCACCTTTTTCTTTCAATGCATTGCATTTATCTTTTGCGGTTCAATATAATGTGATCTCAAGAAATAACTCTCTTGAAAGAACCGTTTTAATAATGTCTCTGGCTTTGTCATCATTATCTTTATAAGCCTTTTCTTCTAAAGAAAGATGTCGATGTATTTTTACATGTCCATCTGCATGAACAAGCCATTTGAATTGCTTAATAATTATCTTCCAAAAATCGTTGAAATGTTTGTTGATTGTCAATCTCAAAATTGACTTTCCATTCATGATAATCTTCCCATTCCATCAATGCAGGTATCATGAGACTAGTTTGTGATGTACTCATTTTTGAATAATATATGAAAAAATAAGCTAAATGTGCTTGAATCACTCTTCACCAAAACCGAAAACTAACACTCCAAAAACTTCAAACTAAAAAACGAAGGTCTTAGAAGTGGATTTTACGGGTCGAAATGGAGGGTACTAGCCATTCGGCAAGTAAAAGTGTAGATCTCTCGAAATTGATGAAACTTGATGAGATTTTCAGGAGTAGGCAACGAAAATTTGCGATTTTGGATGTTTTTGAATGAGATTTTCAGGAGTAGGCAACGAAAATACAATAGGAACGTTCTGAAATCAATTTTAAAACAAAAATCTATCGAAATTGATGAAACTTGATGAAATCTCGCAAAAACCCACTTTCTCTCTCTAGAAAAACTATAAAATCACTACAATTTGATTAGCAAATAAAACCAGAATGCTCTGATACCACTTGAAAGAGTGTGCGGCGGTGGATTGTACTCAGCTCATGTCATTCGTGTAAACAATACAATCAAACGCAAGGTAAATAAACTCAATATTTGATTACTTTCAAGAACAGAGGTACAAAGACTCAGAGCAATACACTTTTGATAACACACACTTAAGCAAAACGTTACAAAATTTCTAGCCTATCAAACTATATATAGATACCCGATCATCCGAACTAGGACTTGTCCGAACTGGCAGTTCGGCTGCCAATTCGCCCACGGTTCGGATGCGGTTCGGCTATTAGGGTTACTTCCGAAGCTAAGCTTGATAAATCTCTGATTCATGAGAACAAGCTGAAGGATATTAAAGCTAAATTTACAAGAAGGTAAATGAAACAATCAAACGCAAGGTAAATAAACTCAGTATTTGATTTCTTTCAAGAACAGAGGGAGCAATACACCTTTGATAACACACACTTAAGCAAAACGTTACAAAATTTCTAGCCTATCAAACTATATATAGATACCCGATCATCCGAAGTAGGACTTGTCCGAACTGGTAGTTCGGCTGCCAGTTCGCCCACGGTCCGGATGCGGTTCGGCTGTTAGGGTTTCTTCTGAATTTCTTGATTTCTTCCAAGTCTTTATCTGATCCAGCATCTTGCCATCTGCATGTATCAACATCTTCCAATATTTTGGTTTCTCTTTGTTTTTCTGTAATATGTTCAAATTTTATATAAATTTCACTTAATTGTTTGTTAATTCCAGTCAATTGAGATCGTGTGACACTAATTTTAGTTTTATTTTCTGAACGTGTTGAACTAATTGCATTTTAACTTTGAGACGTGTGTAAGTAATTATTATAGAACCTCTATAATTTAATACTCGATAAATTAATAACCTCGATAAAATTAATAATTTGTCTGGTCCCAACTTGGGACCAGTACAAAATTGGATCCCAATCGATAAAATAATAAGATAATAAGTTTTCGAAACCCCAATGTAATTATATTGGTCCCAGCGAAACTATAAATTAATAATTACTAAAATATTTCAAAGTTATAGGATTGTCTAGTAAAAAATGAATCTGTAGTCACTTGTTTTTTTTTTGTGAACTTCAAATTTATATTGAGTTCATCTTTAAATCTCTCCATTGCACTTGAGAGTTGAGGCACGATATTCTCATATTGCAACAAAAAGTTGCAATGCTTCTTTCTGAGTGACAGGTTATAAAGGTACTAAATCATCAGCAACTTCATCATCAACCGGATTTTGAACAGGATCATTAGACATTTTATAGTGATCAATCTAGATATATATACATTGAACTTGACAAGTTCATTAATGTGTGAATGTACATGGAAATTTTGAAGGTCCTTGTTTCTGTTTTTTTCAAATAGGTAAAGTGAACGGATATAAAAACTTTGAAGGTCGATACATTAATTTGAGAGTTCCTCATGAGTATAAGCCAACTCTTTAAATTAATAATATCTTAATTTATCGATAATAATATCTCGCTAAATTAATAAAATATCTCGGTCCCAACATTATAAATTTATAGAGGTTTTACTGTATTTCACTTTAATCTTGAAAAATCTAACCTTTGGCATACTCAAATGCACTCTAGTAGTGATAAGACATAAGACTTTTGGCATACCCTATGATCTAGTATATAATCATGATCATCTACTATTTCTCACCACAATCCTTATCATCTACTATTTTTCACCCCATTCTTATCATCTACTATTTTTCACCCCCATCCTTATAAAAAATTATCAAAAATTGACAGCTTTCAGAACTATGACCGAAAACTACATGCAACTAAAGATTGTTGGGTTGCTAGACCAGTACAACTTAATGTTGACGAAGGAGAGGGATTCTATGAATCAAGGTAGGACTCTCCTAATGCAAGTGCTTTCCGAGCCACCGAGTCCATTTTGCTACTAGATGGCGACTTTCCTACTTGAAGAACTGGAGAAATGCAATGCCAGGTCTGATAAGCTGGCAAATTTGAGTACGGATGTAGTTGAACGCCATTTAGAATTAATGGCGGAGATGGGAACACGGTTCCTTAATGATCGCCCGGCTGCATTTGCTCTGTTTTAGAATTAGAGATGTAAATCTTTTCGAATTTTTGTGTATGAAATCTCAGTATATTTATATTATATATGAAATCTTTTGAATGGAAACTAATATTGGTTTGGACAATCGATCTTTTGATCAACAAAAACCCTAAACGCACAAAACAGAGACAGTCAACATAAACCCTAAGCCTAGTAAACTGTTTGCACAATCTGCATTCCGATAAACAACAAATAATTTTAATTTTGCTAGACCTTAATCTGTTTGCACAATCTTCATTGCGATCATTAAAAATCCTAAACCCAAAAAACAGAGCGGATCGGATCAACATAAACCTTAAACAAGGGTCTAATTACCCGTTTATCCAATTTATCTAATTTCTTTAAATTATTTTTAATTTGAAATACGTTTTATTGTCATAAATGAAGTTGGTTTCCAAATCTTCACAGTTTAAAAATTAAATAAAAAAATTGCACAAAATTTTGTGATTTAAAATATTTGTTAAAAAATTAGATAATATAGGGCCAAAAGGTTAGTGGGACCAATTAATAGAGGGTCAATTAGGACCTCTGATACTTAGTTATAAACAATGAGGGTCAGTTAGGACCAACGAGGGCCAATAAGGTGTGTTTAGGAGCAATAACGGTCAATTAGGACCAAAGAGTCCCAATATGGTGTGTATAGGACCATTAAGGTGTGTAAAGGACCAATAAGGTGTACATAGGACCAATGAGGGTCAGTTAGGACCATCGAGGATCAATAAGGTGTGTTTAGGGGAAATGAGGGTCAGTTAGGACCAAAGAGTCCCAATATGGTGTATATATAACCAATAAGGTGTGTATAGGACCAATAAGGTGTACATAAAAACAATGAGGTGTGTTTAGGGGCAATGAGGGTCAGTTAGGACCAAAGAGTCCCAATATAGTGTGTATATAACCAATAAGGTTTGTATAGGACCAATAAGGTGTACATAGGAGCAATAAGGTGTGTTTAGGACCAACGAGGCCCAATAAGGTGTGTTTAGGGGCAATGAAGGTCAGTTAGGACCAAAGAGTCCCAATATGGTGTGTATGTAACCAACAAGGTGTGTATACGACCAATAAGGTGTACATAGGACAAATAAGGTGTTTTTAAGACCAACGAGGGCCAATAAGGTGTCTTTAGGGGCAATGAGGGTCAGTTAGGAAGAAAGAGTCCCAATATGGTTTGTATAGGACCAATAATGTGACAATCCGTTTTTTCAGGTCCCTTTCTGATTTAACTTAAACCTAAAATGCGATAAATGTTTTGTGAACATTAATGAATTGACTTGTGTTGACCTTATTGTTGACTTTATTATTTAGGTGTTTTTTATAACCATCATTATACGAGCATACACTTGAAGTCTAGACGTTTGATATTCTGTGATTTTATGTAAATCATATGTTATGATTTCATAGGAACGTTTTGTCATTTCGTGAGACAAATTAACTTATGATTCAATGTGATATATGTATATATATTCACACGATTTATTCTATGATTTTATGTGACAACGTGCCACGAAATTATACGTATCATTCTATGATTTTATGCATTGCTTATGATTTTATTTAAAAGTAAATAAATGATTATGGGTCATCACTTATGACTTTATGTGGTTACCTAAGGTTTATATTCTTATAAAACGTCAAACATTAGAGATGTACTAATATATATTTTTTTGATCATTATTTATATTCTTTCCGTTAACTCCGTTATGAGTGCGTTAACGTCTTTAAATTTCGGAGGACCGATATTGCCAATTCCTAAACTTCCATTTAGTAAACAAAACTACAGGGACTGGTGCTGTCATTTGACCAAACGTGATTTGAAGAATTATGATATCATACGTCGGTATTGTATTCAATTCTTTTTTAAATTTCACCTTAATCTCCTAATCAATGCGGCATGTCGGTTACTCGGTTACAAACTCTAAACGCTTTATCACCAACATAAACTACATAATTCATTTCTCCAAAATCATTTGTTATCTTCAAATATAGCAGACAATCGACATCCTTAGCCTTTTGAGGAACCGTAGGCAAACCAAACACCACCTCCGATCTCCGACCACTATTCCTGTCAACGTGTTTCACCGTTCCAAATCACTGTCGCATCTTTGTCAAGTCACCAAGCACCCTGCTCAATATTTTCTACCACTGTGAACTTCACCGACGAGAAGCAACCGGGTAACCACATCGCTTGGAATCGAGCCGCCATTCGGGTGGCATTGTTATCATCCTCGTACTTTCATCGCCACGTAAACGAAGGTATGAACAAAATCCATCCCATTTTTTTATTATCTCATGCTCCTGGTTCAAATCTGTGAATTTCCTGGGGGTTATGGAGTCCGACGGGTCATTAGGGTTCTTGGGTTGTAGATGATAACTGTTAACTGTTTTATAAAACAATTATGGAGTCCGACGGGTCATTAGGGTTCTTGGGCTCTAATCTTGTTAAGCGAAAGCTCTCAAGCTCGAGACTCAGGAACCCTGTTCTTTCCTTTTTAATTTATGCATTCCAATTTTACTTCACTTCGCTTGGTTAATAGGATTTTTGGTCGAGACTTGTTAATCAAACTAAACCCTAGCTCAGTGGTTAGGGTGTTGGTCATTGAACTGGAGATCACGGGTTCAAACCCGATGACCTTCATATTTTTTTATTTTTATGTTTTTGGTGATTTATACTTTTATTGAGTTAAAACTTGTATAAAATGTGTATTAGTAAATAATAAAACCTGTGAACTATTGAAATGGTTTAGAAAAATTATATAAGTTGTCGTTTTGATTTGAAACAAACTAAACGGTTTTGATACGTGAATTAATCTAAATTGTAGTTTTCTTAACACTTCATAATAATTATCCGTATCATCGTATTTTAACATATTATATATATATATATAAATATATATATATATATATATATATGTGGCCTATTGAAACTCGTGAGAATGTTTTATGGCTTACATATATGTATCTCATTTGTAAACTCGTTATTAACGTCATTTGCGTTTTTGGTTATTTATGTTACATATAAATTTATTTAGGATCTTTGAATATAGAATATATATATATATATATATATATATATATATATATATATATATTATGGTTATATAATATATTTTTCGCGTCATTTCGATAATCGTTCGGATTTGGCAAGTGTGTCATCCTCGACTTGTTCTGGACTTCACGATCATTCGTTTTCATCGTTTACGTTAGACTTAGTTATTTTAGTCGAACACACACTTATATCGTGATGCTCTTTAGGTGTTAGATAGAACAAGCTGCTATTTACTAAACTTGTAATGGTTGTTATCTGGACTTGCTTTGCACTCTAAGCTGAGTTTCACGGCCCCTTTTTAGCTATTTTAATAATGTTGGGGGAGATTAACATGCAAACACTTGAACTATTAGATAATTATATCACATGAATGATAGTGGCACACTTATTACAAAATCCCCACTGTTAGAGTTACTGTCAATGTGGCATCAATGGGAACTTATTTGGTAGATCTATTGGGTCTGACAAGCCCCACCCGGGTCAGTCACGCTGACACGATTGGGAATCGAACGGGTGTTATATACTTCTTAGTCTTAACGAGGCACAATTGAACTTCTCAAGCTTCAGTAACTGGATAGCTAGTTTATCTAGTCAAACGTGCACTCATTTCTTGAAAATAGTCTATCTAGATATTGATATGTTATATGGATTTTAAACCTAACTTGAACATGAACCGGACTGTTGTTGAATAGTCAACCTTGAACTTAAACTTGAACTGTCGATGAACAGTTATTTTACACTGAACTTGGACTGTTGTTGAACAGTCGATTTACATTAATCTGGAAATGATTTTGAACTAATAAACCTGTGAACTCACCAACCTTTGTGTTGACACTTTTTAGCATGTTATTTCTCAGGTTGCGGATGTTCGAGTATCACGAGTACGCATGCACGAGTCTTTGAAACACTTTTAATGTCTTTGGACGAGTCACGTCACGTTGGGTGACGATGTTTTTTTTACATTCTTTTATTGTATTTACGCTTCCGCATTTGTAAAACTCTGAATTTATATTTTAATGAAATATGAAACGTTTTTATTAATTATTTTTCGTTTAGTGTAACTAATTGACGGCGATCCTGGTTTTTATTAATTATTAGATATGTCTTGATAAAACAGTAAAGTATTACATTATAAAATTCCCAAGATCTATTTTTTCAGTTAGATACATGCTTGAATAATACTCTAGATCAATGTAGCACCAAAACAATATTATGTATTCGCATAACAAATGTAAAAGACGAACACCGTCAAAATATATATAATCATTAACAATATACTGTGATTCTTCTGTCCTAGAAAGATATATAATTTAAACTCTAGAATGTTTGGTACACAGTTAATAGTTAATTAAAATAATAATTAATAAAGAACAAAGAAAACTAAAGAAATAAACTTACTTTAGAACCAAAATAAACTTACTTTGAAAATAGAGAAAATGGCAGGAAGGCTATCTCGGGCAAATAAAGCATATGTATTGTCCATGTCAATAGATAAATAGATGGTTTTTCAGACAGCAGAGATGCTTTTTACTTTTTTAGACTAGCAGAGATGCTTTTCACTTTTTCAGTTAAGAGAAGACTTTTTTTAATGACAATCTTGTTCTAACAAGAAGCTAGGCAAAAAAATAAAAAAACAAACACCAACCGCAGCGCAGCCAATGGGAAAAATAAACACCAAACCTTACATGATCACTCTAAACATACACGATTCTTTCTAAGACACTCACGAAACTTATGACCTTGTTCTTGATACATAGATAGGCTAAATTCTTAAGAAAAAGTTTTATATTGAGAAAATAAAATACAACAATTAAGAACTCTACTAAATAGTCCTTTAGATACAGATGAATATAGATAGAGCATTCCTATATTAATATTAACGGTCTGTTTGTTATAAGGTAATATAATAAATGAGGGATTGGAATGGGCTGGAGAATGAAATGGGCTAGAGAATGGAATGATCGAGGGAATGAAATTGATCATTACCATTTCATCGTCCTGTTTGGTTACCTTGTGAAAATGAAATAAATCATTGCTTCGTATTCTTTGATGGTTAGTAAAGACGAAGTAATCAAATATAATTATTAATATTTCTATTTAAGATTAATATATTTGTTTTATATTTATATTTTTCAATGTCTTAATTTTTATTTTTTTTAATTTTTAATTTTCTATTAAATAATTTAATTTATATATTTTTATTTTATTTTTCATTTTATCTTTATTATTTGACGAATCACGCGTGTTGCACCCATGTCATGAGTCTTGTAAATTGTCGCTTCCACCCAACACACATGTAGCACATTATAAATTATCGTTGCGCCACATCGTGGTAACAGAAACGAATATTGCATTGTAAATTATCGTCATTGTCGAACGCTCGAACAGAAGACAAATAACTCATTATAAACCATTGCCCGCAGCAAGGCGCGGGTACCCCACTAGTATATATATATATATTATGGTTATATAATATATTTTTCGCGTCATTTCGATAATCGTTCGGATTTGGCAAGTGTGTCATCCTCGACTTGTTCTGGACTTCACGATCATTCGTTTTCATCGTTTACGTTAGACTTAGTTATTTTAGTCGAACACACACTTATATCGTGATGCTCTTTAGGTGTTAGATAGAACAAGCTGCTATTTACTAAACTTGTAATGGTTGTTATCTGGACTTGCTTTGCACTCTAAGCTGAGTTTCACGGCCCCTTTTTAGCTATTTTAATAATGTTGGGGGAGATTAACATGCAAACACTTGAGCTATTAGATAATTATATCACATGAATGATAGTGGCACACTTATTACAAAATCCCCACTGTTAGAGTTACTGTCAATGTGGCATCAATGGGAACTTATTTGGTAGATCTATTGGGTCTGACAAGCCCCACCCGGGTCAGTCACGCTGACACGATTGGGAATCGAACGGGTGTTATATACTTCTTAGTCTTAACGAGGCACAATTGAACTTCTCAAGCTTCAGTAACTGGATAGCTAGTTTATCTAGTCAAACGTGCACTCATTTCTTGAAAATAGTCTATCTAGATATTGATATGTTATATGGATTTTAAACCTAACTTGAACATGAACCGGATTGTTGTTGAATAGTCAACCTTGAACTTAAACTTGAACTGTCGATGAACAGTTATTTTACACTGAACTTGGACTGTTGTTGAACAGTCGATTTACATTAATCTGGAAATGATTTTGAACTAATAAACCTGTGAACTCACCAACCTTTGTGTTGACACTTTTTAGCATGTTATTTCTCAGGTTGCGGATGTTCGAGTATCACGAGTACGCATGCACGAGTCTTTGAAACACTTTTAATGTCTTTGGACGAGTCACGTCACCTTGGGTGACGATGTTTTTTTTACATTCTTTTATTGTATTTACGCTTCCGCATTTGTAAAACTCTGAATTTATATTTTAATGAAATATGAAACGTTTTTATTAATTATTTTTCGTTTAGTGTAACTAATTGACGGCGATCCTGGTTTGTCACGCTCCCTGCGATGGTATTCCGCGCGTGAATTTTTGGGGTGTGACAGATTGGTATCAGAGTCATTGGTTACAGCGAACTAAGATTCATCTTAGACTGTAACTTTTTTGTATTAGTTGCACTTAAACGTTTTTCTCATGCATCGTGATACTCACTTCTACACGCTAGTTTACCATATGTCGTTTACATCATCCCATCTTCTTATACTCACGGTTAGGAGCCGATTATTCTTGAGTCATTTTCCTTAACCTCTGTGAGTCATGTACCATTTGGTTAACATCCATGGACGACGAGACGTCGAATTAGATCAGAGGATCACATCTTCACTCTTGATGAATCGTTTGCTGTTTGGTATCATTCTAGATTGAAGGATTGGGTGTAGTACCTAAGCATTGGACGGGCGCTTACTTAGGAAGGTGGTGTGATACCTCTTCATGTTCTTAAACCTTTCCCATAACTTAGGAGGTCCTTGTTATGCCTTCCTTGCATATACTACGAAACTCTCATGTTCAGGGAACGTAATCCTGACGTGCTAATAGAGCGATTATTCAGCTTCACTAGAGGGAGCAGGGTATGGATTCAAGTGGTACCTATAGGGGGGGGGGGGGGGCTTGTATCTACTTTCATTATCATGTTTGTTTCCATATTTTCCCTGATCTTTTAAGATCCCCCGCTTCTCATTTCTATCACGTTGTGCGTCGAGATAACACAACTTGGGAACAACTCTTCTAACCTCAACGGTAACTAATGTGGGTCAACTAAAGTTTTCTCTTTATGTACTGGATTGTGATGAAGTCGGTATGCGTGATAAATTCTATTCAAATCCTATTGAGCTAAATTTCTGGCTGACTCGCTTCGGGTGGGTCATTCCAATTAAAGCGAACATTTCATTCTCAAAACTTATCTCTATAACGAATATAGAATATATATATATATATATATATATATATCTATACTATCTTATTATGCATATTCTATCAAGTGGTTGAAAATTAAGATGTACAACTTATTGATGCATAAGGTACAAGTAAAAATTAAGAGGTACAAGTTGTTGAGCATTGTGTACAAGAGGGCTGGTACCTTTTAAGCAGGTTCAATCTCTCACCGTTAAATAAAACTTCAAATAATCGATGGCTCAGAATTAGGATCCATGTCCATTAGTATCAGCCAATCACAACACACATTTATGCTTTATATATTACCACCCTCAATCCACTTTATTTTGATTAAACAATCTTCCTTCATCTCTCTCTATCTAACTTCCTCACCAACCACCACCGGCCAAAAAGAAACAAGCGGTGGAGAAAGCTCCAGCCGAGAAGAAACTAGCGGGGAAGGAAACTCCGGCCGAGAAGCAATCAGAGATGGAAATTCAGAGTTTTACCTCTGTTGGTTGTAAATAGCGATTTCTTATTATCATTAGTTTTAATTGAATCGTTGTTGAAAATATCTTGATCTGATTTAATAAATCTTCCCTTAATTTTACATCCCCTTACCATCATAACTCATTTTTGTTATTAGTGAATTTGTTCAAAATATTTTACTATGTTCTGCCTTAATTTTTGGGTGTCAAGATTGTTGGTTGGGTTGTTGTTCTTTTGTGTTGAGTTAGGTTCAGCTTGTTGTAATAGTCTTGCTTTCTTTAACTCTTTTGTATTTTCCAGCTTCTAGATAGGTTCTGTTTGTTGTACATGTTCTTGAAAGTTTATGAATTAGTTTTTCAATTATTCATTTAGAGAGTTAAAAAAATAGATGAGAGAGAAACATGTATTAGAGTATAATGATATCTATGACAATTATAAAAGAATAGTGTGTGATCAATGGAGAGAGAGATTGAGAGTAGGCATTTGAATAAATAGTGAGTAATCAAATGGAGAGAAAAATATTTACATTTTTAAAATGTTTTAGAAAATTATATAGTATTCATATCTTCAAATAGTCTGTGTTCGGATCTTCAAATAAGCTATCTTTATAATAAATATATATCTTACAATCTTTCTTGTATGGTATACTAATATTAATTAACTATTCTGCAAGTTTTCTATAGGAGTTATCTTTTTATCGGATAAAACTAAAAAAATTGATAGATGAGGAAGATGATATTGTTGTTGTGCTTTATGAAAAAGAAAAGGGAAAAGTGATCGTATATAATCGATGCGTGTAACTACAATTTTGCAGTTGAATGGACATGTGGGACCCAAAGAAACCATTTCAAGTGACTATCAAATTTTAGTCAACATAACATATGTATTTTGAATGTTTATAAATAACATTAAAGAATTTAAATACATCATATACTTAAGCATTTGCTTAAATGCATTTCATGTACCAAATATATAAGCATGAAAATTTCATTTAAATTATCATATACTATCAAAATTGTCGTTGATCATATGAACCCATATATACACAATAATATATATAACAAATATATACACAAAACAAAATGCTCGACGAAATTACCTTAAACGAGTTAATCTCCTACTCCTAACTTGTTAGTAACTAATAACGTTTTACTCGATCCAAGTTAATCCAATATTATAAAATCTATATTGATAATTAATAAAATTACCAACATATTATTAGATATGTCTTGATAAAACAGTAAAGTATTACATTATAAAATTCCCAAGATCTATTTTTTCAGTTAGATACATGCTTGAATAATACTCTAGATCAATGTAGCACCAAAACAATATTATGTATTCGCATAACAAATGTAAAAGACGAACACCGTCAAAATATATATAATCATTAACAATATACTGTGATTCTTCTGTCCTAGAAAGATATATAATTTAAACTCTAGAATGTTTGGTACACAGTTAATAGTTAATTAAAATAATAATTAATAAAGAACAAAGAAAACTAAAGAAATAAACTTACTTTAGAACCAAAATAAACTTACTTTGAAAATAGAGAAAATGGCAGGAAGGCTATCTCGGGCAAATAAAGCATATGTATTGTCCATGTCAATAGATAAATAGATGGTTTTTCAGACAACAGAGATGCTTTTTACTTTTTTAGACTAGCAGAGATGCTTTTCACTTTTTCAGTTAAGAGAAGACTTTTTTTAATGACAATCTTGTTCTAACAAGAAGCTAGGCAAAAAAATAAAAAAACAAACACCAACCGCAGCGCAGCCAATGGGAAAAATAAACACCAAACCTTACATGATCACTCTAAACATACACGATTCTTTCTAAGACACTCACGAAACTTATGACCTTGTTCTTGATACATAGATAGGCTAAATTCTTAAGAAAAAGTTTTATATTGAGAAAATAAAATACAACAATTAAGAACTCTACTAAATAGTCCTTTAGATACAGATGAATATAGATAGAGCATTCCTATATTAATATTAACGGTCTGTTTGTTATAAGGTAATATAATAAATGAGGGATTGGAATGGGCTGGAGAATGAAATGGGCTAGAGAATGGAATGATCGAGGGAATGAAATTGATCATTACCATTTCATCGTCCTGTTTGGTTACCTTGTGAAAATGAAATAAATCATTGCTTCGTATTCTTTGATGGTTAGTAAAGACGAAGTAATCAAATATAATTATTAATATTTCTATTTAAGATTAATATATTTGTTTTATATTTATATTTTTCAATGTCTTAATTTTTATTTTTTTTAATTTTTAATTTTCTATTAAATAATTTAATTTATATATTTTTATTTTATTTTTCATTTTATCTTTATTATTTGACGAATCACGCGTGTTGCACCCATGTCATGAGTCTTGTAAATTGTCGCTTCCACCCAACACACATGTAGCACATTATAAATTATCGTTGCGCCACATCGTGGTAACAGAAACGAATATTGCATTGTAAATTATCGTCATTGTCGAACGCTCGAACAGAAGACAAATAACTCATTATAAACCATTGCCCGCAGCAAGGCGCGGGTACCCCACTAGTATATATATATATATTATGGTTATATAATATATTTTTCGCGTCATTTCGATAATCGTTCGGATTTGGCAAGTGTGTCATCCTCGACTTGTTCTGGACTTCACGATCATTCGTTTTCATCGTTTACGTTAGACTTAGTTATTTTAGTCGAACACACACTTATATCGTGATGCTCTTTAGGTGTTAGATAGAACAAGCTGCTATTTACTAAACTTGTAATGGTTGTTATCTGGACTTGCTTTGCACTCTAAGCTGAGTTTCACGGCCCCTTTTTAGCTATTTTAATAATGTTGGGGGAGATTAACATGCAAACACTTGAGCTATTAGATAATTATATCACATGAATGATAGTGGCACACTTATTACAAAATCCCCACTGTTAGAGTTACTGTCAATGTGGCATCAATGGGAACTTATTTGGTAGATCTATTGGGTCTGACAAGCCCCACCCGGGTCAGTCACGCTGACACGATTGGGAATCGAACGGGTGTTATATACTTCTTAGTCTTAACGAGGCACAATTGAACTTCTCAAGCTTCAGTAACTGGATAGCTAGTTTATCTAGTCAAACGTGCACTCATTTCTTGAAAATAGTCTATCTAGATATTGATATGTTATATGGATTTTAAACCTAACTTGAACATGAACCGGACTGTTGTTGAATAGTCAACCTTGAACTTAAACTTGAACTGTCGATGAACAGTTATTTTACACTGAACTTGGACTGTTGTTGAACAGTCGATTTACATTAATCTGGAAATGATTTTGAACTAATAAACCTGTGAACTCACCAACCTTTGTGTTGACACTTTTTAGCATGTTATTTCTCAGGTTGCGGATGTTCGAGTATCACGAGTACGCATGCACGAGTCTTTGAAACACTTTTAATGTCTTTGGACGAGTCACGTCACCTTGGGTGACGATGTTTTTTTTACATTCTTTTATTGTATTTACGCTTCCGCATTTGTAAAACTCTGAATTTATATTTTAATGAAATATGAAACGTTTTTATTAATTATTTTTCGTTTAGTGTAACTAATTGACGGCGATCCTGGTTTGTCACGCTCCCTGCGATGGTATTCCGCGCGTGAATTTTTGGGGTGTGACAGATTGGTATCAGAGTCATTGGTTACAGCGAACTAAGATTCGTCTTAGACTGTAACTTTTTTGTATTAGTTGCACTTAAACGTTTTTCTCATGCATCGTGATACTCACTTCTACACGCTAGTTTACCATATGTCGTTTACATCATCCCATCTTCTTATACTCACGGTTAGGAGCCGATTATTCTTGAGTCATTTTCCTTAACCTCTGTGAGTCATGTACCATTTGGTTAACATCCATGGACGACGAGACGTCGAATTAGATCAGAGGATCACATCTTCACTCTTGATGAATCGTTTGCTGTTTGGTATCATTCTAGATTGAAGGAATGGGTGTAGTACCTAAGCATTGGACGGGCGCTTACTTAGGAAGGTGGTGTGATACCTCTTCATGTTCTTAAACCTTTCCCATAACTTAGGAGGTCCTTGTTATGCCTTCCTTGCATATACTACGAAACTCTCATGTTCAGGGAACGTAATCCTGACGTGCTAATAGAGCGATTATTCAGCTTCACTAGAGGGAGCAGGGTATGGATTCAAGTGGTACCTATAGGGGGGGGGGGGGGGGCTTGTATCTACTTTCATTATCATGTTTGTTTCCATATTTTCCCTGATCTTTTAAGATCCCCCGCTTCTCATTTCTATCACGTTGTGCGTCGAGATAACACAACTTGGGAACAACTCTTCTAACCTCAACGGTAACTAATGTGGGTCAACTAAAGTTTTCTCTTTATGTACTGGATTGTGATGAAGTCGGTATGCGTGATAAATTCTATTCAAATCCTATTGAGCTAAATTTCTGGCTGACTCGCTTCGGGTGGGTCATTCCAATTAAAGCGAACATTTCATTCTCAAAACTTATCTCTATAACGAATTTTGGGCAAGTAACCTCGGATTAGTGACCACATTCTTCATACCCACTCCGAGGATATCTCATTTGTACTCCGTCATACCTGGTAGCTGAAGTAAGAGGAACTAATGTGACCATATAGGGTAATATACCGTTACGGGTGCAAACGTAAATGTAATTTGCAGTGTATGGAAATCCTGGGGAATCCTACTAGGCAATCTAATGGTCGTAATTGTGACGATGTTGTAATTTTTTTTCCTCGTGGGGCTGAATGTTGAACATGTTGAACTCAACCAGATGATCGAAGTCATCTATCTTTGTAAACGTTATCACGCATGATCTTATGTCTATATGGATTATAATCCCTTCTAGAACTCTTTTAAAACATATTATGAATGCTAGTCCTGAAGGCACATCATTTCACTCTTGTACTTTGATGACAGATATTTCTTGACTACGAAAACTCTTGACAAAATCTTTGACTGGTTTATTTTTTATTCACCTTGAATTGTAACTATACTCTTATGACCTTATCTACCATATCAATCCTTGGAACTTTACGATTGTGAGACAGCTTGGATATACATTCACCGGACGAATACCCAGACAACATTGGATAAACGAATTATATAAATCATATATCGCGGGCACTGGAATATATTTCTTGGCTGAGAACTCTTGTAAAGTTTCCCCCTGAAGATCCATACTACTGATTTTATTGTGCGAACCAAAACTTTTTGCCAGCAACATCGTCACGATTGTACAAACTGCTAACCCCACCATAAGCATACTTATCTCTATTGGGGTAATGTTAGTGAAAATCCTTCCTGATTTTCAAGCGGATTACTTCATATTTTAACATAATGACTATTTCGATTGACCTTTTGAACCTGTGCGATCGACTTTTATCTGCATGATTTGAACCTTTTACGATTTAACAACCAAGGATTTCTGATTCTCGCGCTTTTGTAATCCTTTATGTCTTGGATGAGCTTTCAAGCTTTGAACCCGAAGGTGTTACACTTTTGGTTAGCTTTTCTACTAGTTAAACACCATTGATGATGTGACTACCTTGTACCTCAATCACAGTAACAATAAAAATCTTTTTATGGAAACTCTATTTACACCCATCGAGCATGAACCTCTTGTTACCGATAGCTAATATTACTATCAACCTGTATTATCCCTTCTTACACATCAGTACACCAAGATATCCAATAATTGGTATATTAACGCTCCTGTCATAGCGGCTATCGACAAATTACTGATACACGAATCCTTATCGTCCTTTTCAAAAAAAAAATTCATTGATGAATCCTCAACTTGAACTTAAACATTATTGGCCTGTTTAAAAGTTTGTGATCGTCTTGAAATCTGAAGTGTTATGATATTCGTACTGCGTGGGCCCCCCTCGACGACCTTCACTAGAATAGCAAACCTTATGCATCTTTCTGGTATAGTGAATGAAAACTCTTACACCTTTTGGTTTGCATAACGTATTGAGGTTTTAATCTCTCACCCCCTTTACATTCAAGTGTATGGGTGAAACTTAACGTCCTCTATTTCTAATAATATATCCAATGTTGTGTAACGGTAGGTAGCTGGTATGACTGCAAGGTGCTGGTAGTGTGGTGGGTTAGCTGCGGTACACCCTATATATAAACATTAGTGGCACGTTGAATGTGGGACTAGTACCGGACCAAGGATTGACTTTAGAGTCATGCACAAGAGCCTCATCTTGAGAAACTCCTTCTAACGGGACTATGTCCTCGACAAAAATATTCAATGCTACTTCATCTGAGATTGCAGATGTCTCTTACGTATTCCTGCCAAAAGAAAGACATACCCGAAATAATCAAACTCCATGCTTTCAATTGTCCGAGTCTAAAAGAAAAACTCCCCTAAAGCGAATTTCCTGCCACAATTCATAGGTGAGTTCTGACCCAGTTAAACATCAACGTTTTACAAACCAAAGATTTTTTTTCTTATTAACGGCAAACCGCATGTTCGAATGAACCACTCCAACTTTTAGAAGCATGTATTCAGAAGTAGATCACCTTTCGTTTGAGGGACACACTACTTCTGGGTCGACTGTCTGTTTTTATAAACTCTCTGGCATTCACTGAGGTGATAACCCGATCCTTTTTTATGGAACACCCGATTAGATCTTTTGACCCGCGGTAAACCTGCACTGAACCCTAACAAAAATGCATATATACAGGCAACCCAAGCTAAAGCCACTTTTGAACATTCTGATGTTTTTGTTTTGCAAACACCCTTTTATAATACTTTTGTACCCTATCTTACTTTTGAAGACCATTTGACTCAATGTTTTCACAAGAAAGGAATCATGACTCGTGAAGCGCAAGAACACCAAGGAGATTGGGCACACCGGTGAGCTTAAACAATGAAGATTTCTCTAATGAGACGTTTACTCTATTAGATTATATAATCATTGACGCGTTCATTTTGATATCTAGTTACGCGAATTTCTTGCCAAATCCTCTCAAGCACGCTATATATTTGTCTCTGAATTTTATACTATCCATTACGTTATTTGCATCCTCCCAGCTGGTATCTTCACCAGTGCCAGTTTAAACTCACATTTCTTTCTTGGAATGTGTAATTGCAACTATCATAAGCTTGTTATCCCATCATTTACTCGGATTCACGAATTAAGCCGTTGGCGCTTTTTCTATATTTTCTATTCTCATGCTTGATGCCATGCGTAATCCTCAGAGCACTTTTTGGTATTCGGTACCTCATAGTTTACACTTATATTTTATTGGATGATGATATGCTGTATTTGTTTTTTATGCTTTAGCAAGGTAATGTGCAAGATGAGATGTTGTATGATACTGAACTCCAACTTGAATTTTAACCTAATTGTCTATGTTATTCCTTGAATAATCTTAACAGAATCGAGTATTTCGTTCTAAACAAACTGCTACGTGTTACCTTTTACATGGCAGTGGGCACTTGATTGGATTTCTCTTCGGACCTCGGTCCTTCTCTCACAAAATATGTGTTTTGCCAATTATATGTAAGTATGTGAGCAACTATTTAACCATTTTAACCATGATAAATAATTTGTTTGCTTCTGATCTTCTCATATACATGTTTATGCATGCTAAAATTTGAGAATCTAATCCTATGTTTAGGGTCTATAAATTGATTAATCATTGAAGTGCTGGTTTAAACATAAGTTGATTAGAATTGCATGATTAGCTACGTGTATGAAACGTGTTAGGAACAAGAAAATAACATTTTGTGAATGTATTAACTTGATTGAGTGTGAAAACCATACACCATACAAGGTCCTAAGTCTCCTACCCCAGTGGGAATGACAAGACTGTGTGAAGTTGCCCCGTCAAATTTGCATCATATAGGCTGTGTTGGTTTATGAACTTATATGCTAGAGATATGCCATGTTAAGGTCGTATGCTAGTATATAAGATATTGGGACAATTGTATGCTTTTTATGGTAAAACCATCATGATAGATTGCATGCTAGTACGCTTTAACCGCATCAACCTTTAATAGAAATCGTTGTAGAAACTCGTATGCTATTTTAACCGTTATAGCATGAAATGTGAATTGGAATGTTATTATGAATCATGTGAACTTAATTGGTCATAACTCCATAAAGTACTAAGTCAATCAATGGGTCCTCGTGCTAACTTGATTAGTCTTGTGAAATTCTATGTTATTTGCTAGTTGGTAGGCAAATTCAGATGTTTACGTTTTCGTTAGACAACAGGTCTATTAAACACAAATTGAGTGAGTTAATGCACACAAAATTTTCCCGTACTTAAAATTCCCTTCTCTTCAATCACTTGGGTTATTAACGAATGCGAACACCTTAACTGGAAAAGAGACACAAAATGGGAATCTCACTCCTCGCATTGAGTACAATAGCTGGTGACTATTCAGATCTATTATGATGCTTCTTCGTATTGAAATTTTGATTTCAGATACTTATGTTATTGTGTCACTCTGTTTGACCTGGTCACACAACACGATTCATGTATTACATTTTTTTCAACTCTTCTCGTAAGAGAACGCCTGATAAGAAAATCATTTTCTATACTTTCGATTCGAATTGCTTTCGAAAACCTCTAAACATTTGACATCTCCTCAACATTGGGTACACATTCTTGATCATAACATTCATCACTCCTTTTGGAGTAGGAGAACTGAATTCTTTCGATACATTACTGTCAATTCGACTTTTCAAAAAATTATCACTGATATAAACTTCGGGACGAAAATGCTTCAACAAGGGGATGATGTGACGACAGTGAAAAAATTTTCTTTCTTTTGTGATCAACTTGTTAACCACGTTATTCAATTTTCGGGACGAAAATTCTTCAACAAGGGGATACTGTGACAATCCGTCTTTTCAGGTCCCTTTCTGATTTAACAAGGGGATACTGTTGACTTTATTATGAAAAACCAAGGTGGTGGGCAAATATATAAATAATGCTACCTTTACCTTGGTTGCAGAAGCGGATCGAATCTTTGTGTGACTCGTTTTTGAGAAAACAAATAACACCGAGATATAGAGTTTATGGTGTTTGAGATGTGATGATGATGAAGAACAAAGCTAGTAGAAACATGGATATGAAGAACAAGATAGATCTATGATAATCAACATGAAAGATAGATAACAAAGGATAACCAAATGATTAATAATAACCAAATGATTACATTACCTACCCCACGCATTCCCGGGTTTCTTGAGCTTACTAGGTAAGTTCAAGAACCCTTGACAAGCTTCAAGGAACCATGACTAACTCTCTCTTACTAGACATACATCATCTAGTCTTTCACATGAGAAAGACTTGCTATATATATACTACAAACTCACTAAGGGCATAATAGTAAAACTACCAACTAGTGACAATATTTAAACAATAAATAATATTCACTAGAGCCATCTTCTTTAGTTGAGTCTTGTAGCTTGAGTTGTCATGTTTCTTCACCGTGTTGTCGGGACGGTAAACGTTAAGTGGCCGTTGAGTATTATCACATCTATCCAAATCATGTTGGGTCGGAATCTCGATTCCCAACAATCTCCCCCTATTTGGTAGATGGTATACTCAACACTTGTGACATTGGTTCTTTGTATTCTTGCATCCTGACTTCAAGAAAAATCTTCATGTAGTTTCAAATCTTTTGTTCTTCAATTCTCCTTTGTGAAGCTCCCCCTACAATAAACATTCTTCTAGCCCCAGACCATAGGCTGTAAATGCATAGGGTGTTTACAAACTTCAACACAATGGCACTATACTTGAGGACTAAGTCATAACTCAAGTTACCAATATTGTTGAAAGTAAACAATATAAAGGATTTATGAAAAACTCGAGAAATGAATCCATAGTTCAACCATCTTGAAATACTTGGCCGAATACCAAACCAATGCATTGCACGAAGATAAACCACTTTTCTTTGCTTTCATTTGCTGAGTTGGTTGCAAAAAGTCTCAAAGATCATCACATCTTCTCCCCCTAGACTTGTGCAACCCGTAGCAAACATAAAGGCATGTTGTTGTAACCGAACACATCCATGTAGCATATCACAAATAAAATTCAGCCTTGCAATATCAACCGGTGAATCTTCATAATCCAACAAATAATAAATTCCGTTCTTCTTCAACAAATCGACCCAAACTTGCGCATAGCTTTCATAACCGTTTTACTTCATAGCACGTCTGCCGTAAGAAGTAATCTTGATATAAAAACATAATTTAGGTGTACCTGAAATGTTTAAGACGAACCGTGTTCTCGAGAGAACGAATAATGTTGGAGAAGATAATGAAGTGGTTGATGTGGATCCTCATGGCTTCAATTTGGTTGCTACTGTGTTGACAACAAAAGAAAAATATAACAGTAGCTCACTGTTAATTATCCCAAATCTGTCTTCAAATTTGATCTGCCCGAACAATTTAAATTCGCAACTCATTCCCTCAAAGCTCATAGCAGCCAATAGAGTGGAAATAAACATGGCCCAATTGTTATATAGATCATCAGCCCATCAGAGGAAATAAGTCGGCCCATTCTCTTAAGGAAGAGAAAACCCTATTAGCTGTATCACATGTACCAGACTCTTTTCAACTTCTCTCTTCTCTGTCGATGAGAAGTAACAACTGGCGGGCAAGGTGCTATTTCCGGCGAGTTTAAGCGTGACCAGAGGGCGAACAGGAGTGAATATCCGGTGACCAGAGGCGTCTCTGACGAACTAAGAGACTTGTAAACTCCGGTGATCTGAAACGTTATCGGCGACCGTGAGAAGAACATAAACGAAGACCAATATACGGTTGAACTCAACAGACTTCCGGTTGAAGATTCTCGAAATTCCGGTTGATCTTCATCTCAGACTTCGTCTTTCCGGTTAAGGGTGAGTTTTCCGGTTCAAATCTGAGTTCCGGTTGAACTCGAGATTTCCGGTTGAAGCTTCTGATCCGGTTGAACCCAATCTTCCGGTTGAAGTTGGCAAATCTCCATTTTCCGGTTGAGTTCGAAATTTTTCGTTTGACCTCGGGTCTGACCGGAACGATTTTGTTTTTCCGATTGAGCCGAACTGTTCGGTTTAACTCATCGATTTTCACCTCAGATCTAGTTTCCGTTTGTTTTGACAGATTGTTGTTCCGTTGAACGGTGGTGGTTTCCGGTTGAATCTGTGACGGGATTGTTCCGTCTGAAAACAGATTCGTTGCTACCGGACAGAACCGTCACTGCGTTCTTCACTGACTTTTCACTTTAGGAGCCTTTGTCTTCATTCTTGAACTGAACAGAAAATGGGTAACGAACGTGCTCGAGCTGCAGTCTCGTGTTCGTTCTTCTGAGTTCATCATCTTCATGTAACCTGTAACTCACTCAATATTTTGTGTATATTTTGGTTCTTCTAATTTTCAAGAGAGAGAGAAAGTACTATGGTTGACTTGAAACATGTGAATGTGACATGTAGGTTGCTTGTGATAGAAAAAGGAAGCGGATAATAGGATGATTTTTGGTAAAAAGCACACTTGTTTTGTGGAACTCTAGAAAAGTAAAAGTCAAAAAGCTAAAAAGCAAATTGATTTATACACACAAAGAGACAAAGTGTGATGTGATAAGAATAATCACACCTTTCAATATTTTCTTGAGAACAACAATTAAAGTAAATTGACTATGAATTTGAAATTGAAGAATATGCATACGTGAAATATGCAGAAAGTTTCATGAGTCATTTTGAGGTTAGATTTTGATAGCAATGAATATCAAAGAAATCTAATTGTGTTCACTGGCAAAAACACAAACACTCAAAATAATTTATTTTCGACGACTCAAGAATAATAAATATGAATAAATAGATCTTGACTATTCTAAATGAGAAAAAATTCAAGGATCTTTTTCAAAAACTTTGAAAGACATGGAGGGGAGTTCAAAATCTTTCTAAAAAGTTTAACATCTCCATTTGTTTACAAAAACAAGCATTTGAACACAAAGTTGAGATATCAACCGTGAGGTTGCATAATCTCGACCATGGCTCTGATGCCAATTGAAAAACCGAGGTGGTGGGCAAATATATAAATAATGCTACCTTTACCTTGGTTGCGGAAGCGGATCGAATCTTTGTGTGACTCGTTTTTGAGAAAACAAATAACACCGAGATATAGAGTTTATGGTGTTTGAGATGTGATGATGATGAAGAACAAAGCTAGTAGAAACATGGATATGAAGAACAAGATAGATATATGATAATCAACATGAAAGATAGATAACAAAGGATAACCAAATGATTAATAATAACCGAATGATTACATTACCTACCCCACACATTCCCGGGTTTCTTGAGCTTCCTAGGTAAGTTCAAGAACCCTTGACATGCTTCAAGGAACCATGACTAACTCTCTCTTACTAGACATACATCATCTAGTCTTTCACATGAGAAAGACTTGCTATATATATACTACAAACTCACTAAGGGCATAATAGTAAAACTACCAACTAGTGACAATATTTAAACAATAAATAATATTCACTAGAGCCATCTTCTTTAGTTGAGTCTTGTAGCTTGAGTTGTCATGTTTCTTCACCGTGTTGTCGGGACGATAAACGTTAAGTGGCCGTTGAGTATTATCACATCTATCCAAATCATGTTGGGTCGGAATCTCGATTCCCAACATATTATTTAGGTTTGTTTTATAACTATCATTATACGAGCGTACACTTAAAGTCTAGACGTTTGATATTCTGTGATTTTATGTAAATCGCATGTTATGATTTCATATGAACGTTTTGTCATTTCGTGTGACAAGTTAACTTATGATTCTATGTGATATATGTATATATATTCACACGATTCATTCTATGATTTTATGTGACAACGTGCCACGAAATTATACGTATCATTTTATGATTTTATGCATTGCTTATGATTTTATGTGAAAGTACATAAATGATTATGGGTCATCACTTAGTGATTTTATGTGGTTACCTAAGGTTTATATTCTTATAAAACGTCAAACATTAGAGATGTACTCATTTATATTCGTCCAATCATTATTTACATTCTTTCCGTTAACTCCGTTATGAGTCCGTTAACGTTTTTAAATTTCAGAGGACCGATATTGCCAATTCCTAAACTTCCATTTAGTAAACAAAACACAGGGATTGGTGCTGTCATTTGACCAAACGTGATTTGAAGAATTATGATATCATACGTCGGTACTGTATTCAATTCTTTTTAAATTTCGCCTTAATCTCCGATTCAATGCGGCATGTCGGTTACTCGGTTACGAACTTAAACGCTTAATCACCATCATAACTAAAGAATTCACCTCTCCAAAATCATTTATAATCTTCAATGAGAGCAGACAATCGATATGCTTAACCTTTTGAGGAACCGCAGGCAAACCAAACACCACCTCCAAACTCTGACCACTATTCCCGTCAACGTGCTTCACCGTTGCAAATCACCGTCGCACCTTTGTCCAGTCACCAAGCACCCTACTCAATGTTTGCTACTAATGTGAACTTCACAGACGAGAAGCAACCCGGTTACCACATCGCTCGGAATCGAGCCGCCATTCGGGTGGCATTGTTATCATCCTCGTACTTTCATCGCCACTTTAACGTAGGTATGAACAAAATCCATCTCATTTTTTTATTATTGCATGCTGGAGGTTATGGTCTCGGACGGGTCATTAGGTTCTTGGGTTGAAGATGATGAATGTTAACTATTTTATAAAACAATTCTACATAAAAGAAATTCAACAACTCGAGTTTTGCCCAGTGGTTTGGGCCCTAGTCTGTTAAGCTAAAGGTCTCGGGTTTGAGACTCAGGAACCCTGTTCTTTCCTTTTTAATTTATGCATTCCAGTTTTGCTTCACTTCGCTTGGTATAATGATTTATGGTCGAGAACCATTAATCAAACTAAACCCTAGCTCAGTGGTTAGGATGTTGGTCATTGAACTGGAGGTCACGGGTTCAAACCCCATGACCTTCATATTTTTCTTTTTTTGTGTTTTTGGTGATTTATACTTTTATTGAGTTAAAACTTGTATAAAATTTTTTATTAGAAAATAATAAAACCAGTTAACTATTAAAATGGTTTAGAAAAATTATAAAAGTTATCGTTTTGATTTAAAACATGAACTAAACGGTTTTGATACGTGAATTAATTTAAATTGTAGTTTTCTTAACAATTATAATAATTATCCGTATCGTCGTATTTTTAACATATTTATATATATTTGGCCTATTGAAACTCGTGGGATTGTTTTATGGCTTACATATATGTTTCTCGCTTGTAAACTCGTTATTAACATCATTTGCGCGTTTGGTTATATATGTTATATAAACATTTATTTTGGATCTTTGAATATAGAATATATATATATATATATATATATATATACTAGGTTAGTAACCCGTGTACTACACGGGTTGTATTTAGGTTCATAATATTAGCTAAATATAAAAAAACAATTAAGGAATTTAAAAATTATAAATGACATAATTCATTATAAAATATTAATTGATAATTTAATACATTAAAGATAACAAATTCTTGATCTGTTTCCTTAAAAAGACTCAAATTATTGAGTAATTTATCAAATCTACATAATGTTTGCTATTTTTTTAAATGAAAATTATATTTAGATAAAATTGGTAATTAGTATTAATTGGTAATTTACTAGAGAGAGAGTGTTGAAAGTTGAAAAATTAAAAAATGTACAAATTATTGAGCATTGTGTACAACACACCAATGCACTATTAGTTTAATCTGGCCTGTCATGTAAAAAGAAACGGGTAAAGCCCAGTTTGGACGGTTCTTTGTCACTGAGATCCAATTTGAATCTAACCTGCTTACCTTTTTGAAATTGTTTTCTCTTCTTTCTGGCATCCATGACCACGCTCCTCCCAATTCTAGCAACTGTGTCCTGCTCTTTTCATCTTTGCCTTTCTCACAGGAAGCTATCCATGGCAATCCCGACAGGGATGGTGAATCAAACAGTAATCAAACGGTTCAAGTCACTTGGAACCCTAATCCGAGGGTTCCTCTCAATTGTTCACGCGGATTCCTCTCGATTCAAACTACTACACATCAAGAATATACGAAATTCAAATTTGGCAGCCTCTCACTCTCAAAAGCCATTTCTCTCTCACATGTATGTTTCAGTCGCTTCTTTGTTAGGATTTTGATTTCCCATTATCTGCTCTCTTTTTTAGGTTCAAGCTTTCTCAAATAAATCAATTTCTCAGATTATAGCTACATCTACTCATGAAATCTCTCCGTTCAAACTTGTAAGCTCCTATTTTCAGAGATTTGGTTGGTTCATTTTTTTTAATCATTTTGCAGTTCGTGGTTACATGCTTGTCTCTTTGGTGTATTACTTTGATGCGCAGATTTTGGCATCAATGTTAAGGTACTTTTTGTGCAATCATGTTTATTTCATAAGTTTTCGCGACCTGTTTCATCATTTTCTTTATTTATATCTACAGATCTTCCAAGGGTATTACACATGAGGCGAGCTAATGATTCCCTTCTAATGTGAACCTAACATGATTTTCATGGGAGTTTGTTTCATGATTTCAATCTACAGATCTGCAGATCTACAAATCTGCTACTAGGTAATTTCTTTTATGAACCCTGTAGTTTTGTGATTAGGGTTGAATTATTTTCAGAAATTTATGTGTTCTTATGTTTGTCTTTAACAAATGAATCTGAAATTTCAATCTTTGATGGGTATGTTGTTTACATAAGAATGTTTACTTAACTATGAGTCATGAAGTTGGAGAAATCTGATAAAAGCCAGTGGAGTTAAAACCAAGGTTGAAGTTAAGAAAACCAATTGAAATACCATTTAGGATGCCAAATAGGATCATAGTCTTCATATTAATTATTTTTTCTTAAAAGAAATTCAAATGTTGTTGCCATCAGATTCCAACTGGTTCATGTTATAGCTGCCACAGGAAAATAATACCTTATTTTAGTATGCATTAATTGGTTGAAAACATGATGTGTATACATCTATTATACTATATAATGCATATCGGAGAGAGAGCGTTGAATTGGTTTTAAGGAAAACATCAATTGTTTGCCTGTGTAACTCTTTTGCAGTTATCTTTGAAATATCTTTATATTTTCAAGCACCCAATGTGTATGAATATGTTTGCTTATTGTTGAAATCAGCTGCTGATGTATAAATCTTTTTCGATGTTTGTATTCTTACTGAAATCGTTTGGTGAATTGGGCATGAATGGTTCTTGAACAGATTATTCAAAGTTTAGATTTTAGGTACTTCAGAGGTGTAACGGTTGCTGCTCTTTTGTTTGAATTTTATTTTACTTTACTGTCTATGAATCTCTTCGCTTATTGTCTTTGTGTTGTTATTAAGTTCTTTTTAAAATTAGTTCTTGATTTAGGGATACATGCTTAAGTAGTATACTTTTGTTATGTATTTATCTAAAAACAAATTTAATCCTAACTCTTTCAAATTTGTCAGTGCTTATGCTATTTTTTCCCCTTCATTCGTTAGTCTTTTTTACCCTTAGATTCTACTTTATGGCCTTATTACTTTCATTTTTTGATGTATGTTTACAAAAATAATTGTTTTATTTCTCTTATCGCAGATTTTCGTTGGCAAATCCTCAGGTTCAAGTACATTTATCTTTTTATGTTCTTTGGTGTTTAATAGGGATCATCAATAAATTTAAATTTTTTGCAACCTGTTGCTTTATCTAAAAAGGTTTATGATCTCCTTTGAAAAAGTAAACCTCAGAATAATGATTTCCTTACAACATTTTAAAAACCTTTCAGGTAACTATTATATGGAAACTGAAAGTGTATAAACAAGCAAATCATAAATCTAAAATACCAAATATTTACTTCGTATAAATGTTTTTTAAACGTTTTATACTTATGAACTCATATTAAAAAAACAACGACGAATTGTCAAGCTAAAAGCTTTCTCTAAGTTTGATAACACATCAAAGCACTTTGTTGCTTAACATCATTACAGCAAGCCCCAAAAAGGTTTGCGAAAGTTCTAGCGGGCTAATTGTGATGGCGAGTTATTAGTTGTTGCAGACTCTAAGCTTGGAAATGCTATTAAGAACAATTGGTAAGTTGAACTCATGACTCCTATGATTTCTTTTTTTTTCATTGGATTTTGATTTCAAACTAACCATGGTTTCAGTAAATTAACTGCGTTCATAGCTAAACTGTCACGGAACTTATGAGGAGACTTAGAATTCAACTGATCGAACTCACAATTGGTTTAGGTGCCGAAGATGTGGCTCCAATGAGCTTTGGTTTATCTCATAGTTTGTCCAGATACAAGCTTAAGTTCAGCCCAGAAAAGATAACCTTCTTCTCATTTGATAATAATTAGATACTTCTCATTTGATAATAATTAGATACTTGTATGATCATGATTATAAAAAGTTTGTTTATAAATGTGATTTAACTCTTGGCTTATCTGTATATTTTATTTTTGGTTTAATTGTTCATTTAGACTATTGTTATGTGTTTTTGGTGTTATTTTGTTCATGTGTTTTTTAATGAGGTTGGAATTTTCATTTATGAAAGATTTGGTCAACTGCTCTCATATGTAGAATCATCTTTCTTTATTTACGAGAACTTCTTAACCATCTTTATTTTATCTTTATATCCAACGTTCACTCTGGTAAATTTTTGTTCTCATAGGACTGTTGAGCACCATATTGTTTGCTCTTCTGTGCAGCTTATCTCTATTATCAGGTATTTAAGTTTCTATATGCATATACTCCAAGTACTAGAAGTGGCAACTGATAAAACATATACTGGAAGTAGAGGTGGCGGCTTATCTCTTATCATTGTGATTTTATATCTGTTAGAGCATATTCCTATGCTAACGTGTGTCTCGTATATTGTATCTAATCTAGAGCGTCTGTGTGAGTTATAGTGGCTTCATGCTGAGGTGGCTGGACCAAATGGTCCGCAGGTCATTTGGTACGGGCGTACCAAATGGTACGCTGGTGGTCCGCCACTTAGTATGTCACCACTATAAATAGTTCGTGTTAGAGAGAGTCAGCTGGTTCTGTCATTCTACATCTCTTAAGTGTGTGTAACTGAGTGTGTAACTATCTCTCTCCAGACTTTGTGTAATCTCTAAGTGAATCAATAAAGCAAAGCTTTATTTACATCGTTTGTATTCTCGATTATCGAATCATGCAGTAGTAAGATCGTACAGTGGTTTTACAAGTGGTATCAGAGCAATTGGTTACTCTACTGCTGTGATTTTGGTAAATTTTCAAAGTCTAGAGTGAGAAAGTTTGGGTTTTCTTCGTTTTTCATCAATTTTCCACAATTCCGAGTGTTTTAACGATGGAAAATGATTTCTGAGTGTTCCTGGAGTGATTTCGCACCTTACTGGATCAAATTCCAGCTCCAAAACGTCGAAATTAGCGAAAATCAGTCGAATCAGTTTCGAACTGTGTTGGTCCGCTCGAAGAACAGTTGGTCCGCCTTTGGTCCGCCGCTGGTCCGCAAGGAAATCTTCATCCGTATTCTGGTCCGCTGAAACTCGTCCGGAAGGCAATCTTCATAGTTGGTCCGTGGCGGTTATTTTCTGGTCCGCCGTACCATTTGGTCCGCCGTACCAAATTTGGTCCGCTGAGGTAATCTGATCCGCTGGTTCATTTGGTCCGCTGAGTATATTTTGGTCCGCTGATTTGATCTGGTACGGAGGTTGGTACGCTGAAAGCTTATGGTCCGCTGAGAATTGGTTGGTCCGCTGGCAGAAAACATATCTTCACTAAAACTGACGTATCTTGCAAACCGTTTGGAGTTACGGATTCCAATACCAGCCAAAACGTTCGTCTTTCCGAGATCTAGATTTGTACTAACCTAATGATTTGTACCCCCCAGTTTGACCCCCAAAATCCGCTTGGAAGACCTTCGTTTTTAAGTTTGAAGTTTTGACGGTAAATTTTTAATTTCAAGATGAGTGATTTTCATGCATTTTCAGCTGCTCAAACTTCGATACAAGCTATGATGAACTATGATAATGAGATAGGAACAACTCAGAAGGTTCCTAAGTTGTTACAATTGGAAGATTATCACAATTGGAAGAAACGTTTTGAGTCATACATATTTTCTCAAGAAGTTGATTCTTAGATTCCGATTGAAAAAGAATATGAGTATCCGATGATAAGCCCGAGAAAGCCAAAGATGATAAGTGATTTTGATGCTGACGAAAAGAAGTTCTTTTCCCGAGAAAAGAAAACATATAGCTTTCTTACAATGGCTCTACCTAAGGACTTGATGCATCAGTTTAAGAACTACACAACTTGTAAAGAATTGTGGGATGCTATTGCTGAAAGATGTGAGGGTAATGAGCAATACAAGAAGACTCGAAAGAAAGTTTTAAAGGAAGAATTTGATAATTTTGGACATTGTGACAATGAGAATACCAAAGATTTGATTGCAAGGTTTTCACATTTGATCAATGAACTTGAAGTTGTAGGTGTCAAGAAAGAAAGTGATGAATTGAAGGAAAAGTTTCTAGAAGCTCTACCCGAAAAATGGGAGAATTTTGTTATGATGTTGACTAATGATCCAAACTACTCAAATTGGTCATTTAATCAATTGATAAGCAAATTACAAGCTCGTGAAATGGAACTGCTTGTGAAAAAGTCAGCAACTCCGTCTATTCAAAATCCTGAAGTATATTTTGGAGCAAATTCTGCTACCATGCATGCTAAAGCAAAAGTCACATTCTGTCTCAAGCAGTAATCCACCGGTAACAGCTTTTCTTGCTGAAAAGTCAAAAAATAATGGTTATTCTTCAGGCTGCAGTTTTACTATTCCTGATAAATCATCAAGCAAGTTTACTTCTAATCAAGCAACCGACGATCTAGCTGCTTTGTTGAGTGCTTTTGTATCATCTTCATCTGGTTCCATATTTAGTCAAATTGGTAATTCTGGTTTGGTTCCAGACGATCTAAAACAGATGGATGAGGATCAGCTAAATAAATTAGATTTGGATTGGCAGTTGGCTATGATTGCTGAAAGAGGAAGACGGTTTATAGGAAAACATGGAAAAGATTCTATCATGGGTGAATTTAGAGGCATCAAATTGGGTTTAGACAAGTGTAAACTAAAATGTTACAAATGTTCTAGTTTGGAACATTTTGCTCGAGAATGCAAGCTATCTTCTTCGAAACCAAGTACTTCGGATAAGTAGGATCACAATAAAGAAGTTAAAGCTATGATATCTCAAACTAACGAAGATTATGACTGGGCTAAAGATTGTCCAGATGAATCTGGATTTTTAGCATATATTGGGGTTGACTCGAGTGAATATGCATCTGACACAACTACATCTGAAACATGTGATTCTGAATTTAGTGGGTATGAGTCAACATGTGAATTTTGTGCTAAAAAAGAAAGAAAGATTCGAGAATTAAGTTCTGAAAAAGAAGTATTGATTATTGAAAAAGACAGAAAGATTTGCGAATTGATTTCTGAGAAGGAAAGGTTGGTTGTTGAACATGAGAAGACAGAAGAAGCGATGGCAGATTACAAAAGGAAGTGTTAGGTTTTTGATGAGTTTGTCAAAACTAATGCAATGTTGGAAAAAGAAAAGAAGGAGTTGATGGAAGAGTTTGTTAAGGTTCAAACACAATTGGATGAGATGGTTATTTCAGCAAAAGACCAAATTTTGAAGTTACAAACTGAGAATGAAGAGTTGGTTAAAAGTGTTGAGAAATGGGAGAGTGAGGCAAAAGATGCGATTGGTGATTTTGATAATTTGTTTAATAAATCAACTGCAACAGTAGAATCACTGAAGAAAGCATATGATGATCTCAAGAACGAGTTTGATGATGTTACTGCTAAAGAAAATGATCGTCAAATGGAACATTCAATATTACTTGATAAAGTCACAACTTTGACACATGACAACAAGTTATTGAAAAGAAATATTGAGATTCATGAGGAAAGGGTGAAAAAGATTACTCAAGAGGTATATGATGCCCATGATCAGATGAGGCAAGAGATATTTTTGTCAAATAGAGCTTCGGAGCAATTGATTGAATCAGAAAAAGCATTGGGTGAAGCTCAAAAGAAAATATCTGATTTAAATGTTGAAGTTTTGGATTTCAAACGACAATTGAACAATTTGAAGAATTCACATTCTTTCACAAGCTACTTGTGCAAAGATGAAAATTTCAAGAAAGTTTTTGGAAGCGAAGAGTATAATCAAATTCCACATCCAGTTATCTCATTTGATGCTCTGGCTGATATTCATTATTCTTACATAACTGGAGATTACACTGAATTTGTATCTGAGAAATTTAAGAAGAAGGAATAAAAGTTTTCAACCAAGCACGTGGAGACAGATGAGAGGATAGGGTCTGAAGAAAAGTTAGCTGCTGAGCTTGTTCAAGCTAACAATTTGAAGGGTATTAAAGCTAAATTTACTAAGGTTGCTCAAGCTGGTTCTTCTAAGTTTCAAATTGATTTATCAAAGTTACCTGGTTATAAACGTTCTGGTTTGGGTAATAACACTCAGAGATTTGAGGAGAAAGACAAGAAGAACATGCCAAAGAAGCCCCAAAAGGCGAAGAAAGATACAAGTCTTGAACAAATCTATCATCTGGCACATGTATTCATTTCTACTATCGAGAAAGGATTCGGAGGAACACGAAAGAAGAAAGATTCATCTACAAGTTCTCCGAAAGAATCTTCTTCATTTAGATCAAATTCCACTCCTCGAAGTCCTACTTCCGAATGGGTACATTCTAACCAATTTCAAGTTTTTGATGATATTTCTGATAGTATTGCAACTGATGATAGATGTCATCCAGTTCAGGGCAAACCACAATCTAAACGATCTCATCGTTTGTGCTATCAATGTCGCCGAAAGGGACACATGGAACAGGATTGTCCTGAGACTGCCAAAAGATCGTTTTCAAACAAATCTGCCAAATTTATTGATGAATCAGGCAGAATTTTTACTGAGTTAACACCATTCAAATCAAAATTTAACACGAAACAATTTTTCAAATTTGATTCGAGTGTTGGTGGTTCATCACGTGATGATGCCTTAGTTAAAAATGAAAAAGCAAAAATGCAGTGGCGACCTAAGTTGGTTACCAATGCTGTAACTGATTTTGTGGAAGACACTGGTCGACCAGAAGCTGTGTGCTTCGGGTCATTTGAGTACTAATCATTTAAACCAGTGTGCAGGTTTCTTCAAGAAGTCCTGTCGGTGATTATGAAGTTCAAGCTTCAAGCAGTTACTGATAGTGGAGTCTCCTGCTTAACTTAAATTGAATGTTTCATATTTCAAGACTGAAAGTTTTTCTGAAAACTTAAACTGAACAGGTATCAGTATCAATTGGTCAATTTTCTTTCTTTAACACATTTTGTTTGTAGTTTCGGGGGAGAAAATTGAAAAACCAAATATAATGTGTCTTTGTGTTTTTGTTAAAATGAAAATCCAAAAATAGAGTTTTCATTTTAAGGGGGAGAAAAATAAACAATACAAAAACATCGAAAAATGGAAAAATTCAAAAACATTGAAAAATGAGAAATTGATCCGCCATGATTGGGAATGATGGTACATTGGCTTACGTGTCTGACTCATGGATAAAATAGATGAAAAAGCCATAAGATCATGGTTCGATGTGCTTGGTAGGCTCGGCATTAAATCAGAAAGTATTCAGATGTGATAAACATTAAAATACTAATGCATGACCAAGTGGACAACATCTTGATGCATATCTCATGATATCAAGAACCAAATATGTGAAAGAGAAAATGAGAAGTCACTGTGTATACATGTGTTCATTTGCAAAGATTTAAACTTGTTTGATTTTCTTTATTTTGTCAAACGATCGGACTTTCTTTGCGTATCGAAAGATCGACCTGATTGTTGTTCGTTTGACGTTCTGCTTTATTTTCTTTGGTGTTTCGTATAACTCATCGGACTTTCTTTGCGTGTACGGGAGTACCGACCTGATTGTTGTTGGGTTATACAATTTCAACTTGTTTTTATTTTCTTATTTTGTTAAATCCGAGGCCTTATCTGCGTATCGAAAGATCGACCTTAAGGTAGACGATTTAACGTTCTTATTTCTTTTTGCATGGAACACAGTTGACTGATTCATGATTACAATCATTATGTGACTAAATCACAAATGAAGTCACAAAGTGTGATATAAAAGAAAAAAACATATCTGAGTATGTCTGATAGTATGGGGTACACTGGTCAAAGCAAACCTAATCAATTCAATAACATATCCAGATGTTATGAGTATGATTGTGCCTGAGTTTAAGATGGACAAATTATACCAGTAATCGACATGACTTATGTGCTGAAGTAATTGAAATTGAAGTGTAGTTCAGCATGTCATGACCAATATGATCCCAAGTTGTTATCTTTCTCACAAAAGACAAAAACAGTGTGTGATTCAGTATTTAATTTTTATATTGCATTTACGTTTCATATCTGAAAATTCAAAAAGATTTTCGGTGTGTTTTAATATAAAATTTCAAAAAGCCAAAAAGATTTTGTTTCTTATTTTTTTTCGACCGATCGATACATGATACGAAATCAAAATTTCAAATCTATATCTTGGATTCTCGAAGAGAAGTTTTGCGCCAAGATTAAATTAATTTTTTCAAAAGAAAAGAAAGTCGCGGTTCTGTCTTCTGAAATTGCAGGTTACTTGTGTGAGATGACTCAAGCATGGTGAAAGGGGGAGTATGTAATATCTTTCACAAGTGGATCTTGAAGTTCAAAGGTTGTTCAAGATTGATCCAGCCATGCAAGCTCTATTTCTGACAAGATTTCAAGTTGAAGATCGGATGCAGCAATGCTAAAGATTGAAGACTGAAGTGTTGTTAGATAGATAGATAGCTAGATACAGTGCACGTTAAAGGGGAGTTTGTTAGAGCATATTCCTATGCTAACGTGTGTCTCGTGTAATGTATCTAATCTAGAGCGTCTGTATGAGTTATAGTGGCTTCATGCTGAGGTGGCAGGACCAAATGGTCCGCAGGTCATTTGGTACGAGCGTACCAAATGGTACGCTAGTGGTCCGCCACTTAGTATGTCAGCACTATAAATAGTTCGTGTTAGAGAGAGTCAACTGGTTCTGTCATTCTACATCTCTTAAGTGTGTGTAACTGAGTGTGTAACTCTCTCTCTCTCTAGACTTTGTGTAATCTCTAAGTGAATCAATAAAGCAAAGCTTTATTTACATTGTTTGTATTCTCGATTATCGAACCATGCAGTAGTAAGATCGTACAGTGGTTTTACAATATCCATGCTAAAAATAATCAAATGATTGAAGTAGTTATATTATACATGATTAGGATCCAAATCGTGAATGTTATGGACCAAAGCATGTTAAGGTTGCTCATGTACGAATGGCTGTTCAGACATTATTTATCACTGATGATCTTTTCAGTTTTTAATTCTTTTTTTTTTGTTTGCGAACAGGATCATAGGCACAACACGTAAAAAAAGGGCTACGGAATGGAGAGAACCTCAAGTTCCTTCTGGTAAATGGGTAAGTATTTAGTTGCTTTAAAAAATAATTGTAAATCATCAATGAACATGTTTCTTTTCAAGAAATTTTAATGATTTTAAGGATCATTTGTTGATGTTTCTGTTGGAACAAAAATCTATGTGACTGACGCCATCAAATCTGTTTACCGAAGCATTCGACTGAAGAATCCATGTGAATCGATTTAGAGACTGAGTTGTGATGCTCGAGGCTTGCAGTTTGGACCGAAGACCGTTTTCCGGAAAAGTCAACCGTTCGGGTCAACGGTCAACGTAAAAGTCAACGGAAGATCGGTTCGAGCGAGTCAAGCTTCGGATTAATTTAATCAGCTTTGATTTAATTATTATTTATGTTTATCTCATTTACTTGTAATTTCGTTTATTCAGTTATGTATTTCTGTTGTTAGTCACCCTCACTATATATAGTGAGGGTGCCCATTACAAGTAAAGGAGTCTCCGAATGTGGAGATGATGAATTTCTTGTAGAGTGTGAGATTTCCATTCTAGAGAGAGAGTGAGTCATGGATTCTAGAGAGAGATTGTGTGTTCTTCATGATTTCTTGTAACTAATCATTCGGTTATATGAAATCATTCGATATGTTCTTCATCTTTCTTGTTTTATGATTATTCATGATTCATCTTCATCATCTTCTTCATTTGTTTTTTTTTTTGAGTTTTTCTCATTCGAACCTTGTTCTTGCTCAAAGTCGAGATTCTCATAGTGAAAATCGGTCCTAACAAATGGTATCAGAGCGGGTACCGATCAGATTCATCTCACCGTGAATCTGGTCACTCGAATCTGAGATTTTGAGCTTGAATAGTGAAGATGAGAAAACTTATATTTAGAGACTTTTTTCTATTTTTTCTTCATTTCTGGATGGATTCTGATGATATGGATGATGGATTCGTGTTCTGGAGTTCATTTAGATGTGTTTCTATCTTCTACTTGTTCAAATCTGTTGGAAAATTGAAGATCCGAGCTCATTTTTTCGGAACTTTTGGGGTTTTCCCGTATTTGGGGTTTTTGAAGATTTTGGAGCTTGATTCTTCATTTTCTGGGCTATTCTTCATGTTTTTGGATGAAGTGAGGTATGATTCTCAGTGGAAAACGCATTCCGGATCCATTGGAAGCATCCATTTCGTCTGATTCTCAACGGTTTGAGCGGATCTGGAAAAACACACACTGACGGTGTAACTGTGTGTTCTTCGTGTTCTTGAAGATTTCCAGATTTGGGAGCTGATTTGATCCGAGTTGCTGCTGTTTATGTGTTGTTGGTGGCCACAACAATGTCGTGAATGGTTTATTATCACATCTCGTGCATCATATCGAGATTTCCGATTGTTTCTGGGCAGTTTCAAGTTCACCAAGTAAGTATTCATAGTGTTCATCGATTTTCCAGAATTGTTCATCAGTTTTGAAGATTTGAAGATTGCCTTAGCGGACTTGTTCAAGTCTTAGCGGACTTGTTCTCTCCTTAGCGAACTTCATCAGTTTTTAGCGGACTTGAAGCTTGTCTTAGCGTACTTGTTCTGTGCTTAGCGAACTTGAGTCCTTAGCAGACTTCAGAGGTGACTTAGCGGACTTCTGGAAAGCTTAGCGTACTTGTTTGCTTAGCGAACTTGTTTACTGGGTTTTTGTTCGAGTTCGTTTCAGACGATTTTGTTCGTCTAGGGTGATAGAGCTTGATCTCACGAGTCCAACGGTATAAAATTTGATGATTTTCGTTAAGTATTATGGGAGATACAAGCACAATACGGTTTTCCGGCAAGGTTTTCGTTATTCCGGCGAGATTAATTAGGGTTTGCAGGTGACGGATGATGTATGGAGGAGACGATGACGTGGCGAGATGTTAATGGCTGCATAGGAATCTCTCTTTTTCTCCTGGCCGACAAACCCTAATGGTTGTCGATTTATGATTGGTCAAGGAGGAAAGCTCGTGGGACCAGAGAATTAAGAACCAACGTTGTAAATGGCTGGTTTAGTCAACGTGGGACCCAGCTGTTTAAGGAAGCCGTTGAGGACCATGTGGCTGTCGGTCACCCATTGGCCAAGAACCCTCTCACGAGGATCCTTTCTCCACTGCCGTTGGATTTCCCTGATCTCCACCGTTGGATGATTTCTGCTCTTTTATGTGATTGGTTCCTTCCCATATCACGTGGATCAGCATCCACAGCCCTTAATCACAAGTTTTTTCAGCCGATGATGAGATTTATATCTCAAATCTAATTGGACCACACCTACCTCACTCGGATCAGGCCTAAACACCGTAGATCTCACATTATTTCAGCCGTTGATGGATTTTTAGATTGAATTCTGATTGGTTGTTGGGATGGCACAAGGATTATGGTTTTCTATAGAGATTTAATTAATCTAAGAGAATTTTTTCTGCATAATTCGTCATACGCGGGCGTTTTTCTTATCGGTTTTTAACGAGACGAACGAGATAATGCCGTGACGGAATTTCAGAAAATTTTTATTAGTTGCGGATTTATTCTATTTTATCGGGGTTCTCGTTTATTGACGTCGCGCGTAACGTTTGCTATCGATCACTGACGGGTTAGCTTTATTATCCGGTTAATTACTCGGCTTTCTCGTTATATCTCACGGTTTATTTTTAGTGGATGCAGCGCGGATGTCAACTAACCGGATTAACTGGAATCTCAGTTAATTATGGAATTTATCCGTTAAATCTCTCGAGGAGCCGTTTCTTGAAGAAATTTGGTAGTTTATTTTATTTTCGCATCCAACCTCAGTCGCACAAATTATTCACAATTGTCAGCATCCGGCTTCCGGTTTTTCGCAAGATTGTCCGATTTCAAGATTTTTTATCCGGTTTCTCTAGGCAACCGATCGCGACGGTTCGACTCTCCGCATCTGATTTTACGCTTCCGACTTGATGTTTTTGGAGAGATTTAGAGAAATAGGAGGAATTATTATGGAACTGGATATCGGGTCGATTATCAGAAGTTGGAGCATGTTCGGTGTCAAACTGGTTTATCTGATTCAGTCTGTTGCGGTTTGGACTCCGAGATGTAGCATTTTCTCAGTATTGTACCCGACCGTGTGAACCGAGTGAGCGGAACACTTGGATCTCGAACTGGAGCAACAAGAAAAGAAGAAGCTTATTCAGAGGGGGAATTTCTACGACAGATTGTCTCCGGTTTATCAGTTTCTCATTGAAGATGTACGGCAGAGCGATTCTTCAGCAGTTGAACAGATTTGAAAGCATCAGTCAAGGGGGAAATTGTTGGAACAAAAATCTATGTGACTGACGCCATCAAATCTGTTTACCGAAGCATTCGACTGAAGAATCCATGTGAATCGATTTAGAGACTGAGTTGTGATGCTCGAGGCTTGCAGTTTGGACCGAAGACCGTTTTCCGGAAAAGTCAACCGTTCGGGTCAACGGTCAACGTAAAAGTCAACGGAAGATCGGTTCGAGCGAGTCAAGCTTCGGATTAATTTAATCAGCTTTGATTTAATTATTATTTATGTTTATCTCATTTACTTGTAATTTCGTTTATTCAGTTATGTATTTCTGTTGTTAGTCACCCTCACTATATATAGTGAGGGTGCCCATTACAAGTAAAGGAGTCTCCGAATGTGGAGATGATGAATTTCTTGTAGAGTGTGAGATTTCCATTCTAGAGAGAGAGTGAGTCATGGATTCTAGAGAGAGATTGTGTGTTCTTCATGATTTCTTGTAACTAATCATTCGGTTATATGAAATCATTCGATATGTTCTTCATCTTTCTTGTTTTATGATTATTCATGATTCATCTTCATCATCTTCTTCATTTGTTTTTTTTTTTGAGTTTTTCTCATTCGAACCTTGTTCTTGCTCAAAGTCGAGATTCTCGTAGTGAAAATCGGTCCTAACAGTTTCCCATTTGTGGAGGAACTTATAGAGATGATTTTTCAAACCATAATGTAGGTTAGGTTTCAAGTAGATAATATTACTTAAGATTTTAAGGATCACGTGTTAGTCTTTCTGTTTTTGGTAAGTAGTTAACAATTTAATGGCTCTAATTCATTTAGCTAACTTGATGCGGTAAATAAGAAAGCTTTAGCAATCGACAGAATATACGATTCACTTTTTCCTTATCTTCTACTATTTCGATTATGTCCAGTGACTAACTTTTTATTAGAAATAATCACCATTCAGATATCTACATTTCTCAACTGATTAAGGTAATTCTATCACACATTTGTTACTCATTTGAACTTTTTTTTCCTTTTTTTATTTAGCTATATTTCTCCTTTTACTTTTAGGGTCATTGCTTGTACTTTTGATGCTTATAATTTTGTTAACTATGAGTATTTTGTTTAGCTTTTAACATATTATATGACAGTTTGGAATTCAGGTATTTTCTGGTCCCTAAAGCATTTCTGCAAGTTGTGTGAGTTATATATGTTAGAATCCCTTATTAGGTCACAATTGACCTGCAAATTACTTTGTGCTATTTAGTTTTAGTTAAGTTATTTGCCGTTTCTACTCAAGGTTTATATTGATAATGATTAGATTTTTTTTGTTTTTTTTAACTTGAGGCATTCACACCTCAGTTCTTTATATGATTACTTTATTCATCTACTTTGTCAATTTATTTATTAAATCTCTTGAAAAATGTTTGGTCAGTCTTTATTCCTCAACATGGTTCTTCATCGGATTGCAACCCCTGTTCTTGGACCTGCATATTGCTATGGCAACTGCTTGAAATAGATGGGCCATTGTTATGTCCCGTGGTGCTGGCTTTTCTGATCAGGTACTTTTATCTGCCTTTATACCCATGGCTATTAATTGTGTTGGTTTGGTCAGTTTAATTAAGGATTCAGAATGCAACCTTTACATTTATCGTCTCTAAGAGATGTACCCAAATACAACCTGTTCATTCATAAAACCTGACCACAAACCTAGTAACCCATTTATCTAAATGATCCCAATGGTTAGACGGGATGTATTTGTGTTGTCATCAAGTTGTAAATGGTAACACATTTTTGTATAAATTTTTATACATGATTACAACAACATTTATAAACCCAAATAATCTAACTTCGTTTTGTTAAATTATCTAAATGTTAGTTATGCTGTTTTTGTATAATACTAACCCCTAAAACCTTACATCACATATATAGTCCTCGGTTAAATAGCTCATGATCAAAAGTCAGATATATGCTTGCTATATGTCCATACTAATTAAATTAACTTAACACTTATTCACTGCTTTGAAAAGGTAATTGAATGAAAAAACCTATGTACAAATGTAAGAATTAGATGTAATAAGTTTTTACTTTTTAATTTGTTTACTAATATCTTAAATATTTACTAACTAATTTTTGCAGGTAGAAATCTTTTATATTCAAACTTCAAATCAATGTATAGACAAGGAACCTATAGCAGTCCTCAATTCCTACAGTCACATATTTATAGCCCCTTATTTTTCTGCTCAATTCCTACATTAACTATACTCTATTGTTCTTTTTGGTACAAACATTCTTTTGTGTTTCAGATTTGATATAGAAGTTCATAATATTGTGGATATTTTTATGAACTTGGGTCTCTGTTCAAAATTTAGTAGATTTGGCTTTTAGTGTTTGAAATATGATTGTTTTTTTCTTTTCGATATTGATGTATATGTGTATGAAATGTTTGCATATATCTAAAACTCTACTTGGTACTGTTTGTATTAGAATTGTTTTATTAGTTTTGTTTTCTCGTACTATGTCAAACTCACAGGTCAAGTTCATACTTTCGTGGTATCCTTTAATTGCTTCTTATACTATGTATCTACTCATATTGATTTTTTTAGGATCTTAGTCTCGAGGGCACCATGGGGTCAATAAGGATGGACTACCAATTTATATATTATATACGGGACAAATAGTGCATTATAATTGTGGTCGCCGTCGAACATGTTGTGAATTATAAATTGTTGTCGTGTCGCATCACGCTAACATAAACGAATATTGCGTTGTAAATTGTCGTCATCGTGAACACGCGAACATAAGACAAATAACGCATTAAAAACTATGAAGAGTTGAGGACAATGAAGAGTTTCCTGGTATTCTTAGCGATGAAGAGTGGTGGGATCTTTATGGTCACGAGGTCATTGAAATGGTTATGTTTTATGAGGCCCTCTTAATGTGACCTCATCAAACTATCATCAAAATTATTATGTTCATGTATTCAACTTAAAACACTGTTTTATGACTGATTGCATTGCGTACGACACGGATTGACTTCCTCACTATGGAATTTATTGACCCTCGGATTTTGATTTAAAAAGTACTATGTTATTACTGATATCTTAAAAACTATGTTGATGACTTCTATCTTACAACTCGTTTGATTTTAAATTACTATGTTTGTGACCAATATATATTTCAATTCGAGTGTTTGTTGTTATTTGTTTGAGTTCTAAAAAAACGAATACCTCGATGTAATTTGTCGTGCCGCCATAACAAGCGAACAGAAGACGAATACCACGTTGTAGTTTGTTGTCCCGCTGCAACAGGCGAACAGCAGACGAATAACACGCTATACACTGTCGTCGCCGCAACGCGCGGGCACACGGCTAGATATATATATATATATATATATATATATATATATATATATTACTATATATAATACATATTGCCCTAAAGGGCATTTTCGTCATGAAAAATGCTTAATCCTTAAGACGCGTACAAATAGTAATGCATCATGTACAAGTTGATAAAGCATAGTTTTAATACCAAATCCAATGTTTACAAGCAAATCAAGTCAGGGTAATTTGGTAATCTACTAATTAATGAAGGATATCCCTTTTGCAGTCTCGAATACTTCATCACCGCCTCTCTCCCCCTCTACTTGCCGCCCATCATCGTCTCTCCCCCATTGGTTCTCGAATGCTTCATCACCGTCCCTTTCATCCAATGTTCAAGTCAGATCCCAGTTCATCGTCTTTTAGATGCTGCAGTCTCTCTCTCTCAAAGCCACGAAGAGCATTTGAAATTCAAATCTAGATGTAAAGTTGTTTTTTCTCTCAAACCACTGAATCTTTGTCTTCATCGATAAGGGCTCCTTCTTCCTCATCTGCTCTCACCGCTTCTTCCTCATCTGCTCTCAGAGGGACGTTGCTCCTTCTCTATTTGAAAGTTGCTCTCTCCCATTATCTCTTCTAGGGTTTGTTACACTCATCCACAACACACAACCACCTCGCCGCTAACATTCAGTCGCCCGACTTATCAACGTTTCTGACCCTAATCTACCAGAAATCGTATGTTCTAACCTAAACTGTTATAAGTGATATTGTTATTTCTTTACCTTTTTGAGTTAATTAGTGAGTTACATCTAAGTGATATTGCTAATTTAAGCTTCCTGATGATTCCTTTTCTTCTTTGTAGGCAGACGAATTTTGTAGGGTTCATCGCTATCGCTATGCAATCAAAGGAGTTTCGACATGTTTATTTTTCACAAAGATTGATTAGCAGCAGTTTTGATCTACGTTCATTTTTGTTTCCGATTAGTTTACAATCCGCTTATCTACTTTCATATTTGTTCTCGGTTAATAGGAGTTAACAACCTAGCAACATAATTCCGCAAAGATTCATTGATGACAAGTGATAAAGGTATGTATCCAGATTCTTAGTTCATAAGTTGAATCCATGGAATTGTAGATCTATTTTAGTGCAAAGTACCTTTGTCGAGTCTTGATTATGCTTTGCTTTAGTTATGTGACAGATGAAAGTACCTTTGTGAGACTGTTTTGAATCGGTTCAGGGCTGCTTTAATATGGATCTTGCAAGCTCGTGATTTGGGTTGTTTTGGTGGAGATACGAGCCATCGACCTATAATTGTTGGTCAGTGGTTTTGTTGGTTACATGTGTGATGTGTTGCAGGTGCTTGGTTCGCGGGGTGTCTACAATTTTAGGTTTGAGTGGTTGACAGTATTCTGGGATATATTTGGTTCTAGCCTAGGTATAAACACCATCAAGGGTACATGGTTCACGGGGTTATTTCTAACTCTACTTGCTGGGTGTTTTGGTATGTTGGTTTTAATAGATTTGTGGCAGATAAAGAAAGAGGGGAAGTGCCAATGTTTTTGGGAACATCAGAAGATGCAATGGGGATTAAGGGGGTTATAAACTTTTATTTCACTGATTATATAAAGTCACTGGTGAAACTCACAGTTTCATTGATTATAAACTTTTGTTCTTTGTCACATTACCTTAAAATTTAGTTACTTTTGTTTCTTTTTAATTCATTTGTTATGCTATAAAGGTGCTAGATAACTGTAATAGAGATCTTGATTTTTGGTACCGTCATCTTTCAAAAGGTGCCTGACCATTCTCGACTGCGGACCATCATTGGCCTATTTCAGATTGTACAGCATATGGGTTAAAGATCATATTCAAGCTTTTAGTTTGTTGACTGTTCACTCACTTTGTTTGATTTCTATTAGGCTGCGCTTTTGGTTTCAAAAATGCCATTAGAACTTGTGTTCATTTTCTTTGAAATTGAAAGTGGTGTGATCTCAAGCAATTGGGACCAAATTAAAGCATTCTTTGAAAAAAGTTGACTTTATACAATCTGCTTGTTCATTGTCTTATATATGTTTCAATGCAGAGAAAATGAGGATTGTGACACTGACTTCCAGAGAAAAATTATGAGAATGAGCAAGTGAAGAAAAGAAATGGAAGGTAAAAGAAATCGAAAGGTATCATGTTAAGATTATTATAAAACACTACAACGTTTTTGGTTTCTCACGCAATCTTCATCTCGATTACTACATTTGAATTAAATTTGAATTTGAATTAGGTCACTGAATCCTCTATAAATTCACGCAATCTTAGTTTTACCATCTCACACAACTCCCTCTCGGTACAAACACTGTCACACTGATTTGCAGTTGCAGCTCCATCTTCTCCATGGATGATGAACAATCAAGTTGTCGATATTTCAGGTACGAGAGTTTAGTCTCGGTTTGATTTTTAGGGTTTTTACCTCTTTTCTGCTTTTGTAGATGTGAATTCACAAACTTTGCAGGCAAAAATATATATGATTTAGGGCTTCCATTCTCTCCTCAATATAATTGTTTTCTCAGGTTTAATTATATCTACACATGAGGACATGAAGATCTTTCGACTTGGTAAAATCTCTTGACCGGTACGTTTGGTACTAATTTGACCTAATCGATTTGTTAATGTACTCTTATCTGAATCTACACGAGATTAAACCCTACTTTCTCATTCCATCCATCATTCAGTTGTGTTTTGATTTTAGGGGTTTTGATTGCAGAATCAGCTACCTTCTTATAGATTTGTTATTTGGTAGTTGGTTTTTTTGTTTTGTTTATTGCAGAATCCTACAAGAATCCTAAGAGACTTATTTCTAGGTAATCTGCTATTTAGTTTGTTGATTTCACTATTTGAGAGTTGAGACTCATATTATTTACACATCATGCTATTTAGTTTGTTGATTTCTCTGATCTGCTTTTCAATACGCGTTTGATGTTGTGAAGGAATTTTGTTGTGTCCTTTTCATTGCTTAATTTGCAGGTTGAGGATTCATTTCCTTACTCGATAGTACTCCCTCCACTAAACCATAGTTGTTTTAGAATACATCCAGTTAAAGTGTTGTAATAGCAATAAATCTGATTTATGTTTCGTGTTTAAGTTAGTTTTTGAATCTGATTATGTAAAGATCTAATCTTTGGTCTATTTTGATTCTCTCAACTCTAAATCTGTTTGTAGTTGTGTATGGTTTTCAAAATCAATTTAAGTTTAAATACTTCCAGAGTTCTCTACAATACTTATCACCAAAACTTCTTTAAAATTTGTGTGTCAATGGATCGAAAAGTCAACCAAAGTCCAACTTTAGTGCACACAACCTTCTTAAAAAATTATCCGTTTCAACCCGACCAATGAAAGCCTAAATGGTACTTCTATGATATTTTTATGCAATTTTGAATCAATCTTTTGAATAGTCTTTCCTTCTCCATACGTTTTATTAGTTGAAATAAGTAATATGTTATATGTATACTTGTATTACCTTTACCTATTTTTTATGCTCACGTTTGTTACTTGATTCAAGCAGATTTGGAATTTCTGATTGAGTTCTAGGCTGATTCTGCATTATTGTTGGTGCATCAACTGGTTTGGGCAATGTATTTCTTTTGGGCTCAGGTTTGACTCTTTTGCTAAGTAAAATGGTTCCCATTGTATTGAGTTGTAGTCAACTATTTTAATGAGTGGGTAAGCAAAACATGTCAAATGAGTTGAAAATATACCCAAGTCATACCATTCTATAAAATTATTTTATTTAGAATACCGGTTCATGATTTTTGTATAATTTTTTCTCTGATGCTATGCTCCAAATTGTTGGTTCTGTTGATCTAAACATTTGCTTATAGTGGTAGTTTTTACATAGTACATAAAGTAAAAAAAATGGAAATGGATTTAATCCTATGTTGTATAAAACAACTGTGAACCTCATTGTCAAGAGTTATGTTTTTGTTATTGAAAAAGCGGATACCACTTGGTCCTGGTATAGATACATATTACGTGCATGTCAATAGATCTAAATTATATTATGTAACAAATTGTGAAAGCAAGAGATGGAGGTTTTGACCTGCTGATTTATGGGTTTAACCCAAAACTTATATACTCTATCTGTTTCGTATTCGACCTTCTTATTAGGGTGCCGTTAAGCAAGTCTTTGTCTTTTAAAATGTGGTTCTTAAGGTAACTTTTTTTACTGTTATTGGGTTGTAATTTTTCTATTGTTTTATATTGTTCTCAGGTCATAATCCATAGCACAGACTGCTGTTATCACACCGGTCCCTGCAACTCCAGCACAGTGGGTAATGAGCTTAAAACAAAGTGGGTCAAAGGCTATATAAGAAATGTTCATTTTCCTGCAACTTTATACCTTATTTTTATGTCAATAACTTTATATTACAGGCCTGGTCCATTCATATTGACCCATATATAACTCTAATCACTTCTAAATCTTCTAAATCTCAAGGTGGCCATGTCCATAACCTTATTTTAAGTAAACAGTTTTGGGTGAGAATACTAAGTGATGTTCTCTTAAGAGTTCCGTTTTGAATTTTAAGAGGATAGACCATTATTGAAACTTGATGGTCTTCTATAGCAACATGGAAAATATTGAGCAACTTTATTTGATTGAATCTAGGTTACTGCAGATTTGGAACAGTATTGAAACTTGATGTACCCTCAAAACCGCAAGATCTTTGATATCAAAGTTTTCACAAATTGCAGATTTGGGATGATGTCATGGGCTGTTCTTGCTGTGACCTACTGCATAAAGCATGTATGTAGCCAAAATCATTAATTTCAGTGTTGTAATTTATGGTTTGATAAGCTTGCAATGTGTTGATCAGGTACAAAACCAATGAGAATGTAGCAGATTCTATACTTATAAATATTGTGTTCATGTTGGTTTACATTAGAAAATTCTTTTGGTGGGAAGCTGGCTATTGCGACACAATGGCGCACATGATTGAGGTATGCGTGTTTGTAGTTTCCTATATGTAGCATCATAGATTTGTCTTAATTATATGGTACATTTATGTTTAATGTTTAGAACATAAAGTTTCTTTGTAAATCATGAGCAGAAGCTTGATTGTGGTGGTGGCTGAGAAGTTGCTCGGTGATGATGGGATCATAAGAAAAATGGTGGTGATACCACATACAGGTTATATACATTTACAAGTTTCATATATTTTTAAAATGACATTGATAACTTTATATTATTAGATTTTAATTTAAGACTGATATGTTTATTTATTGACTACTATGTATAGGTTATACACTAAAAATGCTATCATCCCTACCATGAAGCTAGAGGCCAGATTTAGTAGTGGATCATGTGTTGCACCTTTATCCATTTCTACACATAAGAAGGATGTGGGTCGTTCAAGGTTCAAGCTGATAAAAAGAAAATTGATGCAGCAAAGAGAAGCTGCAAATGTCTAATATTAAGAGTACACCAAGTTCAATTGTACTTATATGATGTATAGAAGTTGTTTTAGTGGTTTTCCCAAAGCAAGTTTAAGTTTTACATTGTGGCGATATTCATTTGAATTCAATGTACTTTCTATACTAATATAGTAATTACGGTTTGATGCACTATATTTTGTATAACATCACTGGCAACAAATGAGTGTGCAACTTGGTTACTTGGAGTTTAGTTAGCTCTTGACTTCTATTTGATCTTGAATTCAAGGTTCAATTATTTAATATTGTATGGCCAAGTGTTTTGGAATAAAATTTTGATCCTTTTGTTTTTTTTCCAAAGATCTCTTGTATTTCTTGGTCCATGTGCTATGTTCCAAATAGTCCTTTTATAAACTTTCTTACAAGGAATTAAATTTTTCGCTAACCCGCTTTTGATGAGGCTCGAACCCGTAATCTTAAGGGATGTAACACTTTAATTCCAATAATTTTTTTCAGTTAGACCCAACCCTTAGTCCAACTTAATATTTCAAAGAATATGTGTATTTAAAAATATTAAATAAATTTTTTCACTTAACTAAACTTTCTTCTATGTAGTTTTAACACTTTTTAGTAACTTGTTCATAGAAATATAATGTGTATTTATATAGTTATAAATTGTCGTGTCATACCAAGCTAATAGAAACGAATATCGCGTTGTGAATTGTCGTCTTCGGCGAATGCGTGAGCAGAAGACAAATAACACGCAATAAAAGGTCGCCCGCCGCAACGCGCGGGTACCCCACTAGTATATATATATATATATATATATATATATATATATATATATATATAGGTAAAAGATCCGTGTAGACCCCTTATTTTTTGTAGACCCCGTAGACCCTTTATAAAACTCAATAAAACTCACTAAAATAAAACTCAGTTTTGTTAATTTAGTTTTTTTTATTTGCGATAAGCTTTTAAGAACAAAAAAAGACAATTAAAAAAAAAGAAAAACGAAAAACATTAAAAATTGAACATTTTAAGACAATGAGTTTTAAAAATCAATGAGTTTAAAACTCAATAAACTCAATAAAACTCAGTGTTGCGTTTAAAACTCAGTATTTTAAAACTCATTGTCTTAAAATGTTCGATTTTTAATGTTTTTTGTTTTTTTTAATTTATTTATTTATTTATTTTGGTTCTTAAAAGCTTATCGTAATAAAAAAAAACCAAATTTACAACACTGAGTTTTATTTTTATTGAGTTTTATAGGGGTCTACGGGTCTACAAAATTTAAGGGGTCTACACGGAACCCTTCCCTATATATATATATATATATATATATATATATATTATGGTTATATAATATATTTTTTTACCCAAAAAATGGTTATATAATATATTTTTTGCGTCATTTCGATAATCGTTCGGATTTGGCAAGTATGCCATCCTCGACTTGTTCTGGACTTCACGGTCATTCGTTTTCATTGTTTACGTCAGAATTAGTCGTTTTAGTCGAACACACACTTATATCGTGATGCTCTTTAGGTGTTTGATAGAATAATCTGCTATTTTCTATTCTTGTTATGGTTGTTATCTGGACTTGCTTTGCACTCTCAGGTGAGTTTCACGACCCCTTTTTATCTATTTTAATCTTGTTGGGGGAGATTAACATGCAAACAGTTGAACTATTAGATAATTATATCACTTGAATGATAGTGCACACTTATTATAAAGTCACCACTTTTAGAGTTACTGTCAATGTGGCATTAGTGGGAACTTATTTGGTAGATCTACCGGGCCTGACAAGCCCCACCCAAGTCAGTCGCGCTGACACGATTTGGAATCAAACGGGTGTTATATACTTTTTAGTCTTAACGAGGCATAATTGAACTTGTTGAGCTTCAGTATCTAGATAGCTAGTATATCTAGTCAAACGTGCACTCATTTCTTGAAAATAGCCTAGCTAGCTATTGATATGTTATCTGGATTTTAAACCTAACTTGAACATGAACTCGGACTGTGTTGAAAAGTCAACCTTGAACTTAAACTTGAACTGTCTATGA
>JBCNJP010000027.1:50484813-50508562 GCA_039602395.1 Deinandra increscens subsp. villosa | reverse complement strand
ATTAAAGCACTTGTCTCGGCCTTTTCCTTCCCATCAGCCGGCTTCTTCATCTCTGTTTTCTCCTTCCTTGGCTTGCTACACTCTCTAGCAAAATGCCCATATTCATCACAATTGTAGCACCTAAGCTTCGTCTTATCAAACCCCATTCTGATCTTGTCTTGATCCTTCCAAACATTTCGCCCTGTAGTAGCCATGAACTTCTTAGCCCTGAACACCGCCATAGCCATTTGCCAAGAGACATCCAACATCTCCACATCCTCTGGATTAATCTGATTAAGCTCCCCCGATAGGATCTCAGAAGGAATTAGTGTTCCGGCCATTAAAGCATGGTAACTGTTCATGAATCCCATACCCAGTGCAAAATTGGGATCATTGGCAGCCTCAGAATTGTCACCTCCACTCGAACTAGATTGAGGTTGTGCTACAAATGCATTCGCTTTGAGTCACAGAACTTGATCCACCTCCAGCAGACTTTCCTTTCTGCTTCACATCTACTTCTTCCGACAACAAAGCTTGATTCAGTTTCCCAGCTAAACTAAGAGAGCTTATGTGATTCAACTCTCGTTGCTTGTCATCAAAAAGCTTGGACTTCAACTTGTTGATCATTTCATCAAGAGACAGCTCACTCAAATTCTTGTTGTCCTTAATGATTGAGATATTAGTGTTCCATGACTTTGGTAAACTGTTCAGCAGCTTCAAATTCTTGTCTTCCAAATCCGGCTCCACACCATAACTTGACATTTCTGCCATTAGAGATACAAACCTTTGTACTTGCGGTTCAAATGATTCACCTTGGATATGGTTGAACAAATTGAATTTTTGCTTCAACATTTGCTTTCGACTTGCCTTAATGTCCGGATTTCCCTCATAGGCAACAATCAAAGCATTCCAGAGTTCCTTCGCCGTCTTGCAATGCTTAAACCCTTGAGCAATCTCAGGTGTTAGTGCCATGGTCATAATTGCAAATGCCCTCTCAGCCTTGTTACACCTTTCCCAGTCCTCATCTTCAAACTCTTCTTCAGTCTTAGCTTTTCCTGACTTAGCTCCTTCTCCATGAGTAGGCACATGTGGTCCATTCAGCACTGCTCTCCACAATCTCAAGTCAACACTCTTCAAGTGGTTTTCGAACCTATACTTCCATTCCAAAAAGTTATCTGCCGAAGTAAGTCTAGGTGGACGAGTGATAGAGCCAATCTCGAAGTCCAAATTCTGATACATACTTGGTTCAAAATCCATTACGATAGCAAAGGGAACCAAAATCTAAAGTCCAAACGTCCAAACAAACGAGATTACGGTCAAAAACACTTGATTACGATCGTAAACTGCTAATTACGATCGTGAACTCTGTTTCCAATAAAGCTCCAAATCGAAAACACCAAAACCGCCTTAAAATGTCGTAAACTGTGATTACGACACCTGATTACGACTCCGGAAGTCGTAAATACCAGATTCCGATTAGAGCCGATCGTAAACACGATTACGATCTCGAGATTCCGGTAAAGCAAAGTCGTAAACCCCAATTACGATCAAGAAAAATCGTAAACACCAACTGCCGGATCGGAAACTCGATAAAAATGAAATCTTGAAATCAGAAACTCAAAACTGATGAATATCTTTAAGCAAAACAGTCGTAAACACCAATAAAACCCAGAAACCCAGTTGTAAACTTGAAGAACAAAAGCAGGAGAAATCGTAAACGCCCAGAAACCCTTCAAATCTTCAAAAACAAGAACTATAACCCAGAAATCTGCTTGAATTAATATCGTGTGAGCCTCGAATCAATGATTCTTGGCTCTGATACCAATTGTAGGTCCGAGATCAAACCACCTACACGATATCTAATCACAAATGAGTGCGGAAACCTCAAATGCAATCGATTCAAGAAACAAGTAGAAGAAATAGATTCAATCTATAAGAAAGATTGAATCTTGAATGAGAAACCCTAACTTGTTGAAGCTGATCGTAAATAGAGATGAACACAGAAATCGTAAACACCTTGAATGAATTGAAAAGCTTACTTTAATCATAAACACATGAGGCTTATATAGTGCCTCATGTAAACCTATTACAAAAATCGTAAACTATAATGAAGCCCACGTGGCCCAATAGTAAACTACATTAAGCCCAATAACCTAATAAATAACAAGCCCAAAACTAAGTTAAAGCAAGCCCAATAACTAATGTTCATGCCTCAATAAATATAGCCCAACAAGTTTGACCTTCCAATTTGACCAGCTTCCTTCGACTTTCACGAGTAAGTTTCTTCATCAAAGTTTCTTGTTTTTGTGTGTATAATACCTCATTGTTGGATTTGACCAAATGTCTTCTGTATCAAAAGTCAAACCTTAAACGCACACTTTAATTGGGGGAAAACTACCAAATTTCACAATTACCAATTACCAAGGGTTGTAATCTGTCCTAAATAATATTATAAGTATATTATGATGTATCCAAACCATCAAAACTGAATTTTTATCAAAAACCTAAGAGTTATGCGTTTTGACCCGTTAAAGTAAGTGTTTTATCACATAGTTTTCTAATCTAACAATTTTGTAGCAAATGAAACTTACTAACCCACTTCTTGGGTGTTAATAAACATATGTTAAGGTTTTCATAAGTCTAAACATGACCGTCGCAAAATATTACAACCTTTAGGACATTTATGTAATTATTGAAACTTAAGCGGTAAAAGTGTAATTTTACTAAAGATATGAAATTTTCAGAATTGTTATGATGTTTTAGTAATCATATAATAAGCCCTTAATATTGGAAAATTATATTTTTAAGACTTTGTTGAATTGACATAATTAACCCATAAGTTTGAGAAATTACAATTTTAACCCTAAACTTTACATAATTATCAAAAGTGGCATTTATGATCATAAAAGGGTCTTTTAGTAACAATAACTATTAAATAAAATGTTTTTAACAAAAATAATAAATTAATTCCCCAATTAATTGTTTAAATCATAGTCTGATCTTCGGTCTTTACAATTGTCAATTCTTCAAATTCTTTAGGTTTTCATCAGGGTTAGTTATTCTCGTGTGTTGCTCGTTCTTTGTCACCTGCTTAGCTTATCAGGTGAGTATTCATAGCCCCATTTTTGTTTTATGTTTTGGGGTGTAACATGTACACTTATCGAACTTTCGTACTATATATTTTTCATTTAACTCAAATGCGATTCTTGTTCGTTATTGTGTGTTTTGCTTGTATGTGAACTGTATGTCATATTGCATGTTTTTCATTCATTATATTTCATGATCATTCGCGTAACATTAACTGTAAAAAGCCTAGGTTCAATAATAGACCTATTGGGGTGACGTACCACTTGACTTGACCGGTTTTGGCGTCGAGTGATTGGTAACCTAAGTGTCAAGATTGGTTTATGCATTCCAGTTGTACTTGCTCTATTTCATTACATGTTCTTTCATGCTTATGCATTTCCACATAACGTTAGATCGCATGTTTTACTTATATTCTATGCCAAACCTATGTTTACTCACCAACTCTAGTAGTTGACTTTATTATGTTGTACATGTTGCAGGACATAACTGATGATTTATCGTGGACGCTTAGGACATGCTTTTGGACCTAGATTAAGATTAAAATAAGACTTTTTATTTGTTTGTTTGGATATTGCTAGTTGTATGACATTATTTATGTTTAATGAGTGGCATGTTTAAATTTGGTAACTATAATAGTTGTCATGAGAATCTGAACAATCCTCATGCCCCAACGTATTCCGCCGTTGGTTGGGGTGTGACAGATTGGTATCAGAGCCATGGCTATAGGGATTTAGGTTATTAGAAGTGGATAACCTAGACTATACCTTAGGTGTCCCACATGACTAGCTCATGTTAGAATGCCTTACTTTGCTATTTGTTCTTGGATGCTTCCTAAACATGCTTTCTCGAACTCACAATGTCCCTCACACACAACACACACACTTATGCACTTACACTCGAGGCTTCCTAGCGTCTTTCCTTAGTAATGGTGACTTACGTACCATTTAGGAAATTAATTTCTTGATTTTTATTCTCGTCGGTGTTAGGTTTCAAGCAATGGACATGTAGTAAATGGAAGGGGGAAAACGTCGAGATTTGGGGTCTCCATCAGGTAGGTTTTGCGTATAAATTCGAATCAATCGACGGACCTGGATGCCTGCCTGGGACGCCCTGATGAGAGCGTTTGAACCTATTAGGCCAAAGCATGTCTGCTAGAAACTACCTAATAACTATGATCAGTCACGGTTGTAGTTTCCCAATCGGGTTAAGAAGGCCATTCCATTATGTTTTATCTATGTCAACATGATTTCGTATTTTACATATTAATGCAATTTCTAAGGTTATCAATGATTCTCAATGCTCTATGTTCAATGGTTCACAATTCCACATGATTTTCACAAATGATCCTTCGTATTCGAAATTGATTATCAATCATGTTATACCACTCGTCCCACGAACTTTCCTTTCGTTATCAGAATGGCTCGCAACAATCGTAATGATCGCAGAATGGCCCAACTTGTCGCTCAACAAATGGCGGCCGTCATCCCAAACATGATGGTCCAGATTCAACAAGCTGTCAATGCTAATCCCGTCAATAATGGTGGTGCTAACACCAACTGCACTTTCAAACACTTTAATTCGTGCAATCCTCCAAAGTTTTTCGGTTCTGAAGGTCCTGTTGGTTTGATGCAATGGTTCGAGCGCATGGAGAATACTTTTGTCAACAGTGAATGCCCAAACAATCTGAAGGTTTGCCATTCTACCAGCGCCCTAATTAAGGGTAAACTCTCATGGTGGAACAATGAAAAAAGAACTCGAGGTGAAGTTGCTATTCAAGCCATGACTTGGGACCAACTCAAAACTGCTATGAGGGAAAAGTATTACCCAAGGAGCGAAATGAAGAAACTAGAAGATGAGTTCCGTGACCTTAAGCAAGAAAGTGGGGAGAACCATACCTACAACGAGCGATTCCATGAGTATAAGTTGCTACTTCCTGACTTGGTTACACCAGAGTACAGGTGTATCGAGCAATACATTGGTGGGCTTCCCAGGGTTATCCGAGATTCCCTTTGGGAAAGCTATCCTCAGACACTTGCAGATGCTATCCGCCTCGCAGGAAGACTGACTGACGATCATGTGAAGGAAGGGACCCTAACCAGAAAGGGGTCCAAGTAGGAACTTAAATTGGGAAAGTCTGAAAAATCCGAGAGATCTGACTCTGGGTCAATGAAGGAGACCAAGACTGAGCCCTCCTCCTCTAATGTTAATAAAAAGAAGAGGAAGGCTAAGAACGTCGTGGTGACCACAACCCCTACTACTACTGCTTATCCTGCCATCCCTATTGCCCAGGTAGCTTCTGTAGCACCACCTGCCAAGAGAACCTACACTGGTACATTTCCCTTATGTAACGCATGCAAGCGACACCACCCTGCTCAGGTTGCTTGTTGGAAGTGCACCAACTGTGGTCGCTTTGGTCACCTTGTTAACACCTGTCGCGTCCCTGCTCAAGCTCAACCAGTGGCTCCGTATCCGGCTCAACCTCTGATCACTGAAGCACCAAACGTACAAGTCCAGGTTCAAGCTTGCTATAACTGTGGAGATCCTGGCCATCTTCGAAGTGCTTGTCCTAGACTCGGGGTAACTAACCCTCCTAACAATGCCAATGCTAATCGTGATGCGCCTGCTCGAGTTTTCAACGTCAATGCCAACCAAGCTCAGGCGAACCAGGAGGTGGTCAACGGTACGTTCTTAATCAATAATCATTACGCTTCCATATTATTTGATTCTGGTGCCGATAGGAGTTTTGTATCATTAGAATTCGAACCGATGCTTTCTACCCCTCGAACTGCACTTGGGTCCCCCTTTTTAGTTGATGTGGCGGATGGGAAATCAGTCGCCCTAGACTCTGTCATTCGTGATTGCACCTTAAATTTTAACGAGCATCTTTTCCCTATCGACCTCATTCATATGCAACTTGGTAGCTTTGACGTAATTATTGGCATGGATTGGTTATCGCAACACCACGCTGAGCTTGTTTATTTCGATAAAATTGTTCGTATTCCACGTTTGGATGGTCAATTCCTCTTTATTCATGGCGATAAACCATCAAGTGGGCTAAGACTCATGTCTTGCACTAAAGCCCAAAAGTACTTGCGCAAGGCTTATGCGGCGTTTCTGGCCAATATTGTGGATGTTCGAAAAAAAGAAAAAAGTATAGAAGACATCCCGATTGTTCGAGACTTCCCAGAAGTCTTTCCTGATGACATAACGGGTCTTCCTCCCGTTCGCCAAGTTGATTTCCGCATCGACCTTATCCCTGGCGCCACACCTGTTGTGAAGTCACCTTATCGTCTCGCACCCTTAGAAATGCAGGAGTTATCTAAACAACTTCAAGAGCTTTCTGACAAGGGTTTCATTCGACCTAGTTCCTCGCCTTGGGGAGCACCTGTCCTTTTCGTCAAGAAGAAAGATGGTACGTTCAGGATGTGCATTGATTCCGCGACTCAATAACTCACTATCAAGAATCGTTATCCATTGCCTCGAATGACTTTTACCAACTCCAAGGTGCCACTTGTTTCTCGAAAATCGATCTATCGCTCTGGTTATCACCAACTTCGTGTTTCTAATGATGACATCCATAAAACCGCTTTTCGCACTTGCTATGGCCATTTTGAGTTCACAGTTATGCCTTTCGGGTTGACAAACGCGCCGGCAGTTTTCATGGATCTCATGAATCGCGTTTGTAAACCATATCTTGATAAATTTGTCATCGTCTTTATTGAAGATATTCTCATTTACTCAAAGTCAAAATCCGAGCATGAAACTCACATGCGTCTGATTTTGGAGCTTCTAAAGAAAGAGCAAATTTATGCTAAATTCTCTAAATGTGAATTTTGGCTTAAGGAAGTTCAATTTTTAGGGCACATTGTCAATGACAAAGGTATCCATGTCGACCCTGCCAAGATCCAAGCTGTTAAGGATTGGAGTACCCCTACCACTCCTACTGAAGTCCGCTTGTTTCTTGGGTTAGCGGGTTATTATCGACGCTTCATCGAAAATTTCTCAAGGATCGCAGTACCACTCACAGCCTTAACACAAAAAGGTAAACCTTTCGAGTGGGGTCCTACTCAGGAAGAGGCATTCCAGATTCTCAAACAGAAATTATGCGATGCTCCTATCTTGACTCTTCCTGATGGAAATGATGACTTCGTTGTCTATTGTGATACCTCAAATCAAGGCCTCGGTTGCGTGCTCATGCAACGAGGAAAGATGATTGCGTATGGGTCAAGGCAACTCAAGACACATGAGAAAAATTACACGACTCATGATCTCGAGTTGGGTGCAGTCGTGTTTGCCTTGAAAATTTGGAGGCATTACCTTTATGGCACTGAATGCGTAGTCTTCACTGACCATAAAAGCCTCCAGCACATCTTCAATCAGAAGGAACTCAACATGCGTCAGCGACGTTGGGTTGAACTCTTGAACGACTACGTTTGCGAGATTCGCTATCATCCTGGGAAAGCAAATGTCGTTGCAGATGCCCTAAGTCGAAAAGAGCATTTCAAGCTTATTCTATTTCAGAGCTCTCATCATATAACCAATCTTAAAGCTCGCATCCTTGAGGCTCAACGCACGTCAGTTAATGAGGGTAATTTGCATAATGAATTATCTTGTGGAGCTGAGCTTTAATTCGAGACCAAATCAGATGGTCTTCTCTATTTCTTGAATCGTCTCTGGATTCCCGACCGAGACGATCTTCGGGCGTTTATCATGAACAAGGCTCACAAGTCTCGTTATTCCATCCATCCCGGTTCGGATAAGATGTATCTTGATCTCTGCAAGCTCTATTGGTGGCCCGGTATGAAGAAGGACATTGCGCTTTACGTGGCGAAATGTCTTACTTGTTCCAAAGTCAAGGCCGAGCACCAGCGACCCGACGGCTTACTCGAGCAGCCGAGAATTCCCGTTTGGAAGTGGGAGGATATCGCAATAGACTTTGTTACGAAACTTCCAAAAACTTCCAAAGGATATGATACCATTTGGGTTATCGTCGATCGTTTAACTAAATCCGCTCATTTTCTCTCTATCCATGAGAGCGATGGAGCTGCGACATTAGCTCAGATCTATCTCAAGGAGATCGTTTGCCGCTATGGCACTCCTTTGAGTATCATATCTGATCGCGATAGTCGTTTTATGTCGCATTTTTGGCAATCTCTTCATTCTTCCTTGGGGACTCAATTGGATTACAACACAGCCTACCATCCTCAAACCGATGGTCAGTCTGTGCGCACCATTCAGACTCTCGAGGACATGCTTCGAGCGTGTGTCATTGATTATGGTGGGAGTTGGAGTTCGTTTTTGCCATTGATCGAGTTCTCTTATAACAATAGCTATCATTCGAGCATTGGGATGGCCCCGTTCGAAGCTCTCTATGGTGGAAAATGTCGTTCGTCTATCTGTTAGACCGAGGTCGATGAATCTTAAATCACCGGTCCTGAGTTGATTCAGGAAACGACTGATAAAATCTCCCTGATTCGTGATCATTTGCTCGCTGCTAGAAGTCGTTAGAAGAGTTATGCTGATAGACAACGTACACCCCTTAAGTTTGAAAAAGGCGACCTTGTCCTCCTAAAGGTATCTCCTTGGAAAGGCGACTTTAGATTTGGCAAAAAGGGAAAACTAGCACCTCGTTACGTTGGCCCTTTCAAAATCCTAGAGAAAGTTGGAAAAATGGCTTATCGACTTGATCTTCCCCCTGAATTGGCTAATGTCCACCCTACTTTCCATGTTTCAAACCTTCAAAAATGTCTGGCTGACGAGGACCTCCATGTTCCACTTAAGGACGTCCAGATTGATGAGTCCATGCATTTTGTTGAGAAACCTGTGGAAATCATGGATCATGAAATCAAGCAGCTCAAGCGCAGTCGTATCCCAATTGTCAAAGTTCGTTAGGAGTCTAAACGTGGACCAGAGTTTACCTGGGAATGTGAAGACCAAATGAAGACCAAATATCCGCACCTGTTCACAGCAGTCTTCTCGAGGTTAAATTTCGGGACGAAATTTCCTAAAGTAGGGGAGACTGTAACATTTCGGTTTTTTTCTGATTATTTGTACCCGACCCGAACTTAAAACTATGAATGATAATCAATGAAGGATCATGCTCTTTTTCATTTTATAATCTCTTTTATCATTTGGATATGTTTACTTATGTTATTTAATGAATCGTTCGTGAATCGTTTGGATGTCTTGCATTTATTGCATTTTAAATCGCTAATTCGATCGTTTTCGTTATTTAAGTCAAACTGAGCGATTACGCGAATTCGAACACGTATTAAATTTGTGGGTAATACTAGTCACGCACACAAGTAGGTCCGTGTGAAGTTTCGTGGAAATCGGAGGTCGAAACGCAAATAACGAAATCTTGGTTTTCGTGCACGTTCGGGAATTAACCGGACGATCCGCAAAGCTCGAAAATCATATTTTTTTAGTCTCATGATGTTCTTTCATATATTTCAAGCTTGTGTTTAAAATTTGACGTCATTCGGATAAGTGACGAAGAAGAACGGGCGAAAAGAAGAAAAAAATAATTAAATGAATAAAGAATAAAAGAAGAAAAAAAACAATAAAAGGGGTAGCATGGTCGCCAGGAATCAAACCTGCGAACTCCCACTTTCAAGTCCCAGCGGCTCTAACCATTGTGGCAGCGCATCAGTTTTGTGATCTAGAACTGGTTTCCATAGTTTATATTGTTTCCTAAACATGACATGTTCGCAATCAGCTCGATTTTAGGCTATTTTTGGCCTAAAATCCTCATTTCTAACTCGTTTTTGGTTTGGTTTTTTTCTATATATTGTTCCTAAAGTCCCCTAACTTATTCTCCAAGCCAATTCCATGATTAAATTGATTTCCATAATCAATTTTAATCATTTCCTTTCTTAATTTTCTAGACTTTCTCTCCAAGACTTTCTTTATTATCAAACTTGAACCCTAGACGACCCCTACCAAATTTCACAATTACCAATTACCAAGGGTTGTAATCTGTCCTAAATAATATTTTAAGTATATTATGATGTATCCAAACCATCAAAACTGAATTTTTATCAAAAACCTAAGAGTTATGCGTTTTGACCCGTTAAAGTAAGTGTTTTATCACATAGTTTTCTAATCTAACAATTTTGTAGAAATGAAACTTACTAACCCACTTCTTGGGTGTTAATAAACATATGTTAAGGTTTTCATAAGTCTAAACATGACAGTCGCAAAATATTACAACCTTTGGGCCATTTATGTAATTATTGAAACTTAAGGAGTAAAAGTGTAATTTTACTAAAGATATGAAATTCTTCAGAATTGTTATGATGTTTTAGTAATCATATAATAAGCCCTAAATTCTGGAAAATTATGATGTTTAAATTTGGTAACTATAATGAGTTGCATAAACATATTTATACTCATACTTCCCTCCTTCATTTTTTTTTTAGAATGAGAAGAGTAAAAAGCTTCAAAACGTATGAAGTTTTAGATATTCAGACCTGCTAACAATGCCTCGTATTTTGCGTCATTATTTGAAGCTGGGAAACTGAAACGAATCGCATATGTTAGCTCGTCACCTTCCGGACTTCTTAGAATCAAGCCTGCATTTGGCAAATGTTAACTTTGTGTCAATTTTTAGTAGGATAAACATTACTTGAGGTAAAGTATATGCATTAACACATGCATATGCATTTACAACACTTGCGTATGCGCAAGTACCAGGAGAAGCCCAATAAATAAAGCAAACGCACAAATGAAATCCACATGCATTTGCTTTGCAAACGTTAATCCTTAGGTGTCCCACATGACTAGCTCATGTTAGAATGCCTTACTTTGCTATTTGTTCTTGGATGCTTCCTAAACATGCTTTCTCGAACTCACAATGTCCCTCACACACAACACACACACTTATGCACTTACACTCGAGGCTTCCTAGCGTCTTTCCTTAGTAATGGTGACTTACGTACCATTTAGGAAATTAATTTCTTGATTTTTATTCTCGTCGGTGTTAGGTTTCAAGCAATGGACATGTAGTAAATGGAAGGGGGAAAACGTCGTGATTTGGGGTCTCCATCAGGTAGGTTTTGCGTATAAATTCGAATCAACCGACGGACCTGGATGCCTGCCTGGGACGCCCTGATGAGAGCGTTTGAACCTATTAGGCCAAAGCATGTCTGCTAGAAACTACCTAATAACTCTGATCAGTCACGGTTGTAGTTTCCCAATCTGGTTACGAAGGCCATTCCATTATGTTTTATCTATGTCAACATGATTTCGTATTTTACATATTAATGCAATTTCTAAGGTTATCAATGATTCTCAATGCTCTATGTTCAATGGTTCACAATTCCACATGATTTTCACAAATGATCCTTCGTATTCTAAATTGATTATCAATCATGTTATACCACTCATCTCACGAACTTTCCTTTCGTTATCAGAATGGCTCGCAACAATCGTAATGATCGCAGAATGGCCCAACTTGTCGCTCAACAAATGGCGGCCTTCATCCCAAACATGATGGTCCAGATTCAACAAGCTGTCAATGCTAATCCCGTCAATAATGGTGGTGCTAACACCAACTGCACTTTCAAACACTTTAATTCGTGCAATCCTCCAAAGTTTTCCGGTTCTGAAGGTCCTGTTGGTTTGATGCAATGGTTCGAGCGTATGGAGAATACTTTTGTCAACAGTGAATGCCCAAACAATCTGAAGGTTCGCCATTCTACCAGCGCCCTAATTAAGGGTGCACTCTCATGGTGGAACAATGAAAAAAGAACTCGAGGTGAAGTTTCTATTCAAGCCATGACTTGGGACCAACTCAAAACTGCTATGAGGGAAAAGTATTACCCAAGGAGCGAAATGAAGAAACTAGAAGATGAGTTCCGTGACCTTAAGCAAGAAAGTGGGGAGAACCATACCTACAACGAGCGATTCCATGAGTATAAGTTGCTACTTCCTGACTTGGTTACACCAGAGTACAGGTGTATCGAGCAATACATTGGTGGGCTTCCCAGGGTTATCCGAGATTCCCTTCGGGAAAGCTATCCTCAGACACTTGCAGATGCTATCCGCCTTGCAGGAAGACTGACTGACGATCATGTGAAGGAAGGGACCCTAACCTGAAAGGGGTCCAAGTAGGAACTTAAATTGGGAAAGTCTGAAAAATCCGAGAGATCTGACTCTGGGTCAATGAAGGAGACCAAGACTGAGCCCTCCTCCTCTAATGTCAATAAAAAGAAGAGGAAGGCTAAGAACTTCGTGGTGACCACAACCCCTACTACTACTGCTTATCCTGCCATCCCTATTGCCCAGGTAGCTTCTGTAGCACCACCTGCCAAGAGAACCTACACTGGTACATTTCCCTTATGTAACGCATGCAAGCGACACCACCCTGCTCAGGTTGCTTGTTGGAAGTGCACCAACTGTGGTCGCTTTGGTCACCTTGTTAACACCTGTCGCGTCCCTGCTTAAGCTCAACCAGTGGCTCCGTATCCGGCTCAACCTCTGATCACTGAAGCACCAAACGTACAAGTCCTGGTTCAAGCTTGCTATAACTGTGGAGATCCTGGCCATCTTCGAAGTGCTTGTCCTAGACTCGGGGTAACTAACCCTCCTAACAATGCCAATGCTAATCGTGATGCGCCTGCTCGAGTTTTCAACGTCAATGCCAACCAAGCTCAGGCGAACCAGGAGGTGGTCAACGGTACGTTCTTAATCAATAATCATTACGCTTCCATATTATTTGATTATGGTGCCGATAGGAGTTTTGTATCATTAGAATTCGAACCGATGCTTTCTACCCCTCGAACTGCACTTGGATCCCCCTTTTTACTTGAAGTGGCGGATGGGAAATCAGTCGCCCTAGACTCTGTCATTCGTGATTGCACCTTAAATTTTAATGAGCATCTTTTCCCTATCGACCTCATTCCTATGCAACTTGGTAGCTTTGACGTAATTATTGGCATGGATTGGTTATCGCAACACCACGCTGAGCTTGTTTATTTCGATAAAATTGTTCGTATTCCACGTTTGGATGGTCAATTCCTCGTTATTCATGGCGATAAACTATCAAGTGGGCTAAGACTCATGTCTTGCACTAAAGCCCAAAAGTACTTGCGCAAGGCTTATGCGGCGTTTCTGGCCAATATTGTGGATGTTCGAAAAAAAGAAAAAAGAATAGAAGACATCCCAATTGTTCGAGACTTCCCAGAAGTCTTTCCTGATGACATAACGGGTCTTCCTCCCGTTCGCCAAGTTGATTTCCGCATCGACCTTATCCCTGGCGCCACACCTGTTGTGAAGTCACCTTATCGCCTCGCACCCTTAGAAATGCAGGAGTTATCTAAACAACTTCAAGAGCTTTCTGACAAGGGTTTCATTCGACCTAGTTCCTCGCCTTGGGGAGCACCTGTCCTTTTCGTCAAGAAGAAAGATGGTACGTTCAGGATGTGCATTGATTATCGCTAGCTCAATAAACTCCAAGGTGCCACTTGTTTCTCGAAAATCGATCTATGCTCTGGTTATCACCAACTTCGTGTTTCTAATGATGACATCCATAAAACCGCTTTTCGCACTTGCTATGGCCATTTTGAGTTCACAGTTATGCCTTTCGGGTTGACAAACGCGCCGGCAGTTTTCATGGATCTCATGAATCGCGTTTGTAAACCATATCTTGATAAATTTGTCATCGTCTTTATTGAAGATATTCTCATTTACTCAATCAAAATCCGAGCATGAAACTCACATGCGTCTGATTTTGGAGCTTCTAAAGAAAGAGCAACTTTATGCCAAATTCTCTAAATGTGAATTTTGGCTTAAGGAAGTTCAATTTTTAGGGCACATTGTCAACGACAAAGGTATCCATGTCGACCCTGCCAAGATCCAAGCTGTTAAGGATTGGAGTACCCCTACCACTCCTACTGAAGTCCGCTTGTTTCTTAGGTTAGCGGGTTATTATCGACGCTTCATCAAAAATTTCTCAAGGATCGCAGTACCACTCACAGCCTTAACACAAAAAGGTAAACCTTTCGAGTGGGGTCCTACTCAGGAAGAGGCATTCCAGATTCTCAAACAGAAATTATGCGATGCTCCTATCTTGACTCTTCCTGATGGAAATGATGACTTCGTTGTCTATTGTGATACCTCAAATCAAGGCCTCGGTTGCGTGCTCATGCAACGAGGAAAGACGATTGCGTATGGGTCAAGGCAACTCAAGACACATGAGAAAAATTACACGACTCATGATCTCGAGTTGGGTGCAGTCGTGTTTGCCTTGAAAATTTGGAGGCATTACCTTTATGGCACTGAATGCGTAGTCTTCACTGACCATAAAAGCCTCCAGCACATCTTCAATCAGAAGGAACTCAACATGCGTCAGCGACGTTGGGTTGAACTCTTGAACGACTACGTTTGCGAGATTCGCTATCATCCTAGGAAAGCAAATGTCGTGGCAGATGCCCTAAGTCGAAAAGAGCATTTCAAGCTTATTCTATTTCAGAGCTCTCATCATATAACCAATCTTAAAGCTCGCATCCTTGAGGCTCAACGCACGTCAGTTAATGAGGGTAATTTGCATAATGAATTATCTTGTGGAGCTGAGCTTTAATTCGAGACCAAATCAGATGGTCTTCTCTATTTCTTGAATCGTCTCTGGATTCCCGACCGAGACGATCTTCGGGCGTTTATCATGAACAAGGCTCACAAGTCTCGTTATTCCATCCATCCCGGTTCGGATAAGATGTATCTTGATCTCTGCAAGCTCTATTGGTGGCCTGGTATGAAGAAGGACATTGCGCTTTACGTGGCGAAATGTCTTACTTGTTCCAAAGTCAAGGCCGAGCACCAGCGACCCGACGGCTTACTCGAGCAGCCGAGAATTCCCGTTTGGAAGTGGGAGGATATCGCAATAGACTTTGTTACGAAACTTCCAAAAACTTCCAAAGGATATGATACCATTTGGGTTATCGTCGATCGTTTAACTAAATCCGCTCATTTTCTCTCTATCCATGAGAGCGATGGAGCTGCGACATTAGCTCAGATCTATCTCAAGGAGATCGTTTGCCGCTATGGCACTCCTTTGAGTATCATATCTGATCGCGATAGTCGTTTTATGTCGCATTTTTGGCAATCTCTTCATTCTTCCTTGGGGACTCAATTGGATTACAACACAGCCTACCATCCTCAAACCGATGGTCAGTCTGTGCGCACCATTCAGACTCTCGAGGACATGCTTCGAGCGTGTGTCATTGATTATGGTGGGAGTTGGAGTTCGTTTTTGCCATTGATCGAGTTCTCTTATAACAATAGCTATCATTCGAGCATTGGGATGGCCCCGTTCGAAGCTCTCTATGGTGGAAAATGTCGTTCGTCTATCTGTTAGACCGAGGTCGATGAATCTTAAATCACCGGTCCTGAGTTGATTCAGGAAACGACTGATAAAATCTCCCTGATTCGTGATCATTTGCTCGCTGCTAGAAGTCGTTAGAAGAGTTATGCTGATAGACAACGTACACCCCTTAAGTTTGAAAAAGGCGACCTTGTCCTCCTAAAGGTATCTCCTTGGAAAGGCGACTTTAGATTTGGCAAAAAGGGAAAACTAGCACCTCGTTACGTTGGCCCTTTCAAAATCCTAGAGAAAGTTGGAAAAATGGCTTATCGACTTGATCTTCCCCCTGAATTGGCTAATGTCCACCCTACTTTCCATGTTTCAAACCTTCAAAAATGTCTGGCTGACGAGGACCTCCATGTTCCACTTAAGGACGTCCAGATTGATGAGTCCATGCATTTTGTTGAGAAACCTGTGGAAATTATGAATCATGAAATCAAGCAGCTCAAGCGCAGTCGTATCCCAATTGTCAAAGTTCGTTAGGAGTCTAAACGTGGACCAGAGTTTACCTGGGAATGTGAAGACCAAATGAAGACCAAATATCCGCACCTGTTCACACAGTCTTCTCGAGGTTAAATTTCGGGACGAAATTTCCTAAAGTAGGGGAGACTGTAACATTTCGGTTTTTTTCTGATTATTTGTAACCGACCCGAATTAAAACTATGAATGATAATCAATGAAGGATCATGCTCTTTTTCATTTTATAATCTCTTTTATCATTTGGATATGTTTACTTATGTTATTTAATGAATCGTTCGTGAATCGTTTGGATGTCTTGCATTTATTGCATTTTAAATCGCTAATTCGATCGTTTTCGTTATTTAAGTCAAACTGAGCGATTACGCGAATTCGAACACGTATTAAATTTGTGGGTAATACTATCACGCACACAAGTAGGTCCGTGTGAAGTTTCGTGGAAATCGGAGGTCGAAACGCAAATAATGAAATCTTGGTTTTCGTGCACGTTCGGGAATTAACCGGACGATCCGCAAAGCTCGAAAATCATATTTTTTTAGTCTCATGATGTTCTTTCATATATTTCATGCTTGTGTTTAAAATTTGACGTCATTCGGATAAGTGACGAAGAAGAACGGGCGAAAAGAAGAAAAAAAAAATTAAATGAATAAAGAATAAAAGAAGAAAAAAAACAATAAAAGGGGTAGCAGGTGCAGGAATCAAACCTGCGAACTCCCACTTTCAATCCCAGCGGCCTAACCATTGTGGCAGCGCATCATTTGTGATCTAGAACTGGTTTCCAAGTTTATATTGTTTCCTAAACATGACCTGTTCGCAATCAGCTCGATTTTAGGCTATTTTTGGCCTAAAATCCTCATTTCTAACTCGTTTTTGGTTTGGTTTTTTTCTATATATTGTTCCTAAAGTCCCCTAACTTATTCTCCAAGCCAATTCCATGATTAAATTGATTTCCATAATCAATTTTAATCATTTCCTTTCTTAATTTTCTAGACTTTCTCTCCAAGACTTTCTTTATTATCAAACTTGAACCCTAGACGACCCCTACCAAATTTCACAATTACCAATTACCAAGGGTTGTAATCTGTCCTAAATAATATTTTAAGTATATTATGATGTATCCAAACCATCAAAACTGAATTTTTATCAAAAGCCTAAGAGTTATGCGTTTTGACCCGTTAAAGTAAGTGTTTTATCACATAGTTTTCTAATCTAACAATTTTGTAGCAAATGAAACTTACTAACCCACTTCTTGGGTGTTAATAAACATATGTTAAGGTTTTCATAAGTCTAAACATGACAGTCGCAAAATATTACAACCTTTGGGCCATTTATGTAATTATTGAAACTTAAGGGGTAAAAGTGTAATTTTACTAAAGATATGAAATTCTCAGAGTTGTTATGATGTTTTAGTAATCATATAATAAGCCCTAAATTCTGGAAAATTATGATGTTTAAATTTGGTAACTATAATGAGTTGCATAAACATATTTATACTCATACTTCCCTCCTTTATTTTTTTTTTAGAATGAGAAGAGTAAAAAGCTTCAAAACGTATGAAGTTTTAGATATTCAGACCTGCTAACAATGCCTCGTATTTTGCGTCATTATTTGAAGCTGGGAAACTGAAACGAATCGCATATGTTAGCTCGTCACCTTCCGGACTTCTTAGAATCAAGCCTGCATTTGGCAAATGTTAACTTTGTGTCAATTTTTAGTAGGATAAACATTACTTGAGGTAAAGTATATGCATTAACACATGCATATGCATTTACAACACTTGCGTATGCGCAAGTACCAGGAGAAGCCCAATAAATAAAGCAAACGCACAAATGAAATCCACATGCATTTGCTTTGCAAACGTTAATCCTAAAAAACTTAAACACTGGAGTGAATCCGTTTCAGGTTTAAGGTTAGCTAAAAAGATGGGAGCAACGCATTTAACAGCTCATGTATATTCATTGCTTGTTCAAGTCAAATTGTTGGGACATACGAAGCAAAAGGCAAATACATGATGTTATATTTGGAACAAGTTCAAGAATTAACTAAGATTTTCGACAAATGTGAATTCTTGCACATATCAAGAGCACAAAATAGGAAGGCAGATGCGTTAAGCAAATTAGCTATAGCGTTTGAACATTTGGAAAAAGAAATCAGAGTGGAACTATTGGAGTCTCCGACAGTTAACAAAAAAATAGCAGCGGAAGTGCAAGTTCAAGAGGAAAGTTGGATGAGTCCTATTATTAGGTATCTAACCACTGGTGAATTACCAAATGATAAGGAACAGGCACGACAAATAAGGGTGAATTCTCTTCAGTATCAGATGCAGGGTAAAGTTCTGTATCGACGAAGTGTTTTAGGACCTTTGTTAAGGTGTCAGACTCCAGTTGAAGCAGATAAGGTTGTTAAGGAAGTGCATGAAGGCATCTGTGGCATCCATGCAGGGGCAAAAATGGTAGTGGTGAAGAATATGAGTCTCGGGTATTACTGGCCAGGGATGTATCGCGGCACTTGGAAGGAGCTTCGGAAATGTCAAGCATGTCAAGCACATGCTCCTATAAGCATGAGGGAAAAAATTGAGCTAATTCCTGTCACATCAGCTTGGCCATTCCAAAAATGGAGAATGGACATAGGTTGTCCATTCCCACCAGCAAGTGGCAGTGTAAACTTCCTTCTGGTAGCAATTGATTACTTCACAAAATGGGTGGAAGCAGAACCCCTTGCTTGCATTTCGGTAAACAGGTCAAGAAATTTGTATGGGAGCACATTTTCTGCCATTTTGGGTTACCACTCTACATAATAACAGACAATGGACAACAGTTTGCCGGAAATCCCTTTGCTGAATGGTGTGAAGAACTCCATATAAACCAAGTTTTCACTTCCGTGGCACATCTACAGGCTAAGGGACAAGTGGAGAGAGCCAACCGAAGCCCTGTGGAAGGTATAAAAATGAGGCTTGGAAAATTTGGTGGGAGTTGGGTGGATGAGTTACCACACATTTTGTGGGCCCATCATACAATACCCAAAACAAGTAATGGTGAAACTCCTTTCAGTTTAGTATATGGAACTGAAGCTGTCATCCCAGCTGAGATTGATATACCTAGTCACCGACTCCAAGTGTCTAACAATGAGGAAGAATTAAGAACCAATCTTGATTTAATTAAATAACGAAGGGAAATTACTGCCATACGAGAAAGTCGGTACAAAAAGGAAATGGCTAAATATTACAATGCAAAGGTAAAGGTTCAGCAATACAAGGTGGGTGAGTACGTCCTGAGAAGTAATGAAGTAAGTAGGGCATTTCCTCTTGGGAAAATGTCCCCCAAGTTGGAAGGTCCTTATATAATCCAAAAGCCGATCGGAAATGGTTCATACATAGTTCAACAACTCGATGGAACTGAATTGGTCGATCCTGGAATGGAGTACATCTTCGCAAGTGCTATAGTAATACCGCAAGTGAAGATTTCTAAGAAAAGAGAAAGTTTACCTTGAACTTTGTTTCTATGATCATTTCCTGTAATAAGAGTGAAGAAGAATAAGATGTTCTGTTTTTCTTTATTAATCCAGTTAACGAAAGTATTTGCTTCTTTTTGATCAATACCAACAATTGTTGAGTGGTTGCGTACACATATATACATGTACATATGCTGCAATGGATGATACACTTCGTTCTTCTGAAAGGAATATCCGCACTAAGAATTAAAAAACCTCCCTTCATAAAGGGAGTACACATGCGATAATTTTCGTCTTTTCAAAATGGTAGTAGCCACTGTCCCTTAGAGGTCATAAATTACTTGTGAGTTCATCAAAAAGAGATCACATGCTAAATCTCTGATGTTACATCACTGTTATTTTCTTATTTATAAGAAATAACCCAACATAAATAAGCAAGTTTATCTTGTCCCTAACTGTCTCGCCAATAATATAAAGAGTGCATGTTAGAATGAGGTGATCAGGCCGGACACCTTGTTAACACAATGGTTGTTAACAGAAGCCCAAAAGAAAGATTGCCAACTTAATTGGGGAAAAGCATGTCTTAAAAACCCATTTAAGCTCTCTCTACGGGTCGCAAGTATTACTTTATAACTTATGTTATGATGGTAAATTTGTGGGTAAATCATTTAAACAATGATTCAATCAAGCCTTACCAAAGATTGTAAGGACTTTTTTATTCTACAAGAAATTGATTTGCATTACAATAAAATGGTATAGACTTTTAAGGTAGTATTGACATAATGTTGTTAGAACCCTTTAAAGGTGGACGCATCTAATAAGGGGGAAACACATGCGTCAGCTTTCCTTTGAGGTTCGTTCATTTTATTGAGATCTTATCAAAAAAATACTTGTGAAGGGGAATTCAAGAAATTTCCCAAAGAAATCACATTACAAAAAAGACACTTCAATCCCAAGTGTTAAAGTAATACACTTCAATCGCAAGTGTTAAAGTAATACACTTCAATCGTGAATGGTTCTGCCCTTAACATATTTGAATAATTTATTCTATGAGAACCATGAGGAAACAAAATACTAAAGCATGAAAAAGACATGAAATAGTTAAACTAGCATCCATAGCTTTTGCAATAAAGCATTCACATGTTCGAAACTGCAAACACATGCAGTTCCTACCAGAAGCATAAAAGTTCAAAAATATCCAAACGACAATAACAACAAAAGATATTGTTTTAGTGCCACAGCATAAGTGGACTTTGAGAAAGAAGTTATTTATAACAGTACTAAATGGCTTCGTGGAAATTACTTGCTAACCTGATCATGAGCATGTGTTCCAGAAGGAGCATCTGATTTTGGGCCTGGAGTTATGCTCTCTGGAAGAGGAGTCGGTTTTAACATTTCTTTTATCTGCTCCGTATCAGACAGGCTCAACTTCGACACCTGCTCAATGATATCAAAGGTGATAATCTTTAATGAGGTTAAGTGGGCTATAAGCTTCTCTCCGGCGTTTTGGTCAAATTCCTTAAAGGTAAGAAAGTTGGCCTCTCCTTTTACCGCATGTGCGAAGCCACATTTTATACTCTCATTAAAGCCAAAAGCATTAGCATCCGAGTTCACTTTCAAAGCCACCGGGATTATCTCCGAATGAACCTTCTTAGCAACCATATCAAGACACTCTGCAATCAGCCACTTGCTTTTTACATTCAGAGAGATACTCTCAGCTTGCATCTGTTCTCGTTCTTCAGTCATAGCCTTCACTGTTTCTTCAACCTTCTTCACTTCCGATTTTGCAGCTTCAGAGTCTAAAAAGGTTAATCTTGTTAATTTAAAAGTAGAATTGGAAATGCAAGTGAAGGGATAAAATAAAGAATACAAGTCATACCTCTTTTTGCGGTTTCAATTTCGGATCTATGGTGAGAAGTTGCTTCCAACATATTGGCTATGCGATCTTCCAGTTTCTTCTTCTGTTGTAGATGAAAATGCGTGAGCATTGGATCGTCTACTCGATCTAGCTAATCGGACATCAAAACGTAATTAACCGATTGATTTATTGATTAATAAAGAACAATTACAATCAGCAAACACTCAGAAATAGACACAGAGAATACACACTCAGAAACACACACTTAACAGAATTTGCACTCTCAGAACTACTCAGTTACAAAGACCAAACGTATATTTATACCCAGCTGGGCGAGCTTCGACCGAACCTCAGGTTCGGCCAGTCCGAACTTCAGGTTCGGACCTAGATCGGCCAGACCTAGATTGAATTGATCTTGATCTTGCTTGATACTTCACACGACGCACATATTAGGTATCAACAAACTCCCCCTCGTCGTGTGCAGTATCCCTTCAATATCATCAACTTTGTATCTTCAATCATGCTCCCCCTCAAGTGTAGAATCCGTTCATTCAATGAAATGAAACTTCAAACAAACTCCTCCTCAACTTGATCGTAACTTGATCTTGAATACTTGATGACATTATAGTGTATCTCTGGTCTTTCATCAACATCTTCAGAAGACTTGAAGTTGTGATAACTTGCACATATCAACCTGCTCAAACATTTAAAATAATCTTGGCGCAAAACGTCTCTTCGAGAATCCAAGATACGATTTTGAAAATGATTTGTATCACGTGTTGATCAAGTCGAAAATAAAGCAGAAACAAAATCTTTTTGACTTTTTGACAGTTTATGCTAAAACACACCGAAAATCTTTTTGTTCTTTTCTGAAATGAAATGAAATTGCCATACAAAATCAAACGCTATTTTTTGTATAAGAAAGATCACTATATGGGATCATATTGAACATAACACACTGAACTGCACTTCAATTTCAATTAATCGAAGCATATAAGTCATGCTGATTGCTGGCATAATTTGTCCAACTTAAACTCAGGCAGAATCATACTCATAACATCTGGATATGTTAAGGTATTGATTAGATTTGCATTGACCAGTGTATCCCACACTATCAGACATAATCAGACATTTTCAGCTTTTCTTTTCTTTTTCCTTTTGTGTGACAGCACTTGTGAATTTTCACAATGCATAATACTTTCATGATATAGTCAACTGTGTTCCATGCAAAAAGAAATAAGAACGTTAAATCGTCTACCTTAAGGTCGATCTTTCGATACGCAGATAAGGCCTCGGATTTAATCAAAATAAGAAAATAAAAACAAGTTGAAATTGTATAACCCAACAACAATCAGGTCGGTACTCCCGTACACGCAAAGAATGTCCGATGAGTTATACGAAACACCAAAGAAAATAAAGCAGAACGTCAAACGAACAACGATCAGGTCGATCTTTCGATACGCAGAGAAAGTCCGATCGTTTGACAAAATAAATAAAATCAAACAAGTTTAAATCTTTGCAAAATAAACACATGTATACACAGTGACTTCTCATTTTGAATTTCACACTTATTTTTCTTTTTGTGTCATGAAATATGCATCAAGATGTTATCCACATGGTCAAGCAATAGTATTTAATGTATATCACATCTGAATACTTTCTGATTTGCTAAGCCTACCAAGCATATCAAACAAATGATATTATGGCTCTTTCATCTACTCTATCCATGAGTCAGATACGTAAGCCAATGTACTATCATTTCCCAATGATCAATTTCTCACAATATTATATATTTGGCATGTATTCACCTTCCTTCACTATATATTTGGCATGTATTCACTTTCTCCCCATAACATGCATTTTTCAATTACTCCCCCTTACTTACAATTCTCCCCCTTAAAATGAAAACTCTATTTTTGGATTTTCATTTTACACAAAAACAAGACTCTATTTTTGGGTTTTTGAGAAAAACTAGTAAGCAAAGAAAATTGATCAATCAACACGGATATTTGTCAGTTTTAGACTTCAGAAATTTGCAGATTTAGAAAGATTTATTATGAAATTTAAATTAAGCAGAATACTCCTCCATCAACAACTTTGCAATCGTCGATAGGTCTTCTAGAAGTACCTGCACACTGGTCAAACTAATTAGTCCAAAAATGACCCGAAGCGAATCGCTTCTGGTCGACCAGTGTCCTTGTTTTGTTTAGAAACCACCTTAGGTTTCCATTGTTGTTGTTTTGGTAATTCAGATTTTGATGAAACAATCACAGGTGACTGTGATGATGAACCTACACTTTGAACCTTTGTAAACATTGGAACAAAACGTTTTTGTTTATGAAAGACTGTAGGTTTAATTTCATCAAAAACTCTGCCTTGTTCATCAAAGAACTTTGGTGTGGCAGATTTACCAAAAACTGATTTCATGTGAAATCTATGGGGTGAAGCAGCAGGTGATGGACAATCTTTTGCCATATGCCCTGGACGACGACAAATATAACAAATTATTGTCGTTTTATCCCATTGGTGATGTACCT
>JBCNJP010000027.1:50460313-50484313 GCA_039602395.1 Deinandra increscens subsp. villosa | reverse complement strand
TCTGCTTTTAATGCTGAAAAGCACCTGTTGGAAGAAAGTAAGAAGACTTTGAAGGATGACAGGGATTGGTTGATCACTGAAGGCATTCCTGCGGCTGTGAACAAAGTTTTAAAAGGTCAAGATCTTAAGCTAGCCATTACCTCTGTCCTCAATGCCATGAACGCATGTGGCTATAATGAGGGTGTTCGTGCAGGAGTATTTTCAGCATCTTTTGACCCCAAAGTGACTGCTGTAACTTGCCAAGGATTCGACCCAGAAGCCCCCAAGAAACTATAAGAAGCAAATGCAAACTTCCAAAAGTTGACGTTTCCTTTTGTTGAAGTTTGTAAGAATTTGCAAGATGCATCCATCGAGCAGATCAAAGAGGTCTTGACAGCTAAAATTCCATCAACCACCGTCCGCCACCTTTGAAGACCTCAAGGTACATCCCACTTTCGGTTCCTTTTGATCAAAACAATGATACATTTAACTCCACCTGCGAGTGGATTTATTTTGGGTGCCCGTATGTGTAGGGCGTAACTTTTCTAAACAATGTTTCTTTTATGCACCTTTTATTACTTGCCTTATTTGGAATGTATGGCTATGACTTTATTGTGTCATTATGTGCATTATATTTGGTATTTGCTTGTTCGTATGTGTATCGATTATATTATAAACCCAAATGACCACATGCGTCCATGTCGTCACCTTAAGTTTCTAACCATAACCATACACATATTGTCAACCCAACAGCTAGTAACTCATGGTTACTTTTTTGATCTCATAAACCTTATCAGAACTTTGAGAGTAACCTTAGCTTCTCTTAAGTATAACTTCTGGAAATGTGGATAGTGCGTAACTACCTCTTATGACCTCATAGGTCACATCTTTGCAGGATGCTTTTATTGATCAATTTAATTGGTTTAAATGAACCGCATCTATTTTAAGATGCATGGTGGCCATCCATTCTTCAATCTACTAGATTGAGTTCATCACATACGTATTTTTTTTTAACAACAATCTATTGCCCATAGCAATTATGCAGTTTTTTTGTTTTATTTCAGAAAATGGAACATATCCATCTATATATTTTGCTTTTTTTACAATCTCATTTATCAAAGACTTTACAAGTAATATTTTTTCAGATGCACTCCATTCCAAGGTCTTGACATTAGATTTCCGCTTCCATCTTCCAGCAAATAAGATCCTTTACTCAACACTTTTGAAACCTTATAAGGACCTTCCCATTGTACGGCTAACTTTCCTTTAGGCTCCACCCTACTAACATCATTATTCCGCAACACAAGATCCCCCTCTTTAAATTGATACACTTTCGCATGAGCATTATAATATTTTTCCATTTCGGATTTGTACCGGCTTTCCCTAATAGCTGCCATTTCTCTTCTTTCTTCCAATAAATCTAAATTTGTTCTTAACTCTTTCTCGTTGTCTCGTTCTTCAAGCATTCTTTGGGTAGGTAGTCCTATTTCCGCAGGAATAACCGCTTCCGTACCATATGTTAAACTGAACGGAGTTTCACCATTACTTTTTTCGGCATAGTCCAATGCGCCCATAATACATGGGACAATTCATCCACCCAGCCGCCTTTTGCCTTATCTAAGCGTGCCTTAATTCCTTCCACCAAACTTCTGTTAATTCGTTCCACCTGCCCGTTTGCCTGTGGATAAGCGACAGATGCAAAAATCTGCATGATGCCTAACTCCTCACACCATCCCCGAAATGGATCTTCTGAGAATTGCTTTCCATTATCCGACACAATATGTAAAGGTAACCCAAACATGCATATAATGTATTCCCATACAAATTTCTTTATATGCTGCCCTGTAATGCTTGCCACCGCCTTCGCTTCTACCCATTTCGTAAAGTAATCTACCGCAATAATAAGAAACTTAACTCTTCCCTCAGCCTCCGGAAATGGTCCAACAATATCTATCCCCCACTTCTGGAAAGGCAATGCGGTAGTAACAGGAACAAGCTCAAGTTTCGCTTTCAGACTCACCGGAGCATGTCGCTGACAACTGTCACACTTCCGAAGCTCCTCCGTAACCAACTTATGCATACCTAGCCAATAATATCCCAAAATTACTAACATGTTAACGATCATGCGGGGTCCCATGTGATTTCCGCAAATACCCCCATGTACCTCCAGTACAGCACTTTTTGCCTCATCTGTTGTTAAACACCTTAATAATGGTCCAAGATATGTTTTTCTATATAAGACCCCATTCTGTAATTGATATTGTAAAGAGTTCACCCTCACTTTTCTTGCTTCTTCTCTATCTTCCGGCAAAACACCTTCTTCTAAATTGGCCAAAACCACACTTCTATATCCACTGACACTGCTACCACTTGCTTGGTCAACTCTGACGGTTCTTCCAACACTTCAACCCTTATTTCTTTAGCCAAATGTTGAAATAAAGTGGATGCCAACTTACTCAACACATCTGCTTTCTTGTTCTTCCCTCTTGAGACATGTTCAACCACGCAAGTTGTAAAAGCATTCATCAAGTTCTTTACTTGTGACAAATAGAGAGCCATCACAACACTCTTAGCTTCATACTCTCCCTTTATGTGATTAGCTACAAACAATGAATCAACATGCGACCTCACATCAGTGGCACCCATTCTTATACCTAATCTCAATCCTGTAACTCAGATCATAGAACAAACATACTTAGTTTACTCTTTTTCCCTTTTTTTGACATATACCCTTATTGCTTTTTAAACAATTTTTATAGAAATATTCTTTGAAGTCAAGGTTATCAACCTGCCAACAACGCCTCATATTCTGCTTCATTATTAGTCACATTCAATTCGAATTTAAGAGCATATGTCAATTGATCCCCTTCTAGACTGACTAACAACAACCCTGCCTTACATGTTTAATATGTTCATGTTTATAAACAGAATTACTCTTAAAAAATTGCAAATGAAAATATAAAAACAACAAACAAACCTGCCCCCGCACCGTCTTCTCCGGACGATCCATCTGTAAACAATTTCCAAACTCCATTTGACAATTCCTGTAATATACCAGAATTTTCATCATTTGTGTTTGTCTTATCACTTCCGATGGGCTTTTCCGCAAGAAAATCCGCAATAACCTGTCCTTTCATGGCTGTACGTGGTTTAAATTGAATATCATACTGTCCCAACTCAATAGCCCACTTGACCATTCTCCCTGATACTTCCGGCTTTCGTAATATTTGATTTATAGAGGATGTCGTCAAAACTTCCACCGTGTGGGCCTGAAAATACCGCCGCAACCGCCTTGCTGACAACACAAGTGCATATACCAACTTTTCCATAAGCGAGTACCATACCTCATAATCTTTTAAAAATTTTCTCACGTAATAGATAGGCATCTGCTTCTGTCTTCTTTCTGCGACTAACACAGAACTAACGGCATACTCTGATACTGCTAAATACATTTGTATAATTTCACCAATAACAGGTGCAGTCAGCGTCGGAAGTGTAACTAAAAACTCCTTGAATTGTTTAAACGCCTCTTCTGCTTCCACCGTCCAACAAAAATCTGACTTTTCAATACTTGTCTTCAACACTTGCATGAATGGTAATGACTTCTCTGAAACCTTTGATACAAACCTTTGTAACGTAATCAACCTTCCATTTAACACTTGCACATCTTTTACTGTATTCGGCGATCCCATTTGCAGAATCGCATCTACTTTTTCCGGACAAGCCTTGATCCCTTCATTATTCACCATCATTCCTAGGAACTTGCCAGCATTCATGCCAAAAGAACACTTTTTCGGGTTTAAACGCATATTAATTTCTTTGATTTTCACAAATGTCTCTTCTATATCTTGAAACATATTCTCTTCTCTTTTACTCTTAATAACGATGTCATCCACATAAGCTTCTAAATTCCTTCCAACTTGTTTTTGAAAAGCCCAATCCATACGACGCTGGTAGGTCGCACCTGCATTTTTAAGACCAAAGGGCATCTTTCTGTAACAGAACATACCTTTCCTTGTAATAAACGCAGTTTTATCCTCATCTTCCTCCGCCATCTGGATTTGATGGTATCCCTTGTATGCATCTAAAAAACACTTCCAATGAAATCCCACAACCGAGTCCACCGTCAAATCAATTTCCGAGAGAGGATAACAATCCTTAGGACATGCGTTATTCACATCCTTGAAGTCTATACACATCCTCCATGACCCATCCGGTTTCTTTACCAACACTGGGTTTGAAACCCAATATGTATATTGTATTTCCCTTAAAATCCCAGCTTCAACCAATTTTTTCACTTCCTCATTAACCGCACTTGCTCTCTCACTGTCCATTCCTCTTTGTCTCTACTAAAGGGGTTTGCTACCAGAGTACAATGCCAATTTATGCTCTGATAATGACCTTGGAACACCCGTCATATCCGACGGTTCCCAAGCAAACACATCGACATTTCTTTTTAATAAAAGATACAACCTTCCCGTGGCTTCTATTAATAAGCCTTCTCCCACCTGTAACTTTTGATCCGGGAATTTTGGATTAATCATCCATTTATTACCTTCTATCTCCTTCTTATCCACCACATCTGAATTTGTCAACACATTTACATCGTTCACTTGTAACCCCATATCCGCTGATAAAGTAGCAATACCCACCGGAGTAGGAAACCATATCATCCCGTGCATCACCGATATCATAGCTCCTAACCTTTTCAAAACTGGTCTCCCCAAAATAACATTATGCACCGACGAAGCTGAGACCACTAAAAATGTTATATCTAACTGGCGCACTTGCAACACATTTCCCATTACCACAGGTAAAGTTATCTCACCAGTTGGTTTAACCACTTATCCTGCAAAACCGAATAAAGGAATGGTTGTGGACCGCAATTGTGAACATATAATAGACCCCATCTGTCGAAAACATTGTTCGTACATAATCTCGGTTGCACTACCACAATCCATGTGTATTCTTTTAACTAAAAATCCCACAATTTTTGCAGACACCACAACAGGTTCTTCTGTGGCCATCTGCTCTAATATCGGAGGGAATGTTATCTCTTGATACTTCCAGTCTGCCTGCATATTACTTTTTCCTCGAACATTTCTATACTGATCTGACCTTCACAACTGTATCATGTTAATCACAGGGGCTTCTCCCGGTATATTGTTTCTAATTACCTTCACCAAATGTCCTAATTTTCCTGACTTTATCGCCTTATGAATTTCTTGCTTTAGAGTCCAACAAGTGTCTGTGGTGTGCCCACGATCTTTATGGTATTCACAATACTTATCCAAATTCTTTGTAGGAGCATTTCGCATCTTTGGTGGTATATGTAGATCCACATTTTCTGTTGCCAAAATTTGCATTGGAGTATTAACCAATTCCACAAACTTTGCACCCTTATAATCTGCATACACACTCTTTGACGTTCCCCCAAAGTTCTTACCCTTCGGCTGGAAACCTCTTATCCACTTATTTTGCGGAACTACTTCGGTTCCTCTCGCAGGACCACCATTCCCTTGTCCTAAAGGTACAAAACCCTGTCGCATCTGCGCAAACCCCACAGTACCACTATTCAAGTAAGCACATGCGTTCTTACCCCTGACGAATGCCCTCGCTTTATCCATTAACACATCCAGATCTTGGAAGATCCTCATGAAGCTTTTCCACCAGCTGAGCGCATCTCACCCCGTGACAAAATTCGGATATGCGTAACTGGTCTCCAGCCCCTTCAACTCCCATACTTTCCTTATTAAACCTTGTAATGAAATCTTCAATTGACTCGTTGTCCTTTCTTCGGATGTTATGTACTTCTGTCGGATCTTTCATACACCTCTTTTGTTGACTAAATTGTCATAAAAACTTATTCTTCAGGTCTTCAAAACTATCCACTTGACCTGCTGGTAAAGAATCAAACCAAACTCTCGCTATCCCTGTGAAAGTTTGCACAAACATATGGCACCAAATCTCTTCGGTCCATTGCTCTAGCCGAGCATTAGAGTAGAACTCAAATATGTGATCTTCCGGATCAGCCATACCCGCATATTTCCTCACAACAGTCGGTAATTTCAACTTTTTAGGAAACACAGCTTTAGAGATCCATGATGAAAAATTTGAATGTGATTTCATCGACGGAGGCATGTATGGTACTATTACATCTGTTTATTATAAAATTTCCACAAAACATACATAAAATATCTTAATATAACATATTATTATAAACGCGAATCTTTCTAAAATACTCACCTATTTTATAGCATATATGATCTTGTGAATTAAACATAACCTCAATCAATTGTTAGTATACTTAACCGGAGAAACAACATAGTAATACATGTACCTTTCACCGTAGTATTTTTGTCAAAAGTATGCATTTCCGAAGCATTTACGAGACTATCCTTATCAAACTTATGCTCCTTCTGATATAGTTGATCAGCCCAATCTTTCACCAACTCCGTATCCTTCCGTTAATTACGCCTCTTTTCTGCGTCCTCCTCCATTCGTTGAACATCCTCCTTCATTTGCCTCCTTTTCAATTGTAATAACAACTCTTTATTCCTGATCAGAAAATCAGCATCCAACTCATCCAGCTCGCCATACTTTGTCATGTATAAATCTTTGTTCTCATCGCCTCGATTCACGAGAACAAAACGTTTTGACGAACCAACACCACTTCCGTCAACTTCCTGCACTTTCTTGCTGGATGACTCTGGTTCTGAAAATGTCTTGGAACTAGGAGTAACAACGTTATGTTCAACCTGCAATGTCGCCGATTGTTTCGTCTTAGGTGTAGAAGACAAGTCTGCAAGTATTTCATGCTTAAACGAATTTCCTTCTACATTTTAACCCCCGACGAAGAACTACCAATCGATTTCCCCAAATCACTAAACGAATCCATTACTCAAATTCGTGTCAACTATCGGATGGCGCCACTGAAAAAGCAAGTAATCACCAATGGTAATTTGCCGCCAAATCAGGTTTAAGAGTAATGTAAGATATGAAATGATAATGGAGAAAGTAAGATTTTATTGAGTATTGTAGTGGGAGAAAATACAGACGCATGTGTAAGTACATGATAAAAAATGAATCTGAACCCCTAAACTATCCTATGCTTCGGGTATTTATAGGCTATGCATACGATCTTTCGCTTCGCATCTGCAAGATCGCATCTACCTATACCCTGCACAAACACTTCCAGCAAACATCATTTCCGAAGGACTTGGAACTAAGCGATCGGATGTGTAATACATATCCGAATCATCGCTTACTTCATCAGGCGTCAAGAAGGTTATTGAGATGGCCTTCCTTGACGCGCAAATGCGCATCATCTGACTCTTTTCTTGACGCGTGTTACGCGTCAAGAAAGGCATTTTTTGTAGTAGTGTGACCCAAAACTTGTATGTTTTATATGTATGTATGTAAAATGACCCGTTTGACACGAATATTGTATTAGTTTGGTAAATGTTAGTACTAGAATTGGTAAATGTTTGCAAGTAGATATGTAGATATGTAAAGTTAGTAAGTAGTTATGATGATGTTAGTATTGGTTAAATGTTAGTAGCTTGACCCTTTGACCCAAAACTTGTATGTTTGTATATGCATGTATGTAGAATGACCCGTTTGACACGAATATTGTATGTTTGTATATGTATTGTATTAGTTTGGTAAATGTTTGCAAGTAGTTATGATGCTAGTAATTGTATGTTTGTAACATGACCCGTTATGTTTGCATTTTTTTATAGAAACAAATTACAAATTTAGTTTAAAATCCAATATTTCTAGCTCAACTCTCACAAGTTACGGGCTCGAACATTAGAACCCAAAATTTAGGCGGCGGAGAAGACGACGGGGGGTATGAAAACGACAACGACAACGACCATGAGTTTCACCACGACGACAGTGAATGACGGAATTTCCCGCCTACGCATCTAGTTTTATGTTTATAAGTAAATTGTAAAAACTTTTAGGAACGGTCGTATATTAAGAAACTAACGGTAGTATGTGAATTTTGATTGTGTTTTTAAACATTTGCGGAAGTACGTATCTATTGTTGGTATTTACAGTTTTAATTGTGTATGTGGTTGACAAATAGAAAATGTATAAAATACAGAAAAAAAGTACAAAATACAGGAAAAAATACGTATTACGTATAAAGGGCGATAGTGGCGACCTTTAAGCGGCGACAATATCAGTAGTGGCGACTTTTTAGCGGTGATCTTTTAGCGACGACGACAAAGCATTAGCAGCCAACATTTTGTGGCGACCTACTAGCAGCGACATTTCGATTATTAGTGACGACAAAAGTCGCCACTAAAGCTCCAGTTTCTTGTAGTGATAGTTAAAATTTTATACGATTTATTCGGGTTATTTGGATATCCAATTTATTCAAATATAATATAATTATCTTCTATATATATATATATATATATATATATATATATATATAAATGTGTGTGTATGTGTGTTCAAATAAAATATAATTTATATTATATATTAGATAAAAAAAATTGTTTATTCGGTTATTTGATTTATTTGGATAAACCGAATTCGATTTATTCGAATTCCAACGGTTTATCTAGATATATCTAAATCCAATCCAAATTGAATGTGGATTGATTCGTATCGGATAAGATAGACATCTAATTTGGATCGGATCGGCTTCGAATATGCCCTAAAAAAATCAAATCCGAATAAATCAAATCGAATAAATTGGATAAATCATTATCCAATCAGATGAACATCCTAGAATGATGAGATGAGATAGATGAGGATGGTAGGTTGGGGTCATATGATCTGATTGGAGTGAGGGTTGGGGGTGTTTAGGGATAATGGAGTGTGTGCCTCACTTTTTTGATGATAAGTGCTTTTTGATGATTTTAAAAATATTAATATAATATTCGAATAGTGTTAAAATATTGTGGTTGATTGAGAGAAATTAAAAACTACAAGTATGAAATTAATGCAATTAAAAAATTTAGATTAAATCATTATTTAGACTAAACCATATAAACTAAAAGAAATTAAAATCGAATTTTACTCTAAAAATAAAGATGAACCGCATATATATATATATATATATATATATATATATATATATATATATATATGGGAGATGATCATTTGAGAACCAATTTGATTTGAGAACTAAAAAGAACTAATTTGAGTCACAAGTTTATTTACATGTATCCCCCCTCCCATGAATTGTAGTGGTCTCCCCCTGAAATTTGTGGTTGAGATTTAGTTCTCAAAAGTTCTCAAAAGAAAAAGTTCTCATTTGAACCTAACCCTATATATATATATATATATATATATATATATATATATATATATATATATATAATGGGAAAAGATAAATTGGAACCCACCTTGAGTTGGAGAATCTTTGGAAACCGGTCAAAAACGAGGTTAAAAAAATGTTTTTTTTTCTTAATTTTTTTATGGTGGTTCTTTAGGTTATAAACTACTCTTAAATGAAAAAAAAATCAAAAAACCGCCTAGTAGATTTTTTTTTTTAAAATATCAAAAAAAAAGTTACATTTGTAACTTTTATGCGTATATTTACAGTTACGCAAAAAGTTACATGTGTAACCTAGACATTTTTGATATTTTTTTAAAAAAAATCTACTAGGCGGTTTTTTGATTTTTTTTCATTTAAGAGTAGTTTATAACCTAAAGAACCACCATAAAAAAATTAAGAAAAAAAAACATTTTTTTAACCTCGTTTTTGACCGGTTTCCAAAGATTCTCCAACTCAAAGTGGGTTCCAAAATACCCCAGCCCGTATATATATATATATATATATATATATATATATATATATATATATATATAATATAATTAATTATAATACATATGCCATTTTTATTATAGTAATACCATGCATGGGCATCTTTTTATCATATCATGCCGATTAGGTTGAAGGCACGCACGGGTGTCATTACATGTCTTTTATATATATATAAAATAGATAGATAGGATTTATATACTTACGAATATAAAGTTTAATAATATTGTGATATAATATAATAAATTACTGTTAAAAATGGAGTAAAAAAGTAAACAATAAATATTAATTAACCAACAATATAGTATAACACAAGGACAAACTGAATTGTTTATTCATTAAAATTATTATAGATCTGATGAGCAAAACACTTAAAAGAGTGAATCTTCATAAAATAATCACTCCAGTTTTAGCATAAACACACCCATCGTAGTTCATCCATACCCACCATTTCAAGAAATCATGACCAAAATTAAAAGAAAAAGAAAGAAAAAACCCCAAATTTTCCTCCTGGTCCTACGTGATTCGAATTTACAGGTAGAGATCTATATATTTAGATACTGCCAATGAGCTGATCGGATGAGTTCGCGATTCCTTTCACGCACGTAATTAGATTCTTTAATTATTAGCCATATTTATTTGTAAAATTGAACGTTTTTATGTGATTAATGATGGTGGGTTAACGTTTTGTTCATATATGTACGAAACGTTATTGTTGCAGGGCCATGCAGAGGCGAGTAACTGGTGGTTGAGCTGCCGGACATGAAGTGCGCGTAACTTTTGTTGCAACATCACCGATTCCGACACGAGCCGCTGGTTTTCTTGCCGTAAGAGTTGTCCATGAAGGTTCACTACCCGTAACCGGTTCATAACGTCCTTGTTCCCGGTTTTAAGCCGGTTCAACTGGTTCCTCATGTTCTCTAAATGCTTTTGTTTTCTCATCCGTGATCTGCGTGCAGATTCACGGTTCGAAATCATCCGTCTTCGCTTACGGTCTTCCGCCGCCGCGTTCACTTCATCGGAATATGTTTTAGTTTTGGGAGTGGAGTTATCGGAGCTCGAAACAGAGAACACCGGCTGTTGATCATGTGGTGGTGAGAAAAGAAATGGGTTATGTTCTGTAACCCAAGGAGTAAAACCGCCGGTGTCATCGAAAAACCCTGATCTCGGATTTTCCGAGATTAGATCGGCACCGGCTGTGAAAACTTCAGACAACATATTGCCGGAAAAACGTTTAATATAGGAAGGAAGGTGGGAGGGGGAAAGGGAAGAAACGAAGGGTTGTGTGGGGGTATTTATGGGTGAATTTGTTGATTGTGCACCACAAGCATTATTGTCAGAAACAATAATTTAATTTAAGGTTATTGCTTTTGAGTCAAGTGGCACTAAATGGTGGGCCCAACTTGGTGTTTTAAAAAAGTTGTGGGGCCCGGAAGATTGTTGTTTCATGCTTAGTCACGAAGAAAGAAAGCAGATGGGGAAATTGTTGTACACGTGGCTAGAGCCTATTCGTTGACTGTAGATGTGCCAATAGGACTGAGTCTTGGTGACGTGTTAACACGTTTTTGAGTAGACGCGTCAAGTAGGGGCCGCAAAATTTACCAACATTAAGTCTATACCGTATACTATACCCCAAAATACTTATAAGATCAACCGGTATACTCCGCGAAAGAAAGCTGGCCGTGAATCTAGACAGGGACGGAACTAGAAAATGTTTTGAGGAGGTTCACAATTTTTTTTTACGAAGTCACTAATTTTAGATATTAACGTACATAATTTTTTTTGGTTCAGATCGGATTGGTCACATAAGATAATAGCAAAAAAGAAAGTAAAATGACTAAAATGAAGAGAAAATAAAAGTAACACTTGAAAAGAAAAAATATGACAAAATGTTTGACGATAAAAGAAATCTATATATTGTAATAATTTATTATAAAGGGGTTTTAGGACGAATGTATTTGAAAAAAGAGGTCTGGAATTAAAGTAATTATAAAATAAAAATGAAAGAATGATCAACAGATTTACACATTTGTCCAAAACCCACCACAGGTTACCTCTCATTTACTATCCTCACTAAAGTTAATAAAAAAAATGGGAATCCCTCATATACCAGTTAGGAGGAGTAAATTTAATGAATAAAAAAGGAGGGGAATAAATGGAAACCCCTCATTTACATTTACTGTCCGAAACTCACACACAACAGTCAATTTGATGAATTAGGGGAAAAGGGTAAACGGAGAGCACCAGAATCGAAATTGCACCTTTTTAGATTCTGCATACAATGTTACCACTAGGCTATTGAACGGATTCGTTTATTTACCAAACTTTAATATAATAATTCGTCGCCACAAACCTTTTTTTTAATTTAAAAACCGTTTATATAATTTCCATTTTACGTACGAAGTTGAGGGGGTCCCCGGGGACCCTCTGGGCCTATTACAGGTCCGCCCCTGAATCTAGAAGTCGGGCACCAACTTATGTCATGGCACACCACCTCCACCGGTGAAAGGGAGGGGGAGTAGTGGGGTAGCCAATCAATTATTGACACATAACTAACAATTTAATTAAAAGTTATTTTTAAGAGTAAAATATTATCAACTCACACAACCATATCCTTTCAACAAAACTCACATCAGTGAGTTCGGTCACTGTCTATGTGGCAAACACATACCATCAAACTCACACAAGTATACTTCATGCCATAAGAAAGTTTTACATACATATATACATAGGGCAACGTTATTGTACAAAGGACGTTTTCCGTGCGAAGTGTGCGAAGGGATCTCGGCTGCTCATATGCGGACTTTTTTTTATCTAACGGCGCTAAAAATGAAACGGGCTTAATTAATTTAAAAAAAGGACGCGAAGTCATTAAAAGGGGTATTAAAGTCTTTTTAACTTTAAATGAGACACGCACACGCAAAAATATTTACGCATCGAACAAAAAATAACGCAACCTATAACCTATTAAACAAATAACGCATATTTGAAAAAAAAATCACGCATACATGTTAAAAAACTCCAAAAACACAACCCTAACTTTCTTACACTTTAATAAAAAACGCATGTATTCAATATAAATAACGCACACTTACTTTTTAACGCACACACGACAAAAATCACGCACCTATCTAAAAAATCAACGACAACACTAAACCCAATATCCAAAATCACGCACTCAAAAAAAAATCAGGCACCTATCTAAAAAATCAAAGATAACACTAACCCCAGTATCCAAATCACGCACACACAACAAAATCACGAACCTATCTAAAAATCAAAGCAATACTAAAACCAGTACCCAAATCACGCACACAAAACAAAAGCACGCAAACTATCTAACAAATCAAAGCAAAAACTAAAACCAATCTCAAAATATCACACACAAAAAAACAAAAAAACATGCAACTACCTAAAAAAATATTTCTCTAAAGACTTCTTCATTACAACTCTAGACACTAACCAGGGCATATTTACGAAAACAAAATAACGCAACAAAGAACTCTAATTACGCATGATGTTCCTAAAAATCACGCATTACAAAAAATATAAGAACGACAACTTTCTAAAATTTTCATTTCAATCTATTAAAAACGATTTCATTTCAAAGCTACATAAAAAAAACATATTAAACAAAAGACAAAGATAAGAGATGCCTAAAACATCTTCATATCTCTTAGAGAATCCTTTCGATCTTTCATTTTCTTCCTTGTGCTATCCATCAACCTACGAAGCATTTCGTGGATCTCCTGCTTCAACTACAGTTGATCCATAATGAACTCCGTAGCAGCACTCTGTATCTCACTAGGAGGATGATTAACAAACTCCTCAAGCATCAAAGTATAAGTTTTGATGCTATTGGAGGTGAGACCGACCATCATTCCGAACGAATTACGCATGATATCGCCTTTCGTTTCTTCTCTGTTGCAGAGTTCCTCCATCGCCCTTATCGCCTAAGGGGATTTTGTGAAAATGTAGTTCGATGAAGACGAAGCCATTGAAGATGTGTAAGGAGAAAGGAAGATAGTGAATTTCTGGAAAAAAAGTGTGTCTAACTAGTAAAACTATAAAATACAAAAAAGGGGAGGGAAACCAAACCGACGAAAAGAAAAAATAATAAATTAAAAACACGTATTCAGTTTCTTTATTACGCATAAAATATATATAAAAATACGCAACTATCCATATAACTTGCGTCCTTCCATATACACATAAATATCAATCATAACTCCTCGATCACTCCCCCCCCCCCCCCCCTTATAAAATAGGAACTTGATTCGTTTCAGAAAAAATAACGCAACCCTCTGCAACTACTCAAAAGAAAACACATCATTATTTAAAAACCGTTAAAGAAAAAACATACAAATGGATTCCTCATCTTCACCATCATCTACCCCCTCTACTAAAGATTTATTGATGAAAAAGAAGTTGAAGATGGAGATACTAATCGAATATCAGAAGGAAAAACACATGGTAGACGTTCTCAATCAAACCTTCGACACTCTACAACAGACGATCGAAGAAAGAAATGAAGTAAAAAAAATATGTTCATCTTGCATAATAGTGTCGTCCGTGATTTGGTAATTTTGTTCATGTCAGACATGAACAAACTGACATAGAACATATGCAAACGATTACAACCCTAGTCGGAGCCCTTCAAGCGTCTGCCGATTTGAAGAAGTATTTTCTATCAAAATATAAGTAGTTTAATCTATGCTTTCTATGTTCTTGGGCGTTCTTTATAATTTTATCTATAAAGAAATTTGTGATTATTCGTCTATTACAGTGCAGAAATAACGCATGCAAAAAAATTACCAAAAAATAACGCAAAAGAGGTCATTTTTATAACTTAAAAAGGTAATAACGCAAATGAGAATAGATATCTACCTATAATCACGCAAGAATTAAATATAAAATTACTTGTATTTTCACGCATGTTAATTTTATTATCATGAATGAAGAAACTCGTAAAATTAAGGTTACAACAATAACGCAACGCCATACAAATAAAAAACACAAAAAGAAAAATATTCATGCAAAACAGTAAACACAAAAAAAGTACAAAAAAAATTACGCAATTATTAAATAAATAACGCAAACAGGAAAACACTTACAAAAAGAAAAAAAAAACATGAACATATGTTAAAAAATTGACTCTCTATAATCACACATGTTGTTTCTATTTTGACGCATGGAGAACTCGATATAAATCACCTTACAACAAATAACGCAAAAAATACATAATTAAAAACAAACGCTGCGACGTAATCTACCGTCTATTTAAATTAAAAACTTTAAATTGATAAAAATGTCCCTCCGCGTCCAGAATGAGAACACCACGCGTCGGCCTCCCCTTCCTTCGCACGGAAAAAACCCTTTGTATTTGAAATTTCACCTATATATATAGGGAAAGGATAAAATGGAAACCAACTTGAGTTGAAAAAACCATGTAAACTACTTTCTAGCCCTTGATTTAGCTCTCCAAGTGTTGTGATTATTTGACTCTTTTTCCATTATTTTAATTAGTTTAAATTTTTTTCTTCACATGTACAAGGGTAATATAGGCAAGTCATATTTTTTGAGGTTTTGTACTTTTCCTAGTCACTTCATCAACATCAGACTCATTTCCCTTTTCCAATAAAGTCACACCACCATTAACAAAACTCATTTCTTCATACTCATCTCTGAAATATTTCTTATTTCTAAGAAACCCACCACCAACCACCTCCACCATCACCTACCACATTCGTCACCACCTATCACCATCTTCATGTATCACGACCACCCTCTTTCGATGGCGTCACCTACCATCTCCACGCATCATCTCCACCACATACCACCTCCACCATCAACTTCTTCCCACCGCCACCACATACCACCCTCCGCCATATCCTCCCACCATATACCACCTCCACATACCACTTCAAGATCCGGTTTACAAAAACTTGTCGGAATCTTTAGATCTGGCTTCCAAAAGGTATGCATGTTGTTGGGTTTTGAGGAAATGAGTTGTTTGAGTTTTCTACCAAGTGAGTTATTTACCAATTTTGAAAACTTAAAATTTTTCTACTATTTTTTGAGTTTATAAGAAAAATATAGTGAGGTTTTTAAGTATTTTAGTGGGTTGTTTCTGGGTCTTTTTATCATGGGTTTTTTTTTTGGGTTTCTAAGAAATAAAAGCATGTGTTTTTTCTAGATTGCCTAATCTATTGTTCTTGGTCAAATTGATTCTTAGATTAGTTTATTGCTCTTGATCGCATGAATTCGTAGTTGCCTAATTTAGTGCTCTTATTTTGGTACACATTAATAAAGTTATGGTGTTAAGAAAACATGTTACGTATGTTACAAACAATTACATATGTTACAAACTATTACATGTGTAACATTTATGTATATGAATTGTTAGTACATATGTAATATCTATTGGTACATATGCTATATCTAATGTTACATATGTAATTAGTTTATTGCTCTTGATCAAATGAATTCGTAGTTGCCTGATTTAGTGCTCTTATTTTTTTTATTTATCTTAATAAAGTTATGATGATAAGAATACATGTTACGTAAGTTACAAACAGTTACATATGTTAGAAGATGTTACATGTGACTTTTAACAATCATGATTTTTGTATGTAACAGTTTGATTGGTATTGAAAAATACATATGTAACTTTTAACATTCACATTCTCACGAGCCTTTATTTTTATCAGTTTATTTCTAAATACTTGCTAAATGTGTGTATTAAGTTATTGCTGAATTAATGCTAAGAATGATAAATACTTGATAAATACGAACTGGTGTATTTTGTTACATATGTAAAATTCTAATATTACTTATGTATATTTACTTACGTTACACGCGTAGCACACAAATTTATAAGACAATAAATATATAAATATGTAAATTTACTTACGTAACATGCTATGCATAACATGCATGTTACATATCTGACACACATATCATGTTATATGTTACATGTTACATATGTTACAAATTATTGCTAAGATGGTAAACACAAACTGATATATTTTGTTACATATGTAAAATTCTAATGTTACATACGTATATCAACTGATTAAGTTGTTTTCTGTGCAATGATTTTTTTTGTTTCAAAGATGAAGATGATTATCAAGAACTGAAGACTAATTAGCTTTTATATTTATTTTCTTAGGTTGTTATATATATTTTTTGTCGGCTTGTTATATTTTTTAATCATTTAAAAAAATTTCACTTCGTAGGAATCCTTTTGTAACGTTTATTATTGGTTGTAATTGCTTCTGTAAAAATTTTCAGTTAGTAACGTTTTTAATCATTCATGATTTTTAAAATAAAAATGTTGATTTGTTTTTTTTTCTGGGTTTTTTTATCATGGGTTTGAAGAAAATCATGGATTTGAAGAATATTATGTTTTTTAAGAAACAAAATCATGGGTTTATATTTAGGATTTTAGGAAATTATGGTGATAAGAATACTCTTTTATTTATTTTGGTTTATATTCATGTTTATTTATTTTGTGTGTTATTTTACTTATGTATCATGTTACACAAATTTCAAAGATGATAAATATGTAAATATGTAATTTTCTTACGTAACATGCGTAACATGCATGTTACATATGTAATTGTACACACATATCAGTTATATGTTACATATGTTACAAGTTGTTATCTGATCCATGTGTTACAAACTGATTTATTTTGTTACACGAGTAAAATTCTAAAGTTACATAAGTATATGAACCTGTTAACTTGTTTTCTGTACACGTTAATGGAATTTCTGTGTCAACGATGAAGATGATTATCAATAGCTGAAGCATAATTAGCTTTTTATATATTTTTTGTTAGCTTGTTATATTTTTCTGATCATTTTTAAAATATTCCAGTTCATATGAAACATTTTCTAACGTTTATTGTCGATTGTAATCGTTTCTTTATAAATTATTAGAATATAATTGACATTTTCTTGTTTACATATGTCCTGATGATTTTACATATGTAACATGCAGTAATACATTTAGATATATAACATGGAGAAAAAGAATATAACTTTGTCACTAATAAAATACATTTTGATGAAATAATATACGAGACATTTAATTACTTGATTGGTTTTTTAATCAATGATATTACATACACAACTTAACAACGATGTTACATATTTAACTATATCAACAACGAAAAAATATAAGCCAGTAATAAAATACATTTAGGAGAAAAAGAATATATCTAATAAACAACAATGTTACATATGTAACTAGTAAATGGTGTTACATATGTAACTATATGTTAATTACTTGTGTAACGGTGTTATATATTATGTAATGATGTTACACATGTTATTTTACATGCGCAATGATGTTACATATGTTAATTGTAATGATTTCTTATAATATAATAAAATATGTATCAATTTTTTGTTACACATGTTTAGATGATTTATATATGTTAATTGTAATGATTTCTTATAATATAATAAAATATGATTAAAAAACGGGGTGAAAATTTGTTTTTTTTTCTCTCAATTTTTTTATGGTGGTTCTTTAGGTAATAGACTACTCTTAAATGAAAAAAAAACGCCTTGTATATTTTTTAAAAAAAATATCAAAAAGTAAATGTTACATATATCTATTACTTTCGTGTGTACCTGTAAAAACAAAAAAGTAACATATGTTACTTTTTTTTCTTGAAAAAAAATCTACAAGACTTTTTTTTCCATTTAAGGCTAGCCTATAACTTAAAAAAACACCGTAAAAAGATTGAGAAAAAAAAAACATTTTTTTACCCCGTTTTTAAAGAGTTTCCACGGTTTCCTCAACTTAAGGGGGTTTCAATTTTACCCTTTCACTATATTTATATATATATATATATATATATATATAGTGTTGGTTAAAATACAAAGTACTTTTTACGTGAAAAGTGTGAGAAGTGCATGGTGTTTTGATATATATATATATATATGTGAGGTTCATTGTAGACACCCCCATAAGTGTATACAAGTAGACAACCTATTTCATATGTGATATTACTCTATTTCGCATGTGAAATTCAATAAAAGAACTTTTTTAGATTTTATGTAAATAAATAAATAAAATCTAAGATAAACTATGAGAATTGTGAAAATTTTAATTAAAGAATGATATCGTAATGAAATCTATGATGCACATGACTTGATTTTGGAAAAAAGAGTAAAACGAAAGGATCAGAATGAGTGTGCGTAATCTGCATCATTCATGAATTAAAATTTTCACAATTCTCATTGTTTATCTTAGATTTTTTTTATTTACATAAAATCTAAATTATTATTTTTTTGTTGAATTTCACATGCGAAATAGAGTAATTTCACATGTGAAATAGGGTGTCTACCTGTCTATACTTATAGGGGTGTTTACAATGAACTTTTCAATATCTATATCTATCTATATATATAATAAAAGAAAAGTTTTGGCATCACAATTTGCCATGTGGCATCACCACATTCATCCTCAACAATTTTCCCGCCAATTCTCCTAATTATGGAAGTGATTTGTATTTCCAATTTTTTATTATTGCATTCCAAAATATTTTAATAACCAATTATTTAATTACTAAAGATATAAAAATACATAATTGTCGTATATTATGATTGTATTTATAGTTTTTTTAAAAAGTTACCCATGTAACACACGGGGATAAAAAAACTAGTAGATATATACATATATATATATATATTAATTTGTTGAGTATCCCAATTACACCCTTATTAGTAAAGTTGTTCAAAGCCAGAAAATAAGAATACAATTTAGAAGATCTGGTCGAATGGTAGAAGATCGAATCATATTTACTTGACAACCTGTTAAAATGTTTAGAGTTTTGTTTTTATAGTTTTAATTGTTTTGTTGGTTTTCTAATTTGTTTTTTTTTTGTTACATGGACTTGAGTAATGAGTGAGCTGGGCTGAAGTGAAGGTTGTTGGGGTTGGAATAAAGTCGATGGGCTTCTGCTGTGGCTGCGGGTCAAGTTGCGGGTCAAGACCTACCCATCGGATGTGATGGGTAGTATAAAAGAGTTGTTACAAGTCAGATTTGAAATAAATCCTAATAAATCATCAGCCAAAATTCTAATTCTTCTCTCTGGTTCGCTCCAAAAATTCCGTAGATCTCTTTTTTGATCTTTCAATCCTCTGGTTTTTAGTGGTTCTTGATTCTTTGGAGATTTATCAGTGAAGATAAATCAGTGAGTCCGGTTCGTAGCTAAATTCGAGTGTTGTAGTTCATTTGTTGTGTTGAACTATTAGATCATTTAAGATCTGGTTTTGTTTTCGATTTGTAATTGTTCAAATTTTGTTTGTTTGAGTTTGATAGTACCGTTTTTACATGGTATCAGAGCTTGAGGCTCTGTATATCTGATCGTGGTCGAAGTTCCGAATCTAGGGTTTCTGGTGTCTTTGTTTTTTTCCTCCGAAATCTCTTGGTGTTGCTTCCAGAATGGGGCTGTTCTTTTCTAGATCTCCGGTTGTGTCCTGGATACCTCAACGATCCGTTGATGTTGCGAGTATTGAAGACGAAATCGTAGAAGAAACCTGAAAGTCTAGTCCTTGGTTGTGGCTTGACTGTTTAAAGATCTGGAAGCCGTCTTGGAATCATAAGAGTTTGTTGCTGGCTCGGAGGTTACAACCGTAAGTGAAGGTTGTTGCCTCTGATTTTCTAAATGGATAACCCTAACTTGGGTGACTAATCTGGTGAGATCTTTCCTTATCTCTTTCTTTTAATGCAATGAAACTTGCTCTTCAGGTTAAAAATAAAATTGGTTTTATAGATGGTAGTTGTGAAAAATTTGATGATGATGATGTGTTAGCTAGGCAGTGGGATAGATGCAACTCAATAGTACTTACTTGGATTCTAAATTCTGTGAGTGAGGATCTGTACTTAGGGCATGTGTATTCTAGTCTTGCATTTGATGTTTGGAAGGAATTAAAAGAGACATATGATAAAGTGGATGGGTCTGTTGTGTTTGATTTATATCAAAAGATTAACTCACTTTCACAAAATGGTATGTATGTGGCTGAATACTATCATAAACTAAATATCATGTGGAAACAACTAGATCAAATTTTACAAATTCCCACATGCATTTGTGATGCCTCAAAGAAGTTCAATGATTTTACTCATTTGATAAAGTTAATGCAATTTCTTATGGGATTGGACAATGTGTATCAGTCAGTCAGAACTAATCTTTTAGTTCAAGACACTTTGCTTACAATAAAAGAAGCATTTGCTATAGTGTCAAGAGAAGAGCCACTTAGAATTTCTAATAATGCTTCCGGTAAAGTTCAGTTTCAAACCTCAGGTTTTGTGTCAAAAGGTAGTCAGTCTTTTGAAAATAGGAAAAGGTTTAATAAGAATGCAAATGCTGGACTGAGATGTACACACTGTAACAAAACTGGGCACACAATTGATAAGTGTTTTGAAATTATTGGGTACCCTTCCTGGATGAAGGCTAGGGGAAAAATATCTGATTCTAATAACACGGTTTTTGAATCTTGTGAGGTGTCTAACTCTGCTATGAACAAAAATGTTAACACTTGATCAAATTGGAAGATTGCTGAGTTTGTTAAATGATAAGCAAAATAATTTTGGCCAAAGTTGTAATTCTAAAGGTAGTAAAGCTGAATTATTTTGCTCTACTAGTTCTGGTATGAATAGTTATGTTTTTAACAGTAATTCTAAATCCAATGATGTGAGAAATTGGGTTATAGATTCAGGAGCTAATCAACACATGGTTATGAGTGACAAAAATGTTTTTAATAAAATAGATGTTTCTGAGTTTAATATGAAAGTGAAACATCCTAATGGAAGTAGTGCTTCTGTTACAAAGATTGGAAACTTAAAACTAAGTAATGAAGTTGTTCTTCTTGATGTGTTTGTAGTTCCTGATTACTGTGTTAATCTCATATCTGTTCATAAACTTGCAAAAGATAGTAAAGTGTTTGTTGGTTTTGATGAACAAAAGTGTTATATTCAGGACTTTGTAACCAGGAATACTCTGATGACTGGTAATCAGAGTGATGGTCTGTACTTTTGTGGAAATAAGTCTATGAGTAAGGTGTGTAATGCTAGTCATAGTTTGGTTGATATTTGGCATGCTAGATTTGGTCATCCTCCTGAAACTGTTTTGAAAGTTTTAAGTGACAGACTAAAATTAAATTCTTTCCACAAATCTGAACCCTGTGAGGTTTGCCATAAGGCCAAACAACATAGAGAACCTTTTCCATTAAGCGAACATAAGTCTGTTAGGGTTGGTGAACTGGTCCACCTTGATGTATGGGGTCCATACAGGGTTGTCAGTAAAGAGGGATTTAAATATTTCCTAACAGTTGTTGATGATTTTTCAAGATCAGTGTGGGTGTACTTGTTGACAAACAAAGTGGGGTTTTTGATTATATAAAGGTTTTTCATTCTATGTTAAAAACTCAGTTTAATAAAGAAGTAAATGTCTTTAGAAGTGACAATGGGTCAGAGTTTGTAAATAGTCAAATGCACATATTTTGTAGAGAAAAAGGAATATTGCATTAAACCTCATGTGCTTACACACCACAACAAAATGGAATTGTGGAAAGAAAACACAGACATTTGCTAAATGTTGCTAGGTCACTTATGTTTCAAGGGAATGTACCACTCAATTTTTGGTCTGAATGTGTTTTAAAAACAACTTATTTGATCAACAGGACTCCATCTTCGGTATTGAATAGTAGGTCTCCGTTTGAACTGGTGTTTGGTTCGCTACCCCCTCTTAGTCATCTTAGAACTTTTGGTTGTTTGTGCTTTAAAACAGCTTTAAATGAATCAAATAAATTCTGTAGTAGATCGGAAAAGTGTGTTTTCTTGGGATATTCAAATCAAAAGAAAGGTTATAAACTGTGGTCTTTAGAAAATAAAAAAGTGATTTTCTCAAGAGATGTGAAGTTTTATGAAGAAATTTTCCCTTTCAAAGAAAACTATATTTTAAAAACTATTGAAAATGTAACTACTGAGTTTAAAGATTTAAATAATGTGAAATTTTTTGATAAGTATGAGCACACAGAACTAGATAGTCCTAGGAATGACAAAAGTCCCAATGATGATGAGGGGAATGACCCTAGAGGTGAAAATTCTGACCATAGGTCTCAGCAGCCAGACTTAGGTGTAGAGACTGCTGAGGATAGGGCTGAAGTTCAGAAATGCAGCAGCTCGAGTCCTGAGGCTGGCATGGCTGAGTGTGGAAACATAAATAATGATATAAATACAGATAGTTCTGAGGGCAGGGGTTCTAACATACCTACACCTATAGTTCCTAGGAGATCTACTAGGAATACATCTTTTCCTGTAAAACTAAATGACTATATTGTTGAAGGAAAAGTCAAATATGGCTTAGAAAAAATTGTAAATTACTCAAATTTGTCTTCTGAAAATTTATGTTTTACTGCTATGTTAAATAAAAGTACTGAACCTAAGTTTTACTATGAAGTTGTAACTGATCCAAATTGGGTAACTGCTATGTATGAAGAGATGGATGCACTTTATAGTAATGATACTTGGGATCTTGTTGATCTGCCTCTAAATAGAAAAACCATAGGGTGTAAGTGGGTATATAGAATAAAATACAAGTCATCAGGTGAAATAGATAGGTATAAAGCTAGATTAGTTGCTAAGGGTTTTAATCAAAGAGAAGGGGTTGATTTTGATGAAACCTTCTTTCCTGTGGTTAAAATGGTAACAATAAGATGTGTTTTGTCTATAGCTGTTTCAAATAACTGGTCTATATGTCAACTTGATGTAAATAATGCCTTTCTATATGGTAACCTAAATGAAGATGTATACATGGATCTGCCTGAAGGATATTAACTGGAAATTGTTTAATTGCATTGGGAAAAGTGAAAGATGCTCTAAAGCTGAAATTTAGGATTAAAGATCTTGGTGACTTAAAAATTTTTCTTGGAATTGAAGTCATAAAAACTGAATCAGGTTTGTGTTTGAGCCAAAGAAAATATTGTCTTGATTTGCTTGCAAGTTTTGGAATGACTGGTTGCAAGCCTGTTAATACTCCTATTGAACACAATTTTTTAATAACATCTCAAGTTGTTAATGATAGTGGTTTTTTTGACAAATATCACTGTTTATCAAAAACTTGTAGGAAAATTGATTTATTTGTCTCATACACGTCCTGATATAGCTTATACTATGCATGTGTTAAGTCAATATATGCATAAACTAAAAAATGCAT
>JBCNJP010000027.1:50282048-50459813 GCA_039602395.1 Deinandra increscens subsp. villosa | reverse complement strand
CGGATGCTTAATGGTGATCTTTGGCCTCTCTACTTCAACTTTAGGGTATGGTTTCACCTCTATCCCAGCATCATCAGACTTAGAGTTATGACACATGTCATAGTTCCGGCACTCAGCATCATTGTCTGATATATCCTCCACTCTCCCTTCTTGAGTCCTTGGTGAAGTTCCAACCAAGACACTATCTATCGGAGGTCCTGCTTCATGCACTCCTGAGTCAGATCTATCTGCCGGATCCTCCTCATAGATCATTCCTATGATATCTCTAGGGATAGGTGGGGGAATAATACTATTAGCAGCCAATGTCCTATCAGTCTTTTCTGATCCAAAACCAGGTGTGTGTTTCCCAGCTTGACCAGATATGACAGCCTGAGACAGTTCTTTTCCAGCCTGAAGCATTCTCTGATTTCTTAATTGATTCATATCTAGCTTCACTTGCAACTCATTGTTCTTATGTGTGAGCTCATCTACCTGCTTCCTAAGCTCAGCTATTTCTAACTTTGCATTGTCATACAGGAGAGTTTTCTCAGTTGCCAGTTTTTGATATTTCACAATGTCTAGTTTTTGAGCTTTTACCTTCTCCTCATTCTTTTGCCATCTACCCTTAAAAGAACTCCTCTCGCATTTTATCTCAAATAATTCTAACTGATAATTTTTACAAATTCGCCTAAGTCCAGGAATTATACGAGCACAAGTAGGGTTGGGGCATATCTCAGTATTGTCAATTTCAGCTTCAAAATCATCCTTGTTCTCAACCGAACTCATTTTCTTTCTTTAGATATGCAGCTTCTTTAAATCTTGAAAAATCTGCAAAAACGGCAAAAGTGGCAAAAACGGCAAAAACACTATTCAAAGAATAGTGTCAAAAACTTAAAACTGAAAAACGGAGGCCTTCGGAGTGGAATTTGGGGGTCCAAACGAGCTCCCCTGGCCTAAAGGCTGGGGTAATTCTGGGGCTTGATGTCACGAACGTCGTGTAAAAATTTGAGCTTCTAACTCCAAACGAGTCAAAAGTTACGCCCGTTTCCGTGAGAGTGTGAAAAAGTGACTTTTTTTGCCGCAAAATGATGAGTTTCCGATCGTAAACGCCCGATTACGATCCAAGGAAACTGATTACGATCGTAATCACTGATTCCGATCCACGTCACACCCGTAAACACTTAACCGCCTTATGAAAGTCGTAAATACTGATTACGATCCCTGATTACGACTCCGTAGTCGTAAACGCCTGTTTCCGGTTTATCAAAGTCGTAAACACCAGTACAACAGCAAGTACAATCGTAAACAACTTTCGCCTGATCGTAAACAGGCAATCTTCAAGCCAAAACCCAGATTTTGCAGTCGTAAACACCGAAACACGATGAACACAGCAGCAGCGATGATCGTAAACCTCTAAAACCTTCAAATCTTCAACAGAAATCGAATACAAACCCAGAAAACGCTTGAATCTATATCGTGAGAGCCTCGAATCAAAGATTCTTGGCTCTGATACCAATTGTAGGTCCGGAAAATCTCCCAAACACACGATATACTAATCAAACACGAGTGCGGAATCCTCGTGAATGATCGATTCAAGAAAATAGTAGAAGAATAGACTAGATCTTTAAGAAAGATGAAGTCTTGAATGGAAATCAGCTACTATTCGAAGCTTTGAAGCTGATCGTAAACGCCAACACCAATAAGAAGTCGTGAACTATGTTTTCCAAAGCTTACCTTGATCATAAACATGAGGTGGTATTTATACCACCTCTTACATGCACATGGGCCAATCATAAACACTAACCCAAGCCCAATCTAATAGTAAACTAGCCTAAACATAATAAAACTAGCCTACTAAACTAAATGAAACCCACTAAGCCCAGCCCAACTTATTTAATATTACAAGCCTCATAATCTAGCCTCTACAGAAACCTTGTTCTTCCATATGCCATCCTAAGCGATTTCTTTCTCCGTTTCCCAAGAGTTGACCTAATTAAAGAGCTACAAAGTTCAACAAGCAAAATATTAGCTTATGCTACTGGAATTCGGTTAATTTTTAGATTAAGTTACTTTTTTTTGAACGATAATATTATAAAAGCGAAAAAGCTAACCGGAGGCTAGCACGTACAAAGGTCCATATAGTGAGAGAAAACAAGACGAAAAGAAACAAAACTACCCAGGGAGCACAGTCCCAAACAACTCGAAGAATAGAAGACACCAACATAGCAAAACAAGACTATCCTAGATATCCCAAAATTACCATTACAGCCACCATGGTCCACAGCAGCCACCAACACTCAGTTATATTACCCAGAAATGTAATTTTCATCCTTGAATATTACCCATCTAAAAAGATAGTGCCCCTGAGTTTGTCTTTGACTTGGCTTTCACACAGACCATATAATCCCCAAGATTCAGCAGCAATCCAATATAATTCCAAGTGTAGAACAACAATCAATGACTAACCACAACCAAAATCCATCCTTCTAATCGGATACTCCACAAATATACATGCCCAGAAAGATATCGAACCATAAAAAACACCCGGACTTGAAATATATAATTGCACCCCATAAAGCTCTTGATAGCATCTCACAGCAGTGTCGCAATTAGCATAAATTGATGGTGAACAATTCTAATTAAAAAGTAGAGCAATTAGCATAAATTGTGAAAACAAAACTGAGGAAAATAAACTGTATCTCATGTTTGTAACTATTGGGAACATGTTTAATCCATTGCCTAAGCACATTATAACAATGACCAAATACATAATTTGGAAGGAAATCGTGCATCGGATTAGGGTTTTGACTCACCGCCATCAAGAGTAGCCGCTGTACACTTCTTCGAAAAATCCAGCCGAAAGCTCTCAGTATTGGCGTTCGTAACCATCAAAAGCCTCGCTCATCTCGACGGAAGCAAATCTTCAATTGAAACCACCGTGTAGTTAGGATCAAGTACAGGTACACTAATTGAAAAGGTGAAGGGGTAACAATCAAATCTCATCTTAGGCTAATCTTCATAACGATCTGCGGTTCGTTTTTGAATAAATTACACACCATAATTGTAAGTAACACGAACGAACTTGATCCTCGACGAAGAAATGGAAAAGCAGATGATCGGAAGACGACTAGACGGATTCTGGCTGTGGATATAATGTGATGTTGGATTGATTTTCCAGCAAGTCGGATGAATGATCTAAACGTATAATGGAAAAAGACCTTAAAGCCCCTCAACGTGATATTCTTCAATGATCTAATTAACTTAACCAAACCAATCTCAGCCATGAGATTAAACGATCTAAGGGCTAAAAAAGGGGTCTACGGGTCTACACTTTTTAAGGGGGTCTACAATGAACCTTTCACTATATATATATATATATATATATATATATATATATATATATATATATATGTGTGTGTGTGTGTGTGTGTGTTGTAATATATACATTATCGGTTATATATATATATATATATATAAGGAGATGATCATTTGAGAATCAATTTCATTATAGACACTTTCGCATGTGAAACAACTATTTTTCATATGTGTTCACATGTGAAATTTTCTAAATAATTAATGAGAAGAAAAAAGAAAATTAATCACACCTTATTGGGACTCATTGGTCCCAACTGACCCTCGTTGCCCCTAAACACACCTTATTGGCCCATCATTGGTCCTAAACACAACTTATTGGTTACATACACACCTTATTAGGACTCATTGGTCCTAACTGACCCTCGTTGCCCCTAAACACACCTTATTGGGCCATCATTGGTCCTAAACACAACGTATTGGTTACATACACACCTAATTGGGACTCATTGGTCCCAACTGACCCTCGTTGCCCCTAAACTCACCTTATTAGGACTCATTGGTCCTAAACACAACTTATTGGTTACATACACACCTTATTGGGACTAATTGGTCCCAACTGACCCTCGTTTCCCCTAAACACCTTATTGGCCCATCATTGATCCTAAACACAACTTATTGGTTACATACACACCTTATTGGGACTCATTGGTCCCAAGTGACCCTCGTTGCCCCTAAACACACCTTATTGGGCCGTTATTGGCCGTAAACACAACTTATTGGTTACATACACACCTTATCGGGACTCATTGGTCCCAACTGACATTCGTTGGCCCTAAACACACCTTATTGGGCCATCATTGGTCCTAAACACAACTTATTGGTTACAAACACACCTTATCCGGACTCATTGGTCCCAACTGACCCTCGTTGCCCCTAAACACACCTTATTAGGCCATCATTGGTCGTAAACACAACTTATTGGTTACATACACACCTTATCGGGACTCATTGGTCCCAACTGACATTCGTTGGCCCTAAACACACCTTATTGGGCCATCATTGGTCCTAAACACAACTTATTGGTTACAAACACACCTTATCCGGACTCATTGGTACCAACTGACCCTTATTGCCCCTAAACACACCTTATTAGGCCATCATTGGTCCTAAACACAACTTATTGGTTACATACACACCTTATTGGGACTCATTGGTCCTAACTGACCCTCGTTGCCCCTAAACACACCTTATTGGGCCATCATTGGTCCTAAACACAACTTATTGGTTACATACACACCTTATTGGAACTCATTGGTCCCAAATGACCCTCGTTACCCCTAAACACACCTTATTAGGCCATCATTGGTCCTAAAAACAACTTATTGGTTACATACACACCTTTCCGGGACACATTGGTCCCAACTGACCCTCGTTGCCCCTAAACACACCTTATTTAGCCATCATTGATCCTAAACACAACTTATTGGTTACATACACACCTTATCGAGACTCATTTGTCCCAACTGACCCTCTTTGCCCCTAATCACAACTTATGAGGCCATCATTGGTCCTAAACACAACTTATTGGTTACATACACACCTTATTGGGACTCATTGGTCCCAACTGAACCTCGTTGCCCTTTAAACACACCTTATTGGGCCATCATTGGTCCTAAAGACAACTTATTAGTTACATACACACCTTATTGGGACTCATTGGTCCCAACTGACCCTTGTTGCCCCTAAACACACCTTAATGGGCCATTATTAGTCCTAAACACAACTTATTAGTTACATACAAACCTTATCGGGACTCATTGATCCCAACTGACCCTCGTTGCCCCTAAACACACCTTATTGGGCCATCGTTGGTCCTAAACACAACTTATTGGTTACATACACACCTTATTGGGTCATCATTGGTCCCAACTAGCCCTCGTTGCCCCTAAACACACCTTATTAGGTCATCATTGGTCATAAACACAACTTATTGGTTACATACACACCTTATTGGGACTCATTTAATTATCGGATTTAATATAAACTCAATTAATTCCAGAAATAGATATAATAGTATTTTAAACATAAATTTAAAATGATCTTTAAATGTAAAATGGAATACTAAGCAATAAATTTAATGATAATTGTATCCTAATGAATTTGTATACCTAACGTGAAAAAAAAGATGTCAAGTACTACAGACACACCACACAAACACACACACACACATATACATTATCTGTTATATATAATATATATATATATAATATATATATATATAGGGTGAGGTTCATTGTAGACAATTTCGCATGTGAAATAGCTATTTTTCATATGTGTTCACATGTTAAATTTTCTAAATAATTATTGAGAAGAAAAAAGAAAATTAATCACACCTTATTTGGACTCATTGGTTCCAACTGACCCTCGTTGCCCCTAAACACACCTTATTGGGACATCATTGGTCCTAAACACAACTTATTGGTTACATACACACCTTATCAGGACTCATTACCACGACGACAGTGAATGATGGAATTTCCCACCTATGCATCTAGTTTTATGTTTATAAGTAAATTGTAAAACTTTTAGGAACGGTCGTATATTAGGAAACTAACGGTAGTATGTGAATTTTAATTGTCTTTTTAAACATTTGCGGAAGTACGTATCTATTGTTGGTATTTACAAATTTAATTGTGTATGTGGTTGACAAACAGAAAACTCACTGAGTCTTATACATAATTAAAACTCACTGAAATAAAACTCACTGAAATTAAAACTCACTGAAATAACTAACCAAAATAGAACTCACAACTTCAATAAAACTCACTGAGTCTTATACATAATTTGAAACCAGAAGCATCCTTGAAAAATGAAGATGGTTTTTAAGTTCAAAGTTTTAGTGAGTTTAATAAAACTCACAGAATAAACCTCACTGAAATTAAAACTCGCTAAAATAAAACTCACTGAAAATAAAACTCACTGAAATAGCTAACCGAAATAGAACTCACAACTGCAATAAAACTCACTGAAAAATGAAGATGGTTTTTAAGTTCAAAATTTTAGTGAGTTTAATAAAACTCACAGAATAAACCTCATTGAAATTAAAACTTACTAAATTTAAAACTCACTGAAATAAAACTCACTGAAATAACTAATCGAAATAGAACTGACAACTGCAATAAAACTCACCGAGTCTTATACATAATTGGAAACCAGAAGCATCCTTGAAAAATAAAGTTGGTTTTTAGGTTGAAAATTTCAGTGAGTTTAATAGAACTCACATCTGCAATAAAACTCACTGAAATAAACCTCACTAAAATTAAAACTCAATTAAATTAATACTCACTGGAATAACTAACCGAAATAGAACTCACAACTGCAATAAAACTCACCGAGTCTTATACATAATTTAAAACCAGGAGCATCCTCAAAAATTCATTGTATCAAAAGAATGGACTACTAGGTAATAAAACAATAGCAAGATCATATATAGCCATGGAAACTAAATTTAATGTACATTATAATTAGAATCACAAGGTAAAGTACATAACTAATAAAGATATGCATATCTAAAGTATAAAAGCACCTGAAAAGCAAAAAAAATAAAAAAAGTGATATTGGTATTCTTACAAATCCTATAAAAATACTAAATAACCTTGTGTGGCCGTGAACGGTGATGCACTAGCAAAGGTCCCCTTGGTTCTCGACTATTATAACCTGGAAAATGATAGTTGCAACAATAAAGCCTATAGAAACCTTGTTCTTCCATATGCCATCCTAAGCGATTTCTTTCTCCGTTTCCCAAGAGTTGACCTAATTAAAGAGCTACAAAGTTCAACAAGCAAAATATTAGCTTATGCTACTGGAATTCGGTTAATTTTTAGATTAAGTTACTTTTTTTTGAACGATAATATTATAAAAGCGAAAAAGCTAACCGGAGGCTAGCACGTACAAAGGTCCATATAGTGAGAGAAAACAAGACGAAAAGAAACAAAACTACCCAGGGAGCACAGTCCCAAACAACTCGAAGAATAGAAGACACCAACATAGCAAAACAAGACTATCCTAGATATCCCAAAATTACCATTACAGCCACCATGGTCCACAGCAGCCACCAACACTCAGTTATATTACCCAGAAATGTAATTTTCATCCTTGAATATTACCCATCTAAAAAGATAGTGCCCCTGAGTTTGTCTTTGACTTGGCTTTCACACAGACCATATAATCCCCAAGATTCAGCAGCAATCCAATATAATTCCAAGTGTAGAACAACAATCAATGACTAACCACAACCAAAATCCATCCTTCTAATCGGATACTCCACAAATATACATGCCCAGAAAGATATCGAACCATAAAAAACACCCGGACTTGAAATATATAATTGCACCCCATAAAGCTCTTGATAGCATCTCACAGCAGTGTCGCAATTAGCATAAATTGATGGTGAACAATTCTAATTAAAAAGTAGAGCAATTAGCATAAATTGTGAAAACAAAACTGAGGAAAATAAACTGTATCTCATGTTTGTAACTATTGGGAACATGTTTAATCCATTACCTAAGCACATTATAACAATGACCAAATACATAATTTGGAAGGAAATCGTGCATCGGATTAGGGTTTTGACTCACCGCCATCAAGAGTAGCCGCTGTACACTTCTTCGAAAAATCCAGCCGAAAGCTCTCAGTATTGGCGTTCGTAACCATCAAAAGCCTCGCTCATCTCGACGGAAGCAAATCTTCAATTGAAACCACCGTGTAGTTAGGATCAAGTACAGGTACACTAATTGAAAAGGTGAAGGGGTAACAATCAAATCTCATCTTAGGCTAATCTTCATAACGATCTGCGGTTCGTTTTTGAATAAATTACACACCATAATTGTAAGTAACACGAACGAACTTGATCCTCGACGAAGAAATGGAAAAGCAGATGATCGGAAGACGACTAGACGGATTCTGGCTGTGGATATAATGTGATGTTGGATTGATTTTCCAGCAAGTCGGATGAATGATCTAAACGTATAATGGAAAAAGACCTTAAAGCCCCTCAACGTGATATTCTTCAATGATCTAATTAACTTAACCAAACCAATCTCAGCCATGAGATTAAACGATCTAAGGGCTAAAAAAGGGGTCTACGGGTCTACACTTTTTAAGGGGGTCTACAATGAACCTTTCACTATATATATATATATATATATATATATATATATATATATATATATGTGTGTGTGTGTGTGTGTGTGTGTGTTGTAATATATACATTATCGGTTATATATATATATATATATATATATATATATATATATATATATATATATATAAGGAGATGATCATTTGAGAATCAATTTCATTATAGACACTTTCGCATGTGAAACAACTATTTTTCATATGTGTTCACATGTGAAATTTTCTAAATAATTAATGAGAAGAAAAAAGAAAATTAATCACACCTTATTGGGACTCATTGGTCCCAACTGACCCTCGTTGCCCCTAAACACACCTTATTGGCCCATCATTGGTCCTAAACACAACTTATTGGTTACATACACACCTTATTAGGACTCATTGGTCCTAACTGACCCTCGTTGCCCCTAAACACACCTTATTGGGCCATCATTGGTCCTAAACACAACGTATTGGTTACATACACACCTAATTGGGACTCATTGGTCCCAACTGACCCTCGTTGCCCCTAAACTCACCTTATTAGGACTCATTGGTCCTAAACACAACTTATTGGTTACATACACACCTTATTGGGACTAATTGGTCCCAACTGACCCTCGTTTCCCCTAAACACCTTATTGGCCCATCATTGATCCTAAACACAACTTATTGGTTACATACACACCTTATTGGGACTCATTGGTCCCAAGTGACCCTCGTTGCCCCTAAACACACCTTATTGGGCCGTTATTGGCCGTAAACACAACTTATTGGTTACATACACACCTTATCGGGACTCATTGGTCCCAACTGACATTCGTTGGCCCTAAACACACCTTATTGGGCCATCATTGGTCCTAAACACAACTTATTGGTTACAAACACACCTTATCCGGACTCATTGGTCCCAACTGACCCTCGTTGCCCCTAAACACACCTTATTAGGCCATCATTGGTCGTAAACACAACTTATTGGTTACATACACACCTTATCGGGACTCATTGGTCCCAACTGACATTCGTTGGCCCTAAACACACCTTATTGGGCCATCATTGGTCCTAAACACAACTTATTGGTTACAAACACACCTTATCCGGACTCATTGGTACCAACTGACCCTTATTGCCCCTAAACACACCTTATTAGGCCATCATTGGTCCTAAACACAACTTATTGGTTACATACACACCTTATTGGGACTCATTGGTCCTAACTGACCCTCGTTGCCCCTAAACACACCTTATTGGGCCATCATTGGTCCTAAACACAACTTATTGGTTACATACACACCTTATTGGAACTCATTGGTCCCAAATGACCCTCGTTACCCCTAAACACACCTTATTAGGCCATCATTGGTCCTAAAAACAACTTATTGGTTACATACACACCTTTCCGGGACACATTGGTCCCAACTGACCCTCGTTGCCCCTAAACACACCTTATTTAGCCATCATTGATCCTAAACACAACTTATTGGTTACATACACACCTTATCGAGACTCATTTGTCCCAACTGACCCTCTTTGCCCCTAATCACAACTTATGAGGCCATCATTGGTCCTAAACACAACTTATTGGTTACATACACACCTTATTGGGACTCATTGGTCCCAACTGAACCTCGTTGCCCTTTAAACACACCTTATTGGGCCATCATTGGTCCTAAACACAACTTATTAGTTACATACACACCTTATTGGGACTCATTGGTCCCAACTGACCCTTGTTGCCCCTAAACACACCTTAATGGGCCATTATTAGTCCTAAACACAACTTATTGGTTACATACAAACCTTATCGGGACTCATTGATCCCAACTGACCCTCGTTGCCCCTAAACACACCTTATTGGGCCATCGTTGGTCCTAAACACAACTTATTGGTTACATACACACCTTATTGGGTCATCATTGGTCCCAACTAGCCCTCGTTGCCCCTAAACACACCTTATTAGGTCATCATTGGTCATAAACACAACTTATTGGTTACATACACACCTTATTGGGACTCATTTAATTATCGGATTTAATATAAACTCAATTAATTCCAGAAATAGATATAATAGTATTTTAAACATAAATTTAAAATGATCTTTAAATGTAAAATGGAATACTAAGCAATAAATTTAATGATAATTGTATCCTAATGAATTTGTATACCTAACGTGAAAAAAAAGATGTCAAGTACTACAGACACACCACACAAACACACACACACACATATACATTATCTGTTATATATAATATATATATATATAATATATATATATATAGGGTGAGGTTCATTGTAGACAATTTCGCATGTGAAATAGCTATTTTTCATATGTGTTCACATGTTAAATTTTCTAAATAATTATTGAGAAGAAAAAAGAAAATTAATCACACCTTATTTGGACTCATTGGTTCCAACTGACCCTCGTTGCCCCTAAACACACCTTATTGGGACATCATTGGTCCTAAACACAACTTATTGGTTACATACACACCTTATCAGGACTCATTACCACGACGACAGTGAATGATGGAATTTCCCACCTATGCATCTAGTTTTATGTTTATAAGTAAATTGTAAAACTTTTAGGAACGGTCGTATATTAGGAAACTAACGGTAGTATGTGAATTTTAATTGTCTTTTTAAACATTTGCGGAAGTACGTATCTATTGTTGGTATTTACAAATTTAATTGTGTATGTGGTTGACAAACAGAAAATGTATAAAATACAGGGAAAAAGTACAAAATACAGGAAAAAATACGTATTACGTATAAAGGGCAATAGTGGCGACCTTTAAGCGGCGACAATATCAGTAGTGGCGACTTTTTAGCGGCGATCTTTTAGCGACGACGACGAAGCATTAGCGGCCAACAATTTGTGGCGACCTACTAGCGGCGACATTTTGATTAATAGCGGCGACAAAAGTCGCCACTAAAGCTCCAGTTTCTTGTAGTGATAGTTAAAATTTTATACGATTTATTCGGGTTATTTGGATATCCGATTTATTCAAACAAAATATAATTATCTTATATATATATATATATATATATATATATATATATATATATATATATATAAATGTGTGTGTTCAAATAAAATATAATTTATATTATATATTAGATAAAAAAATTTGTTTATTCGGGTTATTTGATTTATTTGGGTAAACCAAATTCGATTTATTCGGATTGGACGGTTTATTTAGATATATCTAAATCCAATCCAAATTGAATGTGGACTGATTCGTATCGGATAAGATAGACATCTAATTTGGATCGGATCGGCTTTGAATATGCTCCAAAAAAAATCAAATCCGAATAAATTGAATAAATCATTATCCAATTAGATGAACATCCTAGAATGATGAGATGAGATAGATGAGGATGGTAGGTTGGCTAGGGTCATATGATCTGATTGGAGTGAGGGTTGGGGGTGTTTTAGGGATAATGGAGTGTGTGCCTCACTTTTTTAATGATAAGGGCTTTTTGATGATTTTAAAAATATTAACAGAATATTCTAATAGTGTTAAGATATCGTGGTTGATTGAGAGAAATTGAAAACTACAAGTATGAAACTAATGCAATTAAAATTTTTAGATTAAACCATTATTTAGACTAAACCATATAAACTAAAAGAAATTAAAACCGAAGTTTTTTATCTAAAAATAAAGATGAACCGCATATATAGTATAATTAATTATAATACATATGCCATTTTTATTATAGTAATGCCATGCATGGGCATCTTTTTATCATATCATGCCGATTAGGTTGGGGTGCTGCTAATTAAACATCCTTATACGTTGCGTATTAGGCAATACGCAGCGTATAATACACTAATTAATTCTGCAGACATTCCATACGCTGCGTATTAGGGAATACGCTGCGTATAGAATGTTTTAATCAAGACATCATCATTATCCGGACAGGATTAGGGTTTTTAATTACAATACGCTGCGTATTTGGCAATACGCAGCGTATGTGTTTCTGAGATTATTTGTTCTACAAATCTCATGTAATTTGTGGATGGTTTTTTTATATTTTTTGCGTGGGTTTAAGTATTTTATAATATTTTTAAATGTTTCACAGCACATTTATCGGTGTCGTTTTGAACCAGAATTTTAGCGCTGTTAGTTTTTAGTTCTGTTTTATTTTGAACAAGATTGTCAATGTAACCGTTATTTTATGAGTTAAATTATTACAATGTTAATTTCTTACAGGACGTTTATTTTCAACATAAAAATATAAAATATTTAAAAACACAAACACGGTATAACTCTTAAAATTTTAAAACAGTTTTTTTTTTGCCTTGGAGCTTGAGGCGTCCCATTTCACCCGGCTCTTCGGGTAATTTTCTTCAGTCTTTGCTCCCAGCTCACTGTCAATGACGTAGACGTCAACACTTCTGATGTCTTCATTTATGAAAGAAATCAGACGATCAACGTCCATATTATTTGTTAACGGTTCGAGACCGCTGTCAAGATCAAGATAAGGGTTTTTAAAATAAAACCACATGTTGTTTGTATTTTCATACCCCAGATGTGGCATGATTAGACTCATATCATAGAATCTAAACTCATTCACATCGCAGTAATCCGCCAAAGTACAACGGCCTTCAACGTATCTCATTCCCGGTAAATCTGTAAAATGACCGTAATGATAGATATTTAAAGTAAAATATCTAGGATTACGGCTGTATGCATCATCCACGATTAAACCCAGGTAACTTTCATTAGTCGATCGAATCGTCCACGATCTCCTACCGAAACTCATGTCGAATTGGTGAAATAATTTGGGTGATTGCCGGCAGTTTTCTGTAAACGGATGCACCTGGGAGGAGTTACGTGGGCGGTGTGTGTCATTGCGTTGACTACCTACAGGTTAATAGGTTTGATTTTTCTTATATGTCCTTAATCATGCAGGATCTCGGGTATGATAATAGGACCAATATTTGGTTCTACTATAAGCCCGATGATAGTCGAAATCTTGACAGGGGGTTGCATATGTTAAGAGACGACTTGGACACACATTCTCTCAGTTCCTACAATAGTCCAGATAACAGGTTAATGCAAGTCTTTATTGTGCGATGTCCGATAGGTGCAAAGACCGGCAAAGACTACTTACGTAACAGGCATCCAAAACATCCCGGCATAAACCAGCCTCCAAAACAAAATCTGATGTAGGAGTTTATGGAACGAATTGGTTGAGCGGGTTTTGTTTTTCAATAAACCAGTTTAGATTTTTATATTTATTGAGTTTTATGTTTGTATCGTGTAAAACCTTCTTTAAGTAATGGTATATTTTTTTTGTGCGAATAATTTTTAAATTTACCAAAACCATAATATACAAACCAAACAAACATTTAAAAAACAAATTATATATATAAAAGAATAAAACGAAATTTAAATTCCTCCTAAACCCTATACGCAGCGTATTACCATATACGCAGCGTATAAGGTCACGTCAGCTGGCAACAGTTACACGGAATGTCGGTCTGCCGGTAAAAGGTCAAATACGCAGCGTATTGCCATATACGCTGCGTATAGGGGTGTCCAAATAGCTGCTTCGTTAGGTTGAAGGCACGCACGGGTGTCATTACATGTCTTTTATATATATATATAAAATAGATAGATAGGATTTAAATACTTACGAATATAAAGTTTAATAATATTGTGATATAATACAATAAATTGCTGTTAAAAATGGAGTAAAAAAGTAAATAATAAATATTAATTAACCAACAATATAGTATAACACAAGGACAAACTGAATTGTTTATTCATTAAAATTATTATAGATCGATCTGATGAGCAAAACACTTAAAAGAGTGAATCTTCATAAAATAATCACTCCTGTTTTAGCATAAACACACCCATCGTATTTCATCCATACCCACCATTTCAAGAAATCATGACCAAAATTAAAAGAAAAAGAAAGAAAAAACCCCAAATTTTCCTCCTGGTCCTACGTGATTCGAATTTACAGGTAGAGATCTATATATTTAGATACTGCCAATGAGCTGATCGGATGAGTTCGCGATTCCTTTCACGCACGTAATTAGATTCTTTAATTATTAGCCATATTTATTTGTAAAATTGAACGTTTTTATGTGATTAATGATGGTGGGTTAACGTTTTGTTCATATATGTACGAAACGTTATTGTTGCAGGGCCATGCAGAGGTGAGTAACTGGTGGTTGAGCTGCCGGACATGAAGTGCGCGTAACTTTTGTTGCAACATCACCGATTCCGACACGAGCCGCTGGTTTTCTTGCCGTAAGAGTTGTCCATGAAGGTTCACTACCCGTAACCGGTTCATAACGTCCTTGTTCCCGGTTTTAAGCCGGTTCAACTGGTTCCTCATGTTCTCTAAATGCTTTTGTTTTCTCATCCGCGATCTGCGTGCAGATTCACGGTTCGAAATCATCCGTCTTCGCTTACGGTCTTCCGCCGCCGCCACGTTCACTTCGTCGGAATATGTTTTCGTTTTGGGAGTCGAGTTATCGGAGCTCGAAACAGAGAACACCGGCTGTTGATCATGTGGTGGTGAGAAAAGAAATGGGTTACGTTCTGTAACCCAAGGAGTAAAACCGCCGGTGTCATCGAAAAACCCTGATCTCGGATTTTCCGAGATTAGATCGGCACCGGCGGTGAAAACTTCAGACAACATATTGCCGGAAAAACGTTTAATATAGGAAGGAAGGTGGGAGGGGGAAAGGGAAGAAACGAAGGGTTGTGTGGGGGTATTTATGGGTGAATTTGTTGATTGTGCACCACAAGCATTATTGTCAGAAACAATAATTTAATTTAAGGTTATTGCTTTTGAGTCAAGTGGCACTAAATGGTGGGCCCAACTTGGTGTTTTAAAAAAGTTGTGGGGCCCGGAAGATTGTTGTTTCATGCTTAGTCACGAAGAAAGAAAGCAGATGGGGAAATTGTTGTACACGTGGCTAGAGCGTATTCGTTGACTGTAGATGTGCCAATAGGACTGAGTCTTGGTGACGTGTTAACACGTTTTTGGGTAGACGCGTCAAGTAGGGGCCGCAAAATTTACCAACATTAAGTCTATACCGTATACTATACCCCAAAATACTTATAAGATCAACCGGTATACTCCGCGAAAGAAAGCTGGCCGTGAATCTAGGCAGGGACGGAATTAGAAAAGTTTTTAAGGAGGTTCACATTTTTTTTTACGATGTCACTAATTTTAGATATTAACATACATAATCTTTTTTTGTCCGGATCGGATTGGTCACATAAGATAATAGCAAAAAAGAAAGTAAAATGACTAAAATGAAGAGAAAAGAAAAAGTAACACTTGAAAAGAAAAAATATGACAAAATGTTTGACGATAAAAGAAATCTATATTTCTATATATTATAATAATTTATTATAAAGGGGTTTTAGGACGAATGTATTTGAAAAAAGAGGTCTGGAATTAAAGTAATTAAAAAATAAAAATGAAAGAATGATCAACAGATTTACACATTTGTCCGAAACCCATCACAGGTTACCTCTCATTTACTATTCTCACTAAAGTTAATAAAAAAAATGGGAATCCCTCATATACCAGTTAGGAGGAGTAAATTTAATGAATAAAAAAGGAGGGGAATAAATGGAAACCCCTAATTTACATTTACTGTCCGAAACCCACACACAATAGTCAATTTGATGAATTAGGGGAAAAGGGTAAACGTAGAGCACCAGAATCGAAATTGCACCTTTTTAGATTCTGCATACAATGTTACCACTAGGCTATTGAACGGATTAGTTTATTTACCAAACTTTAATATTGTAATTCGTCGCCACAAACCTTTTTTTTAATTTAAAAACCGATTATATAATTTCCATTTTACATACGAAGTTGAGGGGACCCCCGAAGACCCTCTGGGCCTATTACAGATCCGCCCCTGAATCTAGGAGCCGGGCACCAACTTATGTTGTGACATCCGAGAATTTCAAGGTTTACTTCCGTTAGACAATCTCCGTTAGTTACGTTATAAGTGTTAACTTAGTAACTAATGCTTAACTAGGCCGAATACGTCCACGACCTTTGGTTGATCACCGAACCCGTCCATATGTGTTCACTTATTTTATTGCCACTATGTGAAATTATGTGCAACGTGTTTACTGGATTAATTATGTAAACTGATCACTTTTGGGTTACCAGCGAAACTACCGGGCGAAACTATAGTGTCGCCCGGTTAGCCAACCCTCTGACTAACAGAGCCAGTTTCGCTTGGCCAGCGAAACTGACCAGCGAAACTAGCTCCTGTTATATATTAACATAAAACCCTAGAGATCTCATTTTGCCTCATTTCATACAAAACACACACACACTCTCCTGGAACCTCTGGTCAGCCAAGAATCACCACAAGCCGACGTGATCCCAGCCTCGAGACAACATCCATTCGGATCCTAGATCGAATCGTGAGTCTCCCAAAACCATCTTTATGTGTTCTTTATGTGTTTTCTTAAAAAGCATGCTTAAACCTCTATGGAATCACCTGATCTCTTGATATGTTGCTTAGGAATGCTAGATCTATCCTAAAGTCAGCAACTTTACGTTTGAAATCCATCCATAATGAAGATTTATGCCATTTTAGTCATTTTAGGTTTAAAATGTGTTTTTGGTGATTTGATGATGAAAACCCATGTTTAAGGTGTTAAAGCTTACTGATTTATGTTGGTAAATGATCATACATGCTAAATATTGAATCACATGAAGTATGGAAGCTGTTAGGTTGATTTTTAGGCAGATTTGTGAGTTTTTCGCGACCAGCGACACTGTGTGTTCTCTGGGCGAAATTAAACAGCGAAATTATGTATATCTTCATCCAGCGACACTATGTAGCGAAACTGTAGTGTCGCCGGGTAAACCAACCAGACCTGTCCGAACGAAACTACCGAGCGAAATTCCCTGAACGAAAGTTCAAACCAGTTTCGGGCGAAACTAGGCTAGCGAAACTGTGCCAACAGTTTCGAGCGAAACTAGCCTAGCGAAACTGTGTCATCGGGTATTGCCTAGCGAAAGTGCTGCCCGTGCACACAGCGAAACTGCCTAGCGAATCTATGCTAGCGAAACTGTGACCAGACCTAAACCCAAACTTGTGCAACTTACTTGAATGCTATGCTACGACTTACATGGATATACTATGATGAAACATGTTTGATTTCTGATTTATGTGAACCCTTGTTTATGATCAACCATCGGTGTCGTGTGTCGGTATGTCGAGTCGTAGTTCCAACGTGCTATGTTATGGGCCATAGTGACGTTAAGTTAAAGATTAGACACACAACTAATACTTAAGACCTAAACGTGTTCATAGGTCTTCGTTAAGCAATACTTGGATTATTAACAAGTGTAGCAGTGCAACCCAAGGTGAGTGTCACTAACCCGTTTACTGTGAGCCCGTTTGGGACACACTGAATAACCTAATGAAAAACAATGCTGACAACTTTATGAGTGCTATGCACTACTTGATGAAACTGAAAACTTAGAGTGTTATGCACCTACCTGATGAACTTGAAGTGTTTTATGGGAAACACTTGTGAATTACTTAAACAACTAATTCTAAAACGAAACTGAAAAATGTTTTCAGGATTCATAAAAACCCCAAAGTAAACCGTTTTAATATGGCTAGTGTAGGTTAAAGTCTAAACCACATGATATCACATGATTTCTAAGGATTGCCTTTTAACTGAAAAAGTCCTCAACTTAATTGTGCCATTAATTGTAAAGCGAGGGGATGTTGGGTAGATCTACTGGAGTTTGACAAACTCCGCCCCGTGGCACGGGGAGTGTATGGAGGTACAATATCAGCCTATCTGACCGTGATCCCGAGAGGACACGGGGGAGGCAAATCCGCGATGACGTAGGTCCGCAAAACATGATGGCACTGCCACTACAACATTAGTCAGCTTTGGTACAAACTTCCTTAGTGCATGGAACAACGGATTAGCTACCCGCGATATCGGTTGAGCACTTTAACTATACAAAACTAGTTCATACCCGATAACGTATGTTACGGACATTAATATTTCTAAACCACGTTACTATGATTTTGGACATTACAGAGCATTGCTTTTCATAAATAAAAGTTACTTAAGTACATGTTGATACAATTATGATTATGAGACCGGGCCACTGCGTGACAAGCCCACTGTGAACTCCCCAACCGTTAGGTTGACACTTGCGTGGTTTAAACTTTTGCAGATCGCTGAGGAGTATCCGGAGCGGGTTGGCTTGGCACACGAAGACTTTATTTTTTGTTAAACTTAATTGGGAATTTAAAACACTGATTTGTAAAGCACGTGGTTAGTGCTAAGACGATATATTTTCCGCTGCGTATTTTGAGACTTTATTTTATGATAAATATTTGGACTTACTCTGATTCGTTTAGTATTTGTAACTAATGGTTGTGGTCCTGGTTTGCTCGCACCCCTTAACGGTATAAACTCCGTTAGTGGTTATTTGGGGGTGTGACAGATTGGTATCAGAGCCATAAGTTGCAGAGAACTGGAATCATTTTGAAAAAAAAAACGATTTGGAAACTGCAACTTGAAAACCTTAGTTACAAACGAACAAACAAATTCCCAAAACAAAATATTTACGTGCCAACCTGGGATACTCGCTCTGCTGTGTAAGTAAATACTTCGTACGTATGTATATATATATATATGTAGATATATATAGACCGTGTCTAAATAGTCTAACGGAAAACCTTAGGAAAATTTTCACACACGAATACGAAACGCGAACGCTAATACGCACACTATTCGGGGGAAAGCGACAAACGAAACGATGCTACACGTTACGTCCTGATTTCTACTACGATGACTACGCCGACGGTGACTTTCATGGGAAAGCCGACTTTCGACGATAGTACTTACGATTTACGACGTTCTTCGACGACGCCTCTATTTTGCACAAAATTTTTTCTGGACTAATAGTGGGATAACGGGAAATTGTTAACATGCATATTATGGGATATGTATAAAGTATAACTGTGACTGAACACTGGCTACTTTAACTGTCCAGCAAGATGTCTGGAAGAGGACACGGAAGGAGCAACATTAACATGACGCCTGCACAACTACAAGCTATGATTAACGAACACGTGCAAGCCGCGGTGGCAGCCGTCCAAGCTGCATACGCCGCACAGGGTAATTATTATGCCGGTTAAGGCACAAAGCAATTGTATTTTGACCTGATTTAACTTAAAACCCGAACTATTTAATGCATTAGGAAACCACCATCACTGCACGTTTAAGTCCTTCATGGATTGTAAGCCGATGACGTTTTCCGGCGAGGAAGGAGCGGTAGTACTCCTCAGGTGGATCGAGAAGTCTGAGAAGGTCTTCTCTATGTGCAACTGCCCTGCTGGGAGCAAAGTGAAATTTGCGACTGGTACTTTCGAAGGAGCTGCTCTCTCCTGGTGGAATGCCGAAATCCAGATGATTGGGTTAGATGCGGCTAATAACATGGAATGGGCAGCGTTCAAGGAGCTGATTATGGAGGAGTACTGTCCCCGTGACCAAGTGAAGAAGTTAGAGGGTGAATTCTTGAATCTGAAAATGATTGGGTCTGAAGTCGAACAGTATACTGCACGTTACCACGAGTACGAGGTCTTGTGCCCCACAATGGTTGATGCTGAATTCAAACGCATTGAGCGTTATCTGGAAGGCCTCGCGCCTCAAATCAAGGGACTAGTGACTGCCAGCAACCCCGCAACCGTGCAGCAAGCCATCCGCTTGGCTCACAAGCTTACCGATCAGGAAGTTGAGAAGGGTACTTTACCTACAAAAGCCACAGAGAAGACTGCCTTAAGTGGCAAAAGAAAAGCTGATGATGAAGCTCCTGAAAACTCCATGAACAATCAGAGTGTTGGAAACAGCACTGGGAGGTCTTATAGCTACCAAAGCCAAAGCAAAAGGTCTGGGAACAACAGTGGTAACAACCGCCAGGGCGGTAGTGGTCAGAGCAACTACAAGGGCAATCTGCCCATGTGTAACAAGTGTGGAAGGCATCACGCTGGTGTTTGTAGAAAGAATTTGAGTTGTGAAAGGTGTGGCAAGAAAAGCCATGAAGCGAAGGATTGTTGGACAATTCTTCCCGAGCAACAAAACCGCATAAGGCAAAACAACAACAACAATCATGGCAACAACAACTATGGGAACAACCGCAACGGGCAAGGAAACAATCAGAACAACAATGGTGGAGCCCGTGGCTGTTTTGAATGTGGTGCTCAAGGCCACATAAAAAGAGACTGTCCGCAGTTGAGAAGACAGGGGAACGGTAACCAAGGAAACAATGGTGGGAATGGTAATGTCGGAGGAAATGGCAATGGGAATGGTAACAACGGGAACGGTGGAAATGGCAGGGGAAGAGCTTTTGTCATGGGTCAAGGTGAAGCTCGCAACGATGCCAACGTGATTAACGGTAAATTTATCCTTAATGGTTTCTTTGCTACTGTATTGTTTGATTCTGGTGCTGAAAGAAGCTTTATTTCCACTAAGTTTGCTAAGCTAATTAATGCTAAACCGATTGCCTTAGATGCTAAGTATGTGGTAGAGCTAGCTAATGGTAAACTTCATGATACGACTCAGATAATTAAGGACTGTAAGTTAGAATTAGCTGGCCATACGTTAGGAATCGATCTTATGCCTTTCCCGATTGGTAGTTTTGATGTTATAGTAGGAATGGATTGGTTATCTGAAAACCGAGCTGAAATTTTATGTCAAGAAAAAGTGGTTCGTATCCCACTCGAAGACGGTGAAGTGTTAACAGTTCAAGGCGAGAAAGGTGGAACAGTCACCGGTATTATTTCGTTTCTCAAAGCTCAAAAATGCCTTCGTAAAGGTCACTTCGCGATCCTTGCAAACGTCACCGACACGACACTTCCCGAGCGTAGAATCGACGACTACCTGATAGTCCGCGACTTCCAAGATGTATTTCCTGAAGATCTGCCTGGTTTGCCTCCATTTCGACAAGTAGAGTTTGGAATCGATTTAGCTCCTGGAGCCGCTCCGATTGCACGCGCACCTTACCGTTTGGCGGTAAGCGAACTCAACGAACTCTCCGCACAACTTCAAGAGTTACTCGACAAAGGGTTTATTCGTCCAAGTTCGTCTCCATGGGGAGCACCGGTATTGTTTGTAAAGAAGAAGGATGGAACGTTCTGAATGTGTATTGACTACCGAGAGCTTAACAAGGTTACGATCAAGAATCGGTATCCACTCCCTCGAATCAACGATCTCTTCGATCAGCTACAAGGCTCAAGCTACTTTTCAAAGATTGATCTATGGTCTGGATATCACCAACTTCGTGTTCGTGATGAGGATGTCCCCAAGACTGCTTTCAGAACTCGGTATGGTCATTACGAGTTTTTGGTTATGCCGTTTGGGCTAACTAATGCGCCTGCTGTATTTATGGATCTGATGAATCGAGTGTGCAAGCCGTACCTCGATAAGTTTGTGATAGTTTTCATTGATGATATTTTGATCTACTCCAAGACAAATGAAGAGCACGAGAGACATCTACGACTTATCTTGGAATTACTCCGCAAGGATCAGCTTTACGCCAAGTTTTCGAAATGCGATTTTTGGATTCGCGAAGTCCAGTTTCTTGGACACATTGTTGATCAGAATGGAATTCATGTCGACCCAGCTAAAGTGGAAGCTATCAAGAATTGGCCTACTCCAAGAGCGCCGACCGAAATCCGACAATTTTTGGGACTTGCCGGATATTACCGAAGATTTATTAAGGGTTTCTCGCAATTGGCTCAACCCTTAACAGCTTTAACGCACAAAGGAGTGCAATATAGATGGGGTGAAAAAGAACAACGCGCGTTTCAAACTCTTAAGGACATGTTATGTTCAGCTCCGATTCTTGCGTTACCCGATGGGGTTGACGACTTCGTGGTCTATTGTGATGCATCCATTCAAGGACTCGGTTGCGTGTTGATGCAACGGGACAGAGTGATTGCCTATGGGTCCAGGCAACTGAAGGATACTGAGAAGAATTACACAACACATGATTTGGAATTGGGAGCCGTTGTTTATGCACTCAAGATTTGGAGACATTACCTCTATGGAACAAAGTGCACAATATTTACCGACCACAAAAGTTTGCAACACATCTTTGATCAAAAGGATCTCAACATGCGACAACGAAGGTGGGTCGAGCTATTGAATGATTATGACTTAGCGATTAAGTATCACCCGGGAAAAGCCAATGTTGTGGCTGATGCCTTAAGTCGGAAGGAGTATGAAAAGCCTCGACGGGTACGAGCGCTGCAACTTACCATTCACACGGGATTGCCGGATCGGATCCGCGATGCCCAACGAGAAGCTTTGAAAGAAGAAAACTTCGCAGCTGAAGCACTGCGAGGGGTAGATGGTAACTCTGAAGATAAGTCCGACGGACTCAGGTATTACAATGACAGAATTTGGATTCCTTTACTTGGCAATCTTCGTGAGCTCGTGATGGACGAGGCTCACAAGTCAAGATATTCGGTGCACCCTGGATCGGATAAAATGTACCAAGATTTGAAGAACTTGTATTGGTGGCCGAATATGAAAGCCGACATCGCGTGATATGTGGCTAGATGTTTAACGTGCTCAAGAGTCAAGATTGAGTACCAAAAGCCTTCTGGGCTATTACAGCAACCAAAGATCCCAGAATGGAAATGGGAGGATATCTCCATGGATTTTGTAACGGGATTACCTCATCGATCGAATCGACCGGATGCGATTTGGGTTATCATTGATCGACTAACCAAATCCGCACACTTTATTCCAATGAGGGAAAATGATAACATGGATAAGTTAACAAAGCTGTACATTGACCGAATTGTGGCACGTCATGGAGTGCCTAAGACCATTATCTCCGACAGAGATCCTCGATTTACTTCCCAATTGTGGCAATCTATGCAAGAAGCACTGGGAACCAGACTGGATATGAGTACAGCTTATCACCCGCAGACCGATGGTCAGACGGAACGAACTATTCAGACTCTAGAAGACATGCTCCGAGCTTGCGTTCTCGACTTCGGTAAAGACTGGGAGGCTCACCTTCCGTTGGTGGAGTTCTCCTACAACAACAGTTATCATTCGAGCATTGGTGCAGCACCTTTTGAAGCTCTTTATGGCTAGAAAATGTAGATCGCCCGTATGTTGGGCCGAAACGGGTGAGAAGGGACTCACCGGACCGGAACTCATTCATGATACAACGGAACGAATCATTCAAATCAGAAAACGGATAGCCGCAGCACGTGATAGGCAAAAGAGCTATGCCGACAAACGCCGTAAACCTTTGAAGTTCGAGGTAGGCGACAAGGTATTATTGAAGGTATCTCCTTGGAAAGGAGTGATACGCTTCGGAAAGCGTGGAAAGCTGAATCCTCGCTACATCGGTCCATTTGAAATCATCAGGGAAGTAGGCCCGGTGGCCTACCGATTAAAACTCCCTGCTGAACTCGATGGAGTTCACAACGTGTTTCACGTCTCGAATTTGAAGAAATGTCTGGCTGAAGACACTGAAATAATTCCTTTGGAGGAATTGGAAATTGATGAACATTTGAGATTTATCGAGCAACCGGTAGAAATCATGGGACGCGAGGAGAAAGCCCTCAAACGTAGCAAGATTCCGATCGTCAAGGTCCGATGGAACTCAAAGCGTGGACCTGAATATACTTGGGAACGAGAGGATCAAATGAAGAAAAAGTATCCTCACTTGTTCGAGCAAACGTCCACGGAAACTCGAGGTATGATTTAATTTTGGGGACCAAAATTCCTTTAACAGGAGGAGGATGTGGCGACCCTAAAACTTTTGCTTTCTTTCCCCAGCAATGACGACAGCTAAAGCTGCGAACGCTACTACGCAAGAATAATTTTCGGGACGAAAATTCCAATTACAAGGGGATGATGTGACATCCGAGAATTTCAAGGTTTACTTCCGTTAGACAATCTCCGTTAGTTACGTTATAAGTGTTAACTTAGTAACTAATGCTTAACTAGGCCGAATACGTCCACGACCTTTGGTTGATCACCGAACCCGTCCATATGTGTTTACTTATTTTATTGCCACTATGTGAAATTATGTGCAACGTGTTTACTGGATTAATTATGTAAACTGATCACTTTTGGGTTACCAGCGAAACTACCGGGCGAAACTATAGTGTCGCCCGGTTAGCCAACCCTCTGACTAACAGAGCCAGTTTCGCTTGGCCAGCGAAACTGACCAGCGAAACTAGCTCCTGTTATATATTAACATAAAACCCTAGAGATCTCATTTTGCCTCATTTCATACAAAACACACACACACTCTCTTGGAACCTCTGGTCAGCCAAGAATCACCACAAGCCGACGTGATCCCAGCCTCGAGACAACATCCATTCGGATCCTAGATCGAATCGTGAGTCTCCCAAAACCATCTTTATGTGTTCTTTATGTGTTTTCTTAAAAAGCATGCTTAAACCTCTATGGAATTACCTGATCTCTTGATATGTTGCTTAGGAATGCTAGATCTATCCTAAAGTCAGCAACTTTACGTTTGAAATCCATCCATAATGAAGATTTATGCCATTTTAGTCATTTTAGGTTTAAAATGTGTTTTTGGTGATTTGATGATGAAAACCCATGTTTAAGGTGTTAAAACTTACTGATTTATGTTGGTAAATGATCATACATGCTAAATATTGAATCACATGAAGTATGGAAGCTGTTAGGTTGATTTTTAGGCTGATTTGTGAGTTTTTCGCGACCAGCGACACTGTGTGTTCTCTGGGCGAAATTAAGCAGCGAAATTATGTATATCTTCATCCAGCGACACTATGTAGCGAAACTGTAGTGTCGCCGGGTAAACCAACCAGACCTGTCCGAACGAAACTACCGAGCGAAATTCCCTGAACGAAAGTTCAAACCAGTTTCGGGCGAAACTAGGCTAGCGAAACTGTGCCAACAGTTTCGAGCGAAACTAGCCTAGCGAAACTGTGTCATCGGGTATTGCCTAGCGAAAGTGCTGCCCGTGCACACAGCGAAACTGCCTAGCGAATCTATGCTAGCGAAACTGTGACCAGACCTAAACCCAAACTTGTGCAACTTACTTGAATGTTATGCTACGACTTACATGGATATACTATGATGAAACATGTTTGATTTCTGATTTATGTGAACCCTTGTTTATGATCAACCATCGGTGTCGTGTGTCGGTATGTCGAGTCGTAGTTCCAACGTGCTATTTTATGGGCCATAGTGACGTTAAGTTAAAGATTAGACACACAACTAATACTTAAGACCTAAACGTGTTCATAGGTCTTCGTTAAGCAATACTTGGATTATTAACAAGTGTAGCAGTGCAACCCAAGGTGAGTGTCACTAACCCGTTTACTGTGAGCCCGTTTGGGACACACTGAATAACCTAATGAAAAACAATGCTGACAACTTTATGAGTGCTATGCACTACTTGATGAAACTGAAAACTTAGAGTGCTATGCACCTACCTGATGAACTTGAAGTGTTTTATGGGAAACACTTGTGAATTACTTAAACAACTAATTCTAAAACGAAACTGAAAAATGTTTTCGGGATTCATAAGAACCCCAAAGTAAACCGTTTTAATATGGCTAGTGTAGGTTAAAGTCTAAACCACATGATATCACATGATTTCTAAGGATTGCCTTTTAACTGAAAAAGTCCTCAACTTAATTGTGCCATTAATTGTAAAGCGAGGGGATGTTGGGTAGATCTACTGGAGTTTGACAAACTCCGCCCCGTGGCACGGGGAGTGCACGGAGGTACAATATCAGCCTATCTGACCGTGATCCCGAGAGGACACGGGGGAGGCAAATCCGCGATGACGTAGGTCCGCAAAACATGATGGCACTGCCACTACAACATTAGTCATCTTTGGTACAAACTTCCTTAGTGCATGGAACAACGGATTAGCTACCCGCGATATCGGTTGAGCACTTTAACTTTACAAAACTAGTTCATACCCGATAACGTATGTTACGGACATTAATATTTCTAAACCACGTTACTATGATTTTGGACATTACAGAGCATTGCTTTTCATAAATAAATGTTACTTAAGTACATGTTGATACAATTATGATTATGAGACCGGGCCACTGCGTGACAAGCCCACTGTGAACTCACCAACCGTTAGGTTGACACTTGCGTGGTTTAAACTTTTGCAGATCGCTGAGGAGTATCCGGAGCGGGTTGGCATGGCACACGAAGACTTTATTTTTGGTTAAACTTAATTGGGAATTTAAAACACTGATTTGTAAAGCACGTGGTTAGTGCTAAGACGATATATTTTCCGCTGCGTATTTTGAGACTTTATTTTATGATAAATATTTGGACTTACTCTGATTCGTTTAGTATTTGTAACTAATGGTTGTGGTCCTGGTTTGCTCGCACCCCTTAACGGTATAAACTCCGTTAGTGGTTATTTGGGGGTGTGACATATGTCATGGCACACCACCTCCACCGATGAAAGGGAGGGGGAGTAGTGGGGTAGCCAATCAATTATTGACACATAACTAACAATTTAATTAAAAGTTATTTTTAAGAGTAAAATAATATCAACTCATACAACCATATCCTTTCAACAAAACTCACATCAGTGAGTTCGGTCACTGTCTATGTGGTAAACACATACCATCAAACTCACACAAGTATACTTCATGCCATAAGAAAAATTTACATACATATATACATAGGGCAAAGTTATTGTACAAAGAACGTTTTCCGTGCGAAGTGTGTGAAGGGATCTCGGCTGCTCATATGCGGACTTTTTTTTATCTAACGGCGCTAAAAATGAAACGGGCTTAATTAATTTAAAAAAAAGGACGCGGAGTCATTAAAAGGGGTATTAAAGTCTTTTTAACTTTAAATGAGACACGCACACGCAAAAATATTTACGCATCGAACAAAAAACAACGCAGCCTATAACCTATTAAACAAATAATGCATATTTGAAAAAAAAAATCACACATACATATTAAAAAACTCCAAAAACACAACCCTAACTTTCTTACACTTTAATAAAAAACACATTTATTCAATATAAATAACGCACACTTACTTTTTAACGCACACATGACAAAAATCACGCACCTATCTAAAAAATCAACGACAACACTAAACCCAATATCCAAAATCACGCACACAAAAAAAATCACGCACCTATCTAAAAAATCAAAGATAACACTAACCCCAGTATCCAAATCACGCACACACAACAAAATCACGAACCTATCTAAAAATCAAAGCAATACTAAAACCAGTACCCAAATCACGCACACAAAACAAAAGCACGCAAACTATCTAAAAAATCAAAGCAAAAACTAAAACCAATCTCAAAATATCACACACAAAAAAACAAAAAAAAACATGCAACTACCTAAAAAAATATTTCTCTAAAGACTTCTTCTTTACAACTCTAGACACTAACCATGGCGTATTTACGAAAACAAAATAACGCAACAAAGAACTCTAATTACGCATGATGTTCCTAAAAATCACGCATTACAAAAAATATAAGAACGACAACTTTCTAAAATTTTCATTTCAATCTATTAAAAACGCTTTCATTTCAAAGCTGCATAAAAAAACATATTAAACAAAAGACAAAGATAAGAGATGCCTAAAACATCTTCATATCTCTTAGAGAATCATTTCGATCTTTCATTTTCTTCCTTGTGCTATCCATCAACCTACGAAGCATTTCGTGGATCTCCTGCTTCAACTGCAGTTGATCCATAATGAACTCCGTAGCAGCACTCTGTATCTCACTGGGAGGATGATTAACAACTCAAGCATTAAAGTATAAGTTTTGATGCTATTGGAGGTGAGACCGACCATCATTCCGAACGAATTACGCATGATATCGCCTTTCTTTTCTTCTCTGTTGCAGAGTTCCTCCAGCGCCCTTATCGCCTAAGGGGATTTTGTGAAAATGTAGTTCGATGAAGACGAAGCCATTGAAGATGTGTAAGGAGAAAGGAAGATAGTGAATTTCTGAAAAAAAGTGTGTCTAACTAGTAAAACTATAAAATACAAAAACGGGGAGGGAAACCGAACCAACGAAAAGAAAAAATAATAAATTAAAAACACGTATTCAGTTTCTTTATTACGCATAAAATATATTTAAAAATACGCAACTATCCATATAACTTGCGTCCTTTCATATACACATAAATATCAATCATAACTCCTCGATCACTCCCCCCCCCCCCCCCTATAAAATAGGAACTTGATTCGCTTCAGAAAAAATAACGCAACCCTATGCAACTACTCAAAAGAAAACACATCTTTATTTAAAAACCGTTACAGAAAAAACATACAAATGGATTCCTCATCTTCACCATCATCTACCCCCTCTGCTAAAGATTTATTGATGAAAAAGAAGTTGAAGATGGAGATACTAATCGAATATCAGAAGGAAAAACACATGGTAGACGTTCTCAATCAAACCTTCGACACTCTACAACAGACGATCGAAGAAAGAAATGAAGTAAACAAAATCTGTTCATCTTGCATAATAGTGTCGTCCGTGATTTGGTAATTTTGTTCATGTCAGACATGAACAAAACTGACATAGAACATATGCAAACGATTACAACCCTAGTCGGAGCCCTTCAAGCGTCTGCCTATTTGAAGAAGTCTTTTCTATCAAAATATAAGTAGTTTAATTTATGTTTTCTATGTTCTTGGGCGTTCTTTATAATTTTATCTATAAAGAAATTTGTGATTATTCGTCTATTACAGTGCAGAAATAACGCATGCAAAAAAATTACCAAAAAATAACGCAAAAGAGGTCATTTTTATAACTTAGAAAAGTAATAACGCAAATGAGAATAGATATCTACCTGTAATCACGCAAGAATTAAATATAAAATTACTTGTATTTTCACGCATGTTAATTGTATTATCATGAATGAAGAAACTCGTAAAATTAAGGTTACAACAATAACGCAACGCCATACCAATAAAAAACACAAAAAGAAAAATATTCATGCAAAACAGTAAACACAAAAAAAGTACAAAAAAAATTACGCAATTATTAAATAAATAACACAAACAGGAAAACACTTACAAAAAGAAAAAAAAACATGAACATAAGTTAAAAAAATAAAAAAAATTGACTCTCTATAATCACACATGTTGTTTCTATTTTGACGCATGGAGAACTCGATATAAATCACCTTACAACAAATAACGCAAAAAATACATAATTAAAAACAAACGCTGCGACGTAATCTACCGTCTATTTTAATTAAAAACTTTAAATTGACAAAAATGTCCCTCCGCGTCCAGAATGAGAACACCACGCGTCGGCCTTTTCTTCCTTCACACGCTTCGCACGGAAAAAACCTTTTGTATTTGAAATTTCACCTATATATATTAGGAAATGATAAAATGGAAACCAACTTGAGTTGAAAAAACCATGTAAACTACTTTCTAGCACTTGATTTAGCTCATCCAAGTGTTGTGATTATTTGACTCTTTTTCCATTATTTTAATTAGTTTAAAATTTTTTCTTCACATGTACAAGGGTAATATAGGCAAGTCATATTTATTGAGGTTTTGTACTTTTCCTGGTCACTTCATCAACATCAGGCTCATTTCCTTTTTTCAATAAAGTCACACCACCATTAACAAAACCCATTTCTTCATACTCATCTCTCAAATATTTCTTCTTTCTAAGAAACCCACCACCAACCACCTCCACCATCACCTACCACATTCGTCACCACCTATCACCATCTTCATGTATCACGACCACCCTCTTTCGATGGCGTCACCTACCATCTCCACGCATCATCTCCACCACATACCACCTCCACCATCAACTTCTTCCCACCGCCACCACATACCACCCTACGCCATATCCTCCCACCATATACCGCCTCCACATACCACCTCAAGATCCGGTTTACAAAAACTTGTCGGAATCTTTAGATCTGGCTTCCAAAAGGTATGCATGTTGTTGGGTTTTGAGGAAATGAGTTGTTTGAGTTTTCTACCAAGTGAGTTATTTACCAATTTTGAAAAATTTAATTTTTTCTACTATTTTTTGACTTTATAAGAAATTAAATATAGTGAGGTTTTTAAGTATTTTAGTGGGTTGTTTCTGGGTCTTTTTATCATGGGTTTTTTTTTGGGTTTCTAAGAAATAAAAGCATGGGTTTTTTCTAGATTGCCTAATCTATTGTTCTTGATCAAATTGATTCTTAGATTAGTTTATTGCTCTTGATCGCATGAATTCGTACTTGCCTAATTTAGTGCTCTTATTTTGGTACACATTAATAAAGTTATGGTGTTAAGAAAACATGTTACATATGTTACAAACTATTACATGTGTAACATTTATGTATATGAATTGTTAGTACATATGTAATATCTATTGGTACATATGCTATATCTAATGTTACATATGTAATTAGTTTATTGCTCTTGATCAAATGAATTCGTAGTTGCCTAATTTAGTGCTCTTATTTTTTTTTTATCTTAAAAAAGTTATGATGATAAGAATACATGTTACGTATGTTACAAACAGTTACATATGTTAGAAGATGTTACATGTGACTTTTAACAATCATGATTTTTGTATCACTACGTCAAAAAGTGGCTTTGGCCACGGTTTTTTTTGATAACGCATAGCCACTGTTTTGAAAAAAGCGTGGCCAAAGGTAAGAAATTCTCGTTTTAGCCACACATATTTTGTACCCATGGCCAAATATATAGCCTTTGGACCCTTTTAGCCACGTATTTTTTTGTTTATGTGACAACAACAATCAGGTGCAGTGGCTTTAGCCACTGTTTTACAAAAACATGTGGCACTTATTTGTCACACTTAAAAAAGAGTGGCGAAATGCACCAAACGGCCACGGAATTTTTATGATTTTTTATTCGTGTGACCAAAAAGGAATGTATGGCCACGCTTAAATAATGTTGTGTGATGAAAGAGTAGATTTTATTACTTAGTAAATTAAAAGAAAACAAAACTATTTATGCGTGGCTAAATGTGAGCAATGGCCACGCTTTTTACTTAGTTATGTGGCTAAAAGCTAGTACATATGGCCACTGTTATTAGGTTGTGTGACTAAATATTAGATGACTAATGGTCACGGTAGGTTGTGAGTGACAAAAATCTATTACCTATGGCCACATATATTAACCGTGACTAAATGGTAGGTTGTGAGTGACAAAAATTTATTTTATGGTCACGGTAAAATATTAAATGCGTGGCGAAAAATAGAAGATTTGTTTCCCTCTAAAACAACGCGCTTTTTTCAATTGTACCATTAATTTGAGCGGGTTAAAATCTGCTACCCTATATATCATCATCATTGTTATTTTCCTTTTTACCGCCATCCCTTTCTTGATCTCAAATTCTCTACACCAATTCTCTCAAATTCTCTACACCAATTCGTTTACACCAATTCTTGTATCAAATGGCCGATAATCAACGCTCCCTTAATTACTGGTATGTGAAGCATAACCGTATTTTTTTGGTTTACAGTAACAGGAGAAGAAGATCCTTCAAGTCCCACAAATCTGTGATTAAACACAACGATGAGAACATCCTGAAGCAACTATATGCGCAGAAGATTCCTGATTGTTTTGCCTACCATGTTGAGACAGCGAAATTATTTCGTGTCCTTGATACAAAATTCAATGAACCCGAAGAAGAAGATGAAGAAAAAGATGAAGAAGATGAAGATGAAGAAGATGATGAAGAAGATCATGAAGAAGCAGATGAAGCAGATGAAGAAGATGAAGAAGATGATGATGATGATGATGATGATGATGATGATCATGATGATGACGATGCAAGTTCATCAGGATCATACATATCCGAAGATTGCAGTGATCCGGATTATTAATTAATGGATGTTTATGTTTAATTATGAACAAATTAAGAACAATAGTTTATATGTTTATTTAGTTATGATATTAGTAGTTATACTATATATATATGATGGTTATAATATATGTTTATCATGTTTGATTATCTTGTGATATGGCCACTCATATTAAAACATTGGTTGCGTGACAAATTATGACAAATGGTCACGGTATATTAATTTTAGGTGGCTAAAAGAATACCAACAGTCGACGGCGCTTGTAATCATGATTATTTCATTTACTTTTTCATTTACTTTATCTTTCAAATCTCCATCTACCACGCCCCTAGAGTATCGATATATACTATCTCTGTATCAGTTTTCATCATCATCTCCACCATGACCCTTTTCTCCCAGTCTTTCTCTCTCTGTTTTTCGTCCATCATCGATGGCAAAAAATGTGGAATTGGCATCATCCGTATGTGGAAAACGGTAAGTTATCATGTGCAGGGAAATTTTCGTCCAATTCGATTGAAATTTTCGTCTCAGATTTGGTAATTTTATCTTGTGCAGGGAAAGATTGCACTCTGTATCTCCTGTGAGCAGATTTTAAGTTATTGTGGAAACCATGGAGACGAGGAGTCTCTAATGGTTCATACAAATGCTTTACTGTGAGCAGATTTTAAGTTATTGTGTAATTTTATAACAGTCAGCAGTAAGGGCACATGTATTCTTCAGGTGCTTCTCTCCCTTTTGGCCCCATGAACCCGATTTATCTTCGCCACTTCTTCACCATTTTCAGTTGATCAGAAGCAAGTGCATGTGAGAAAGCAAAGAGGGACTTGTTCTCTCTTTTCACTTGATCAGAAGCAAGTGCATGTGAGAAAGCAAAGAGGGGTTTTTCTTCAGCCGCTTCTTCTCCATTTTAAGTTAGTAGTTTTTCAGTTATAATTTTATAGATCAATGTATTAATGGAAAAATAACCTTTGGATTATGTATGTAATTGTGTTTGTTAAAGCAGCAGTTGATTTTGTTTGTTTATTTTTGAATTTTATTGACTCTGGTTTGGTCAAAGAGAGGAGACCTGCAGGCACAATCAAAAAAAGGAAACACTTGACTCAAAATTACGATCCATAATATATATTCCAGAATACATAAGAAAAAAAACAAATATTTTTGATACTGTAGTTTGCTAAGATTCAAAAACATTACAATGATGATCAATTAATCGGTGGTTTTTCGTAATATCATTCCAGTACAGTCAGCTCTATGGTAAACATTGTGACGTGCATCTACGGATGGCAATACATTATCGTTGTGAGGAAAAACTACCGTACTAAATTCTTCATTGGCATCGTCTTCATAATAATCTCTGTAATTTCTGGGAGGTGTCATAAAGACAATATGCAGTTTTTTATCCAGCTGGTCTTTGACGTAAAACAACTGTTGTGCTTGTGACGCGAAAATGAACGGGTCCTCCTTGTGACCTAGTCTTTTAAGGTTGACCAAAGTGTAACCAAGACTATCTTTTTTGACCCCCTGTGTATTCTCAACCCAGTCGCACATAAATAGAGGGATGGTTTTAATATGGTAATCTAGTAGCCATATCTCTTTTAAAACCCCATAGTAAGGTTTTTTTCCATAGGTTAAGACCTCGTTAGAGATGTGCATGTCATTTACCTCTACACCAACCCCGCTGTTCTGGTAAACCCTACCGTCTCGAAATTTTGTACGAAATGAATAGCCATTGATGTCATATACTTCATATTTTCTCACACTTCTGTGCGGACCATGTGAAATCCACCTAACGGTCTCTGATATAGTTTCTGGGGACTCCGCCATCTCCTTTTCAACCTGAAATTCATAGTAGGTTCATCAGGAGAGTTCATTAGGAATAGGAAGATTATAGCTCTTCCAAAAATAAAATAAAGTTGTTCCGGACAACTCAGGTCAGTTGTTCCGGAAAGTTACAGTTCATCCGGAATTAAAACTATAAGAAAAATAGTTTCGGTTCACCAGGAAGGTTATAGTTCATCCGGATAGAAAATAGAGTTATTCCGGACAACTCAGGTCAGTTGTTCCGGAAAGTTACAGTTCATCCGGAATTAAAACTATAAGAAAAATAGTTTCAGTTCACCAGGAAGGTTATAGTTCATCCGGATAGAAAATAGAGTTATTCCGGACAACTCAGGTCAGTTGTTCCGGAAAGTTACAGTTCATCCGGAATTAAAACTATAAGAAAATAGTTTCAGTTCACCAGGAAGGTTATAGTTCATCCGGATAGAAAATAGAGTTGTTCCGGACAACTCAGGTCAGTTGTTCAGGAAAGTTATAGTTCATCCGGAATTAAAGCAATAAGCAAATTTAGCTGACCTTGTTGCGTAACCATTTACCAAATGTTGTGCTCTGCTTCTTAGTCAGGTTATTTAGTCTACTACCAGGATGTTCCTTTTCCAAAAATTTCATGTGTTCTCTGCAATTACATAAATTGAAGTTATCTATAAAAGTTTATAATTAATTAAACAGATAAAAAAAGGTTAATAATCTAAATTACTTACTCGATATAATGCTCAATTTCAGGCGTATTTAGCAACACAAATAAATGCGCTTTCGATAGGAGCTCTGGAGAGACTTCAACTGATCTACCAGCTGACCCAGGACTTCCATCCGCACTGCTATGCTTTTTAGTTGGAACACCAATAGTTGTGATGTTTTTTTGGTATTCGCTGAGAAACTCAATTGTTTCTTCTACAATGTTCTCCTCAGCAATGCACCCTTCTGGATAAGTTTTGTTTCTCACGTGGCCCTTAATTACCTTCATACACCTTTCAAATGGATACATCCATCGAAAGCATATTGGGCCACATAATTTTACCTCCCTAGTAAGGTGCACCGTCAAATGAAGCATAACATCAAAAAATGATGGCGGGAAATATTTCTCAAGCAGGCATAGTGTGACACAAAGATCTGCTTGCAATTTTTCTAGCTCTTCGACGTTGATCTCTTTGCTGCATATTGATTTGAAAAAAAAACAGAGCCTTATAATAGCATATCTTGTCGGTTCAGGCATGACTGACCGAATTGCAATTGGCAGAAACTGTTGCATCAGCATATGATAGTCATGTGACTTGAGCCCCACAAGTTTCTTGTCCTTTAGACTAACCAAACTAGAAAAGTTAGAACAATAGCCTTGTGGAACCTTCAAGTTATACAACGTGTCACAAAACTTTTCCTTTTCATCTTTTTGTAACGTGTAAGACGCTGCAGGAAGTACTATGTTGTTCTTGTTCTGTTTAGGCTGCACCTCTGGTCTTAACCCCAAAAAGTTCAGATCCTTTCTCGCATTCAGACCATCCTTCGTCTTTCCGGGAAGGTTGAGCAGAGTTCCAACAAGACTCTCAGCCACATTCTTTTCAATATGCATGAAATCAATGCAATGTTGGACACTATTATGCCTCCAGTATCTAAGTCTTTGAAACCATATATTGAATTTCTTCCAATATGGTGGCTTCTCTTTGTTCTTTCTTTTTCTCTTATCAATCTTCCCCCCTCTTCCGGTTGAGGTCTCTGGGATTTCTGAATCAGTACACCTTAATCCCTTTCCCCATTTGTTCCTGATCTGTTGAACTTCGTTGTATATCTGTTCTTCGGTCATAGGATCAGCAGCAACTTCCAACTCTTGTTTACCATTGAAGGCCTCTGTTTGCTTTCGGAAGGCATGCGTATTTGGTAGATATCTTCTGTGACCAGCATAACACTGCTTGGCTGAGAAAGGAAGCCTAATGCATTTAGTTTCTTCCCGACATACCACACAACCACGGAATCCACTGTACGGGCAACCACAAAGTGTACCAAGTGCAGGGTAGTCATTAATCGTCCATAAAACAACTGCACGCAAAGTAAACTGTTCTTGCGCATACGCATCATATGTTTCCACACCTGCCTCGAATAACAGCTCTAAGTCATCAATTAATGGTTCCAAAAACACATCAATATCGTTTCCAGGCGCTCCCGATATTAATAACGAAAGCATGATGAACTTTATTTTCATACACAACCATGGTGGAAGGTTGTAAATGACAGATAGAACCGGCCACACACTGTGATTTATGTTACCTCTATTTACGTCGACCCCATCAGTTGAAATGCCAAGACGAAGACTTCTAGGATCGTCAGCGATTTCGGGATATTTGTCATCGATGGCTTTCCATGTCGGTGAATCGGATGGGTGTCGTAACACACCGGGTGTTTTGGAACTGGTGGCATGCCATCTTAGATCCTCCGCTGTGGTTTTCACTTGAAACAGTCGTTTCAATCTTGGAATGATGGGGAAATACCACATTACCTTTGCAGGAGTATTTTCGTATAGTTTCTTAGTCCTCTCATCCACCTTCCACCTGGACTCACCACAAGTTGGACATACAGTTAGGTCCTTGTTCTCCTTCCTGTAGAGAATACAATCATTGATACACACATGTATCTTGGTGTACCTTGCACCCATTGACTTCAAAATCTTCTTGGCCTCATATGTATTCTTCACAATCTCATTACCTTCAGGTAGCATCTGTTTCAGCAAAACTAAAAGTTCATTAAAAAATTTATCTGATCCTCCATGCTTAGTCTTCAAGTTCAGTAGATGAACCAAGGCAGATAACTTTGTGAAGGTATGGCATCCTTCATACAGAGGCTTCTCAGCATCCATGAGTCGTTCTTGAAACTTCTCATGGTCCTCATCGAAATTTTCTTCAGTAGCTCTGACCATTTTTATTGTTTCGGCTGCATCCAATGGAACTCCGAAATCGAAAAATGATTCCGTGTGAAGCTCCTCTCCTGCGGGCTCGTCTATCTCTCCATGTTTATCCCATCTTCTATAAGTCTGATCGAATCCCTTTGAAAACAAATGAAATTCTACATCATCAGCCTTAAAAGAGTAATGGTTTAGACAATTAACACAGGGACATGGAATTTCATTACTCTCCAAATTGGTAACTGCAAACAATAAGAATGATTTAACTCCATCGGCATATGATTGCGTGGTTCTACTGGTTTTCATCCAAGACTTATCCATGTTTGTTTTGCTAACAGATACAACAACAAATTAAGATGATTAAAAACGATCAATACTAAAAATCCTTTTCAATAATCTTTACTGTGAACCTGTTTATTGGAGAAGTAATAGGACGGAGGGAAAATTCTGTCGATTGATATGTGAAATTTTCAATTGAGTTTGCTCTAATTTACCCCGCCTCTTTTAAAATTTAGCGGGCCCAGTTAGAATCATATTTAAATAAATTAAAACGAAAATTACTCTTGATCCTGAGGAACTCTAGTTCATCCGGTTCTATTACTGAATAACTCTTTATAATCCTGAAGAACTCTAGTTCATCTTCCCTCAATCCTCATGAACTCAGTGGGTAATTTTGACTTTCTTCGTTTAATTTTGACTTGTTAGTTTGATTTTTGAGATCGTGTGACAGTAATTTCGGATAATTTCAGATCGTGTGATTAAAATATTAGTGGTTTTTTGATATCGTGTAGGAATTTCAGTTTAATTAATTAACTTGGAGAACGTGTGAAAATAATTTTTGTAGGATAACCAAAAGTCCAACAATTATAATGTGCAGTCCTCATGAACTCAGTGGGTAATTTTGAAATTAATCAAATAAGACCTATGGTATACTCTAGTGATTACACATCTGATAAGACGCATACTCAAGTGATTTGCACATATAACCATACCACTTGATCAGTAATGAGAAACTTCTCACCTCCAACATCAAACCCTTTTCAAAATCCTTATCAAACCTTTTCTCAAAATCCTTAACAAACCCTTTCTCAAAACACTCAAATCCTTCTAAAAATGGCAAGCTTGAAAGAATTAGTTGAACATTATTTGCAGATAAAGATTGTTGCTACCCTGGACAGGTACGAGGTGATTATCGGGGCAGAGAGACAGAGTATCTTAGACGGGTTGGCCCTGCTCAACCTGGTACTTACAGAGCCACCAAGTCCATCAAGATACCAGATGGCTACATTTCTGGTAGAAGAGATACGCGTCTCCGATGCCAGGCTTCAAATGTTGGTTCAACAGAGGCAAGAAGCAATGAGTAGGCATTTGGAGTTGATAGAGGAGATGGAATCTAGGTTCCCGTGACCCTCAACATGCAACTGCTCTGTTTTTTTTTTAGGAATGAACATGTAAATTAGGAAACAATTTTGTGTATGGAATTGGAATCAGTAGTATGAAATCCACTTTTTGTTATATACTTGTTTATCTATTTTTGTTTATTAAATCAATCTGTTAAACAAAAACCCTAATCCTCGAAAACAGAGACGATCAACAATTGCAATCCGATCAACAACTGATGCAGAGACGATCAAAAACCCTAAACACAAAAAACAGAACGCCCATTTCCTATTGAAACATGGAATTTTCATGTTCAAATCAACTGTTTTCTATCTCTGCATTACATTAGATTTCCGTCGACGATGCGTTGGAGCAGACGGCGACGGAGGTAACGGAGGAGAGGTCGAGCGGTTGTGCGTATAAACCCTAGAAAATGAACGCCCATTTTCTTTTGTATATATTTGGAAAACGAAAATAGAAAACAAAAAACAGAAAACAGTAAAAAAGGTGTTTTCCATTTTTAGTTAAAATTTAGAAAACACTATTTTCCGTTTTCCTAGAAAACAGTAAAAAAGGTGTTTTTCATTTTTAGTTAAAATTTAGAAAACACTATTTTCTGTTTCCCTTGTTTTTTTGGAAAACAGAAATGGAAAACACCCCCTGTTTTCCACAACTAAATGCCCCCTTAAATTTTGGGGAATTATAATTCTAAATAAATTATATAAAAAGATTTAAGATAAAAATTAAATAATGGGTCAATTTGGGGTCAAATGGGTCAATTTGATGTGTTTAGGACCAATGAGTCCCAATAAGGTGTGTATGTAACCAATAAGTCGTGTTGAGGACCAATGAGACCCAATAAGGTGTGTTTAGGGGAAACGAGGGTCAGTTGAGACCAATGAGTCCCAGTAAGGTGTGTATGTAACCAATAAGCATGTTTAGGACCAATGATGGCCCAATAAGGTGTGTATGTAACCAATAAGTTGAGTTGAGGACCAATGAGACCTAATAAGGTGTGTTTAGGGGAAACGAGGGTCAGTTGGGACCAATATTGAGTCCCCAGTAAGGTGTGTTTAGGGGAAACGAGGGTCAGTTGGGACCAATGAGTCCCAATAAGGTGTGTATGTAACCAATAAGCATGTTTAGGACCAATGATGGCCCAATAAGGTGTATGTAACAAATAAGTTATGTTTATGACCAATGAGACCCAACAAGGTGTGTTTAGGGGAAACGAGGGCCTGTTGGGACCAATGAGTCCCAGTAAGGTGTGTATGTAACCAATAAGCATGTTTAGGACCAATGATGGCCCAATAAGGTGTGTATGTAACAAATAAGTTGTGTTTAGGACCAATGAAACCCAATAAGGTGTGTTTAGGGGAAACGAGGGCCAGTTGGGACCAATTAGTCCCAGTAAGGTGTGTATGTAACCAATAGGCATGTTTAGGACCAATGATGGCCCAATAAGGTGTGTATGTAACAAATAAGTTGTGTTTAGGACCAATGAGACCTAATAAGGTGTGTTTAGGGGAAACGAGGGCCAGTTGGGACCAATGAGTCCCAGTAAGGTGTGTATGTAACCAATAAGCATGTTTAGGACCAATGATGGCCCAATAAGGTGTGTATGTAACAAATAAGTTGTGTTTAGGACCAATGAGACCCAATAAGGTGTGTTTAGGGGAAACGAGGGCCAGTTGGGACCAATGAGTCCCAGTAGGGTGTGTTTAGGGGAAATGAGGGTCAGTTGGGACCAATGAGTAATAAGGTGTGTATGTAACCAATAGGCATGTTTAGGACCAATGATGGCCCAATAAGGTGTGTATGTAACCAATAAGCATGTTTAGGACCAATGAGTCCTAATAAGGTGTGTTTAGGGGAAACGAGGGCCAGTTGGGACCAATGAGTCCCAGTAGGGTGTGTTTAGGGGAAATGAGGGTCAGTTGGGACCAATGAGTAATAAGGTGTGTATGTAACCAATAGGCATGTTTAGGACCAATGATGGCCCAATAAGGTGTGTATGTAACCAATAAGCATGTTTAAGACCAATGAGTCCCAATAAGGTGTGTTTAGGGGAAACGAGGGCCAGTTGGGACCAATTAGTCCCAATAAGGTGTGTATGTAACCAATAAGCATGTTTAGGACCAATGATGGCCCAATAAGGTGTGTATGTAACCAATAAGCATGTTTAAGACCAATGAGTCCCAATAAGGTGTGTTTAGGGGAAACGAGGGCCAGTTGGGACCAATTAGTCCCAATAAGTTGTGTATGTAACCAATATGCATGTTTAGGACCAATGATGGCCCAATAAGGTGTGTATGTAACAAATAAGTTGTGTTTAGGACCGATGAGAGAGAATAAGGTGTGTTTAGGGGAAACGAGGGCCAGTTGGGACCAATGAGTCCCAGTAAGGTGTGTATGTAACCAATAAGCATGGTTAGGACCAATGACGGCCCAATAAGGTGTGTTAAGGCAATGAGGGTCATTTTAGGATACAATTATCATTAAATTTATTGCTTAGTATTCCATTTTACATTTAAAGATCATTTTAAAGGTATGTTTAAAATAAAGTTAAATACGATTTGTGTCCCTGTGGTTTGGTGGTTTTAACTTTTTGAGTCCATGTTAACTCTTTAAAATTCAAGATAAATATTAACGCAAATCGTATTAATTGAGTTTATATTAAATCCGATAAATGTTGTCACGACCTTATTAGCTGAGATGTTTTCACCCGGATCGATCCTATTAATCCCCAAATTACTTCCCACCATTTTTCAAATTTCCCAAAATTCATTGATCAGTTCCTATTCAATTCCCTCTAACCAAAATTTTATCACCAAAACGATTCATTACTCTCTTCTTCCATATCACTAAAAGTTCATCTACCTAATTGATTGATCAGTTCCGGATTCATCACACTATCATCTTCAGAAGATCACTACCTAATTCCCGTGAGTATATATTAATTTCACTGTCATCTTCAGTAGATCATTTTCATCTCAATTATTTCATCTTAATTATTCCATTGCATTTATTTCATTAATTCTCTATTTATTTCACTGTCATCTACAGGATTCATCTGATTTAACAATGGACATTGAAGGTGAAGCACATGACAATGAATATTATTCGGAAGAAGATGGAATGTATAACAATGCCGATTATTCGGATAATGAAGAGGAAATGGATAATATTGACGATTATTCGGGTGAAGAGGACATGGAAAACATTGATGCCCAAGTCGAAAATGATGCCCAAGTTGATACCCAAGTAGTCGACAATGAGAATGTGGAAGCCTCTGCTCCCCAAGCAAACAAGAGGGGGATGACGCGGTTGGTACAGTGGCGTGCCAGATTTGAGAAAAATGGTGAGGAAAAATGGCCACTAACATTTGATGCGCTGGGAAGGGTTGGCGGGGTCCATAGAGCAAAATTTTCGAGTTTTATGGGAGACATTGTAAGGGCAGGGGTTGGATTGAGGTATCTAGAATGGAGGAAGGTGCCAAAAGAGGACAAGAACAAAATGTGGGCAGCGATTCAGGTTATGAAACAGATTAAACATTTTCTCATATTAGGTTTGTTATTGAATTCCATGTGACTAAAATATCCTGTCATATGTTATTTTTATAGAAATATTTCAAAATTGATGACTGTCGAAGGGGAGCTATAATGGTACGGCTTGGTGGGTTGCTAAGGAGTTTTAGAAGAAATATGTTGGAAAAACACATTCGTCCCAACCTAGCAAAACCCACCGTGCTTGAGAAAGTTCCAAAGATGTATCGCACTATTGTGAAAAAAGAAGACTGGGACAGATTTGTAGCATATACAAGATCTGAAGAATTCGAGGTTTTTATTCAATTCAAACTGCAGATTTCATTAAGTAAGCTAATAAGTGTTAATTAATGAGATTATAATTATATATCATACTGTTCTGTTGGAAAGGCTGCGTCAAAGATTGGAAAAGAGGTTCGAGCAAATTATACTTATGATCATTCAATGGGGCGGGGAGGATACGTCTTTCTGAGAGAAAAACTGTTAATAAGCTAAGTGTGTTACACCCAGTCATGGTTAAGAACGTGCAATGTATGTTTCAAGTCTGATATATATTATTATTATAATACAAGGTACAAAACAAAGAAATAGCAGCTGATGAATTCCCCTCTCGATCGTTTATGTGGAGGAAAGGAAGGGTAAATAAAGAGGGGGAATACAAAACGCCTGTGGTGAAGGGCATAGCAGATGATATAGTAAGTTTAATTGCTATATATATACCTAATTATTCACATGTTAAAAATTAACAGCGCCTCATTAAATTAACTAAATTATATTACTGCAGGCCGAGAATGAAACAAAGATAAATGCGGGATCTGTGACCGTAGAACCGGGAACGGATGCCCTGACATTGGTCCTTGGCAAGGAAAGGGGTGGATACCTAAAAGGTATTGGGTATGGAGTGACTTCCCGTGGATATTGGCAGGGTGCTACAAAAGGGCGATCAAAAGAACGGATCGAAAAACTTGAGGCGGAACTAAAAAATGAAAGACAGCTGCGTGAGAAAAAGGATCAAGAGGTTGAGCGCCTCACTGATATGGTTAAATCACAGGATGAGAGAATTGATAAGCTTATGGCGGTTATGGAGTCTGTGATTCAAGATAAACAAGTTCATAAAGCGGTAAATTCTGTAAGGGACAAACTATATATATATATATATATATATATATATATATATATATATATATATATTTATTAATTAATTAACTAATTGAATTAATTGTACGTAGGACATGATCAATTCTGCGCACAATACATCGCGGAAACAATCTACTCAATCAAACTCATCTCAAAGGTCGGCCGATAAGGTACGGATTTGAAACAGTTCTGAATTTGAGTTGATCTGGAAGATTCTAGTTCATCTGGATGAACATGCGTCTCTACTTATAGTTCATCCGGATAGTTAGAGTTCATCCGGATAGTTAAAGTTCCTCAGGATAGGTAAGGTTCATCAGGATAGTAAAAAGTTCATCAGGATAGTTAGAGTTCATCGGGATAGTTAGAGTTGATCCGGAAGATTCTAGCTAGTTCATCTGGATGAACATGCGTCCCTAGTTATAGTTCACCGTGTTGGTTATAGTTCATCCGGATAGTTAAAGTTCAGCAGTATAGGTAAAGTTCATCAGGATAGTTAAAGTTCATCGGGATAGTTAGAGTTGTTCCGGAATATAATTAATAATTAACTGTGCCGGCTATGATAAGTTCATCAGGATAGTTAAAGTTCATCAGGATAGTTAACTAATGTTTAGCCGGTTATGATCGATATGATTTTATTAATTAATTGAATTGTAGGTCTTTTCTGCGACTCTATCACAACACACTCCTCCATCTACAACAGCGTCGCAAAAGGAAAGGGTAACTATTTTAATTTACACAGTTGTGTACTTCCCTTATAACTATTTGCTATATGATCATTTAATTAAATGCTGATGCTGTCTTTAGGTGAGAAAGAGAAAAATGACAGAAGCAGCAGCTGCTGCAGCCAGTGCTGCTGGGGCATCAGAGCAGGAAGTGGTATATATATATATATATATATATATATATAATTTAGAAATTTGACAAATCGCTTTGACGTTATCGTTAATTAATATATATGTTACTAATCAGTTAATTACATGGTGTCAATTTAGGAAAAGAATAAGAGACATGCAAAACCTGCAGCTCGTAAAGTACCTCCTAAGAAGAGTGATCATCCGTTGGAAAAACCAAATAATTATGATGCCATTGCAGCTGCTATCGATCTGCAGCCAGTAATCCAAGAGGTATATAGATTAGTATATACCACAATTTTTGTATTCTATGTTTTACTTTAATTAATTAATTGTTTATATGTATGCTATAATTAATATTATTATTATTATTATTATTATTATTATTATTATTATTATTATTATGTCACTTCTGATCAGGGGAGCCAAACTGCGACGTTGCACATGGAGGGGGATCCACTGAACATCGTGGGAATGGCTGAATTATTACCAAAAGAAAAAGATGAGAAGATTCATGGAAGTCCATTAGCTCCTGGTTGCCGTAGAATTAGAGTTTATCAAGTCAAAAAGGGTGCAACAATTTTACCATTCCCAGTAGATGATAAAACAACGCTTTCGGAGGTTGAAAATAAATATATTATTGCATGGCCGATGAACCGAATGATCCTTCATTCTAATAACAAGTCAGATAGATCACAGCCGGTTGATCATTCTACGGTGCAAAAAGTATTGGAACAACCACAGGTAATTACTACATTAATTAATTGTATCCGCTAATTAATTTACTTTATATATATATTATATATATCTGATCGGTTTTATTTGTCATGTTTCCAGGTAAATAATGATCGGAAAAAGATGCCGAAAGTACTGTACGTAACACCAAACCAGCTGAAGAATCAAAATGCGATAAATAGAAAAATCACACGGCACCAGCAGAAGCTGCTGATCAGCACGGACAAGAAATTATAATTAATTATTATAGAAATTAAACTTAGATTAGTGTCGTATGTTATCTTTTTTAACAGCGTCATGATTAGTGTATGTACATTAATTTTTAATTATAATATATGATTTTTAAGGTTTCTCAATACTAATTAATTAATATATAATTAATTGTAATTAAGAAAATATATGTGACCATATATATAATACCAAAGGCCACACTTTTTATATTTTAACGTGGCCGTTGCTACCATTTGGCCACGCTTATTGGGACAAATTATCTGATTTCAACTACCCTTTAGCCACTTTTTTTTTCTCCAATTATATGTGGCTAAAACACAAATATACGTGACCATATAATACCAAAGGTCACGCTTTTTATATCTTAACGTGGTCGTTGCCACCATTTGGCCACGCGTATTGGGATAAAATATCTGATTTCAACTACCCTGTAGCCACTTTTTTTTTCCAAATATATGTGGCTAAAACACAAATATACGTGACCATATAATACCAAAGGCCACGCTTTTTATATTTTAATGTGGCCGTTGCCACCCTTTGGCCACGCTTATTGGGACAAAATTTATGATTTCAGCAACCCATTTGGCCACGTTTTTTCATATCATATGTGGCTAAAACACAAATATACGTGACCATATAATACCAAAGGCCACGCTATTCATATTTTAACGTGGCGGTTGCCACCCTTTGGCCACGCGTATTGGGACAAAAATTATAATTTCAGCAACCCATTTGGCCACGTTTTTTTATAACATATGTGGCTAAAACACAAATATACGTGACCATATAATACCAAAGGCCACGCTTTTGATATTTTAACGTGGCCGTTGCCACCCTTTGGCCACGCGTACTGTGACAAAATGTATGATTTCAGCAACCCTTTGGCCACGTATTTTTATAATGTATGTGGCTAAAACACGAATATACGTGACCATAAAATACCAAAGGCCACGTTAAAAAAACACATGTGGCCGTTGGGACCCTTTCGCGACGCTTTTCTGAAGAATTGTTTGATTACAACAACAAATATTGGTACCCTTTAGCCACGCTTATAGGTGGCTTCAGCCACTGATATTGTAACGTGGCCGTAGGGTACATATGGTCACGGCACCTATGGTGTCGGTTGGAATCGAAAAAAAAACCGTGACCAAACACCTTTTGTCACGGTTTTTTTCCGTGGCCAAAGGTGAATTTTGACGTAGTGTATGTAACAGTTTGATTGGTATTGAAAAATACATATGTAACTTTTAACATTCACATTCTCACGAGCATTTATTTTTAGCAGTTTATTTCTAAATACTTGCTAAATGTGTGTATTAAGTTATTGCTGAATTAATGCTAAGAATGATAAATACTTGATAAATACGAACTGGTGTATTTTGTTAGATATGTAAAATTCTAATATTACATATGTATATTTACTTACGTTACACGCGTAGCACACAAATTTATAAGACAATAAATATATAAATATGTAAATTTACTTACGTAACATGCTATGCATAACATGCATGTTACATATCTGACACACATATCATGTTATATGTTACATGTTACATATGTTACAAATTATTGCTAAGATGGTAAACACAAACTGATATATTTTGTTACATATTTAAAATTCTAATGTTACATACGTATATCAACTGATTAAGTTGTTTTCTGTGCAACGATTTTTTTTGTTTCAAAGATGAAGATGATTATCAAGAACTGAAGACTAATTAGCTTTTATATTTCTTTTGTTAGGTTGTTATATATATTTTTTGTCGGCTTGTTATATTTTCTAAACATTTAAAAAAAATTCACTTTGTAGGAATCCTTTTGTAACGTTTATTATCGGTTGTAATTGCTTCTGTAAAAATTTTCAGTTAGTAACGTTTTTAATCAATCATGATTTTTAAAATAAAAATGTTGATTTGTTTTTTTTTCTGGGTTTTTTATCATGGGTTTGAAGAAAATCATGGATTTGAAGAATATTATGTTTTTTAAGAAACAAAATCATGGGTTTATATTTGGGATTTTAGGAAATTATGGTGATAAGAATACTCTTTTATTTATTTTGGTTTATATTCATGTTACACAAATTTCAAAGATGATAAATATGTAAATATGTAATTTTCTTACGTAACATGCGTAACATGCATGTTACATATGTAATTTTACACACACATCATGTTATATGTTACATATGTTATAAGTTGTTATCTGATCCATGTGTTACAAACTGATTTATTTTGTTACACGAGTAAAATTCTAAAGTTACATAAGTATATGAACCGGTTAACTTGTTTTCTGTACACGTTAATGGAATTTCTGTGTCAACGATGAAGATGATTATCAATAGCTGAAGAATAATTAGCTTTTTATATATTTTTTGTTAGCTTGTTATATTTTTCTGATCATTTTTAAAATATTCCAGTTCATATGAAACATTTTCTAATGTTTATTGTCGATTGTAATCGTTTCTTTATAAATTATTAGAATATAATTGACATTTTCTTGTTTACATATGTCCTGATGATTTTACATATGTAACATACAGTAATACATTTAGATATATAACATGGAGAAAAAGAATATAACTTTGTCACTAATAAAATACATTTTGATGAAATAATATACGAGACATTTAATTACTTGATTGGTTTTCTAATCAATGATGTTACATACACAACTTAACAACGATGTTACATATTTAACTATATCAGCAGAGAAAAAATATAACCCAATAATAAAATACATTTAGGTGAAAAAGAATATATTCCAATAAACAACGATGTTACATATGTATCAATTTTTTGTTACACATGTTTAGATGATTTATATATGTAACATGCTGTGAACAAAACGTTTAGTATCAAAAACACATTTTTTTACATATGTTAACTAACTAAAATGTTTTATTTTAAAGAGAAATAAAAGAGAGAAAAGTATGACAACATTATTTATACGTATTTATTTATAATATAAAAAATTATAAACAACGATGTTACATATGTGAGTCATGTGACTAAACATGACAACATGTAATATGGAAACTTTCTTAAGTGAAGGAAACCGTGGAACCTCTTCAAAAACGGGGTGAAAATTTGTTTTTTTTTCTCTTAATTTTTTTATGGTGGTTCTTTAGGTAATAGACTACTCTTAAATGAAAAAAAAACTCCTTGTAGATTTTTTTTAAAAAATATCAAAAAGTAAATGTTACATATATTACTTTCGTGTGTACCTGTAAAAACAAAAAAGTAACATATGTTACTTTTTTTTGAAAAAAATCTACAAGGCCTTTTTTTTTCCATTTAAGGCTAGCCTATAACTTAAAAAAACACCATAAAAAATTGAGAAAAAAAACATTTTTTTACCCCGTTTTAAAGAAACATGGTTTCCTCAACTTAAGGGGGTTTCCCTTTTACCCTTTCACTATATATATATATATATATATATATATATATATAGGGAGAGGATCATTTGAGAACTAATTGAGTTTGAGAACTAAAAAGAACTAATCTTAGCCACTAGTTTATATATATGGAAAACCCCCCCTTTATTACCCGAATAACGTTTTACATTACATTATAAAGTTATAATTCATAATATGGTATTGATGACTTTATCATCTTCATAAAAAAAATTTAGAGCATGTCTCTACTTGTATATTTGGAAAAAATACAACATAAACATGATCATCTTTAAAAATGGTTGTTAGAAAAACAATCCAACCCTGAATATCGACTAACACTAACTTATGATTTGACAAACTTAGGACTTTAAGTCTCGATAGAAAGTTAGGTTATAAAGTTTTATCAAAATTATAATGAACATATTCTAATTGTTGAGGATAAAGTCTAAATTATAATCAGAATATTGTAATGTTAAATCAATAAAAAAATATTTATCTTGGTATATATTAGAAAACGTATAATTGTATTAGTCATGATGTTTAAAATTTCTAATTTGAATGAACATGAATCATTTGATATGATAGAAAAACTATTTAATATTGGATATTATGAACATAAATTTTATCGTTTACGGATTTCTCTATAAATAGTATCATCCACAATGTTGATTGGATTTGTAATAACAATATTAGTTATTCATTAATTATAATATTAAATATGATTTGTTTAATTATATTTGAAAAACACGGTAACTAAATGTCTATTGGTATTTTATAAATTTTTTAAATATTTATTAAATGAAAAAAATAATAGTTTAAAAAAGAATTTTAAATAAAAATTAGATGTAAATTAATATATGATTGTCATAATTCCATAAATATAATTAAATAAAAATATATCATGATTATAAGGGATATAAATTCCAAAAAATAAATTTATTAGAGAGTAGATTTGGGAGGGAAAATTTGTGTGATAATGAATCTAGTGTTGACAAGTGTCAACAATTGTAATTGTTTATTAGAGTAGGAAGATATATAGGGTAAGGATCCTGTGAAAACTCTTTTTTTTGCGAAAACCTAAAAACTAACACTAAAACTTTAATAACTTTTACATACGTTCATATTTTTCTATGAAACTTGCACCGAAAATCTTAAAATTCTACTGTCTTTGATTCTGGAAAAGAAATTGATATTTCAAAAAAAAAATTAGTGCACATGTGTATTATTAGTGCACATGTGCACCATTTTCATTAGTACTACACAAATGAGAATTGTCATGCGAAAACATATTGTTTAGGTTAAAAACATTTAAAAAAACTAAAATCTTCATAGAACTAATGATAATTCTACATATGCACTATAACTATTAGTAAAAGTGCACATGTGTAGCATAAAATTTAAAAAATTTTAAAACGTTTAATATATTTTCAGAGTTAAAGATAACACAATTATAAGATTTATGGTGCAATTTCTGTTTTAAAATATTAATGTATACGACACATATAAAGTGCTTTTTTATTAGTGCACATGTGCACTAATAAAAAACCACGAAAAACTAACAAAATTATAACGTATTTGATGCGATTTTTCTAAAAAAAACATTAGCGCATACTATATGTATGAGTTTTATTATTAGTGCACATGTGCACTAATAAAAAAACGACGAGACGTTAAAGTTTTTTTAATTTTTTTCCAAAATTAAAGAACTCATAATTCTAAGGTTTTTGGTGCAAATTTTCAAATAAAATATGATCGTATGAAAAAGTTATGAAGGTTTTAGTATTAGTTTTTAGGTTTTCGCAAAAAGATGTGGTTTTTACATGATCCTTACCCTATATATATATATATATATATATATATATATATATATATATATATATCAAAACACCATGCACTTCTCACACTTTTCACGTAAAAAGTACTTTGTATTTTAACCAACACTATATATATATATATATATATATATATATATATATATATATATAGGGAGAGGATCATTTGAGAACTAATTTAATTTGAGAACTAAAAAGAACTAATTTGAGCCACATGTTTATTACATGTATCCCCCCTCCCATGAATTGTAGTGGTCCCCCCTGAAATTTGTGGTTGAGATTTATTTCTCAAAAGTTCTCAAAATAAAAAGTTCTCATTTGAACCTAACCCTATATATATATATATATATATATATATATATATATATATAGGGTGGGTAAGGAATATTTATTAACCAATGCTTAATGGAATAACCTATTAACCACCATCTATTGGTTGAAATAATTCAGATTTCATTAGATCTTGCCACTTGTCATTTCTTTTTTTTTTAAAGAAAATGGCAAATCTGTCAATGCACATAATCACATAAAAAACCCCCTTCATTTTAAAAAGTCCATAACTTTTTTATACTTTGTCGGATTTTTATAAAAATGACATCATTAAACTCGTCGCATTTTTATCTTTAATTCCATTATAGTCTCGACATTCTTTATTACCGTTTTCTCAAACATACGATGTAGCACTAGTGTTACAACCACTAACATCACTGTTATAACCATTAACAATGAACAAAATTACATTCATACACTCATAAACCATTAGCATCGATGTTTCTATTTAAGTACAACTGCATAAGCATGTATTACAACTTATAGGTGCATCAATATGCATATAAACACCGATGCTATAACCATTAACAATGGTGTGATGATTAATAAACACTGATGCTATCAAAATTTAACCAAAAAAAATACAAGTAAATATAACACAAATTCTATACAATAAAGCATCAAAGCATCAAGATTCTGCAAAACATTCAGATATCATAAAATGATCGATTAATACACAAAAACTATTCAAAGATCGTATACATGAAATAAATATTTAGAGATCACAAAAAGCTTTATCTTGACATGTGAGTCACCATCTACCCATGTGCCATCTATGGAGAAATGGCATACATCGAGAATAAATTCAGAGAAAAATATTCAAAAAAACTCCGACAGATCCGGGCCTGACTCCGCCACCGCTACCGCCTCCGACGTCGGCAACCGGAACAACAACTGTCTCAAAAAATCATAGAACCATCAGACGCGAATCTGGAATCGTAATCAAAATCAAAGATCTACTAGACGCGAATCTGGAAAGGAGATGCGTACCTTGATCGGGATTTAACAGCGGTTAGCGGCTGAGTTGCTCACACGAAAAAACACCCAAGTAGACAAGCTCAGGCGACCATCGCCGCCTGCGTAGCGCTGGCCGTTGTTGCGTATGTCTCTCTTGTTGGTCGTCGTGTGTCAGAAACGAGGTAGGAGGAAAAGAGAAGAGGGGACGAGATTTCGATGGTCTCCGAAGGGGGGAGGGGGGCGGGTGCGATGGTCGCCGGAGGGGAGGGCGGCGTCGGTGGATGTGCTGAAAGGAACGATGATGAGTAATGATCTGGGTATTGCTGATTTATTTTAGCAAATGGTAACAAGGGTGAGAGATGGAGATGAGTAAATTACCAAATTGTCCTATATTGATTCTCAGCCACAAAACTATCATTTTAATTACAACCATTGGATTCATTCTTTGAATCCACCAGATTTGGTTAAATGGTTAGTACATTAAGTAAAGGTTAATATTTATTCTCCACCCTATCTATCTATCTATCTATATCTATCTATCTATCTATCTATATCTATATAATATATATATAAAAAGATTGGATGCCACATGGCATCACCACAACACTCATTTTAATGGTTTTCCCGCCTAAATGCAATCCGATTATATGATCCGCGGATCTGTTCGGATCTTGAGAAAAAAAAGCGACCCAAACAAATTATTCCGACTTATATGCCTACCGAAACCAAATAAAACCCTTTCACGGCTCATCTTCTCATTCAATCCATCGTCTCCTCCATTCTCTCGCAGCGAAGATTCAGTCATCTATTTGGACTACGATCGACGCTGTCTTCATCAACCATTATCGGATTATTATCGAATTCCATCAGCATCAACTAGCCGGTTTTAGGTATACCCTTTTTCATTAATCATCATATACTGATTTATCCTTAAACCCTAATTTTTTGAAAAGGTAAAACCTAAGTGGTGAAGCAACCTTCATTTGATTTCATCGTAAAGCAGGGTTTCGTTGGTTTTCCACCGTCGTTGTATTTAATCGTCTCTCTCATCTAAGCATTTTAAATTGACTTAGCTGTGAAATGTTCTTGCCATTTTGTTTTTATTTCTCCTTAGTTTTGTTTGTTTCGAGAATTTTGGGGTAGAATATTTAAACTGGATGTAGAAATTGATGTTGCTCTTTAATTCTTGATTAATTTCAAGCTTTCCTTCACCACATTTACTAATTCTGTTGATTTTGCAATGATACTAAATCTGGGTATTTATGGGTTGTCTTTTGTTAGTTGTATGATTATTTGGTGCTATGATGTTTAAGTTTAGTTATGGTGGCCTGGTGGGCTTTATGCATTTAGTTTGTTTAGGAGGGCCTTTTGGGTGTTCTTTGTTTCATTGTTGTTTTCTTTGTTGTGTTGGTTTTTTTTAGACTTTGTATTTGGTTCTTTCCAGCGATTTGCTGGAGTTCTTAGTGATATTACTTTATCGTTCCTCTCGAGAAAATTTGCCACATTGAAATCTTTACTTTGATAGAGTAATAGGCTTAGTATGCTCATACGTTTATTCACATTCATAATTTAGTGGCTCTGAATAATAGCTAAAATTTGACAAACTATTCACTCAAGGGACCTTTTGTACACATTCATACCTGTCCTGTGTTCTGGATTGAACAACCACAGGCTATTGAAATTGAGATATGTACAGACACTTAAAAAAAATCAGAAGGATTAATTGATAAAAATAATATTATGTTGTCATAGAAACACAACTAAATTTATTAAAACCTAATGACTAACTAGCAATAGGTATGTTTTTGTAAATGTTGGTATATCTATTGGTATTTGATGACGTTTTTACGTATGCATATCTATTTCTATCTGATCTGTGTGTGACATGCTTACAAATTTGTTGCTTCTATGTGATCCAGGGTTGGAAAAAACACCCTTGATTGAATGAGTGATGGACAACGGAAAATCAAATGCAGAGATTAATAAGCAATTTCATGATTTGAATATTTTATTACTCGATTTCATTATCGGTGCGTTAATTGAACTTTTCAGATTTATTGTTCTTTATTGCATCACTTAATCATTAAAGCTATATATTCTGAAGCGTATTTATAAATATTTCATATCTTGCTTTATCTGCAGGATTACTGAACTTTTGATGGACTATATGTTGTGAATAGCCTGTTATGGATTTCAAGTCGTATTTACCATATGATCGAAATAACTTTATTCGTATATGAGAATACGTTACATAGTCAATGTTTTTAGTGCTATGAACACCTCTGATTGTTTAAGTCCAAACTTCATCAACATGTATATGCATCCGACATTTCGGCGTGTACTTTTGTAGAGGATATCAACAAGCTACTAGGTCGTCAAGACAATGCATGCTTTCAAGAGGTAACCCTCCCTTTATTATAATTATTTAAAAAAGAAAAATATGGATTTTCTCTTCTTAAACTGAGTATTGAAAGATGAATCATTGATGATTTTAACACATTATTTGTTTATTATGATAGATAACATACAAATCGTACTACATGTTTGTGATTGTTGTATCAATGATGTGTATTGGAACATTTTCTTTTTCACAATATTGAATTTTACTTTATATCATGAACAAAAAATTTGAAAGGTTTGTGCAGTGAAGGATGGAAGGAAAATATTGTAAACAAAACCACAAAGCATAACTAATTTAGCAGCTTTTGAAAGTGATTATATAAGCTTTTACAAAATAACTTGACAATGCCCCATAAAGATTGTATTAGTATCTTCCCCGTCCCAACATAAATATTGGATTTTGATTCACTAAATTCCTTTGAATGAAACCTACTGTTAATGGATGAAGCTTTGCTAATTCTTTGTGTTACACTATTTTCAAATTGATCAACAAATAATGCGAAGTTGGTTTGTTGTCGTCTTCACTGCCCTTTTTAGGTATATATATTTATTCACTAATTTCATAAGAATGAATGAATACAAACTGATCATTGAGGAGGCTTTGTTAATTTGAACTCCAATTTATTTTATGGAATTTGAACTTGAATTCTTTTATGCAATTTGAATATATTTTATGCAGTTTGAACTTGAATATATTTTGTGGATATAGGGGAGCACATGTTCAGGTGGAATTATAGAAGTCCTTATGAAATTCAAGATCCAAAAAAATCATGGCCAATTATATGTTTGTTACAAGGTCTAGATGTCTTCATAAATGCATGTGGTTTGATATGTTTGAAAGGAGCATTTACATATATTTCCTTAGAGCATTTATAGCAACATCTTTATTTTTATCACTATAATTTACATAAAAACTCATATTTCTTAAATTTAATCTGCACTTTATAAAAACGAATACATCAGGTTCTTTGTCCTTATCTTAATATAAGGATTTGGTAAACATGAAGATTTATTTAGTAGTGAATTACATTTATTATAATATGTTAAATTTTGGATTTATTTTTTTAAGGTTTATTGGATTTTATTAATTCAAGTTATTACCAATTGGCCAATATTAATCCCAATTTCAAAATTGGCTCACATTAATCCCAATTATTAAGGGCAGTGAAGGGGGTCCATTGAAATCCAACACCTTAATAATCATTGGACCCCGAAGGGAATTTTTTGAGTAAAATCCCTAACGGAGTGAAGAAAAATGTAAAGGGGGTCCAATGAAATCCAACACCTTAATAACTGGGATTAATGTGGGGCAATTTTGAAATTGGGATTAATATTGGCCAATTGGTAATAACTTGGATTAATAAAATCCAATAACCCTTTTTTTAAAATCCGCCTGTAAATTTTGGATTAATTTTTTTAAAACCACCCGTGCGTCGCACGGGTATCAAAAACTAGTATATATATATATATATATATATATATTAATTTGTTGAGTATCCCAATTACACCCTTACTAGTAAAGTTGTTCAAAGCCAGAAAATAAGAATACAATTTAGAAGATCTGGTCGAATGGTAGAAGATCGAATCATATTTACTTGACAACCTGTTAAAATGTTTAGAGTTTTGTTTTTATAGTTTTAATTGTTTTGTTGGTTTTCTAATTTGTTTTTTTTTTTGTTACATGGACTTGAGTAATGAGTGAGCTGGGCTGAAGTGAAGGTTGTTGGGGTTGGAATAAAGTCGATGGGCTTCTGCTGTGGCTGCGGGTCAAGTTGCGGGTCAAGACCTACCCATCGGATGTGATGGGTAGTATAAAAGAGTTGTTACAAGTCAGATTTGAAATAAACCCTAATAAATCATCAGCCGAAATTCTAATTCTTCTCTCTGGTTCGCTCCAAAAATTTCGTAGATCTCTTTTTTGATCTTTCAATCCTCTGGTTTTTAGTTGTTCTTGATTCTTTGGAGATTTATCAGTGAAGATAAATCAGTGAGTCCGGTTCGTAGCTAAATTCGAGTGTTGTAGTTCATTTGTTGTGTTGAACTATTCGATCATTTGAGATCTGGTTTTGTTTTCGATTTGTAATTGTTAAAATTTTGTTTGTTTGAGTTTGATAGTGCCGTTTTTACATGGTATCAGAGCTTGAGGCTCTGTATATCTGATCGTGGTCGAAGTTCCGAATCTAGGGTTTCTGGTGTCTTTGTTTTTTTCTCTCCGAAATCTCTTGGTGTTGCTTCCAGATTGGGGCTGTTCTTTTCTAGATCTCCGGTTGTGTCCTGGATACCTCAACGATCCGCTGATGTTGCGAGTATTAAAGATGAAATCGTAGAAGAAACCTGAAAGTCTAGTCCTCGGTTGTGGCTTGACTGTTTAAAGATCTGGAAGCCGTCTTGGAATCATAAGAGTTTGTTGCTGGCTCGGAGGTTACAACCCTAAGTGAAGGTTGTTGCCTCTGATTTTCTAAATGGATAACCCTAACTTGGGTGACTAATCTGGTGAAATCTTTCCTTATCTCTTTCTTTTAGATAAATACAGTGGTGGACTATTGATACCACTACAGTGGTGGACTATTGATACCACTACAGTGGCGGACTGGTGAACCGCTTATATGCTGTATCGGGGCAGACAATTCCGATCTCTTGTGTTTAACTGTTCTTGTTTGTTATCTGTGTTTTCTGTGTTTATCTGTATCTGTGCAATATCATTTGTTGATTGGGAATTGCTGTACTTGTGTCTGTTCTTGCTTATACTTTGTTTGTGATATTTGTGTGTTGGTTTTATCATGACTGATACTAACCCTTTTGGGATTGTTCCCACCTTGGTGAGTAAACATGATGCTAGTAATCCGCTGTATTTACATCCTAGTGATTCTAGCAATTTGATTATAATTAGTATAAAACTAAAAGGAACTGAGAACTACACCTTGTGGGCTAATGTAATGAAACTTGCTCTTCAGGTTAAAAATAAAATTGGTTTTATAGATGGTAGTTGTGAAAAATCTGATGATGATGATGTGTTAGCTAGGCAGTGGGATAGATGCAACTCAATAGTACTTACTTGGATTCTAAATTCTGTGAGTGAGGATCTGTACTTAGGGCATGTGTATTCTAGTCATGCATTTGATGTTTGGAAGGAATTAAAAGAGACATATGATAAAGTGGATGGGTCTGTTGTGTTTGATTCATATCAAAAGATTAACTCATTTTCACATAATGGTATGTCTGTGGCTGAATACTATCATAAAGTAAATATCATGTGGAAACAACTAGATCAAATTTTACAAATTCCCACATGCATTTGTGATGCCTCAAAGAAGTTCAATGATTTTACTCATTTGATAAAGTTAATGCAATTTCTTATGGGATTGGACAATGTGTATCAGTCAGTCAGAACTAATCTTTTAGTTAAAGACACTTTGCTTACAATAAAAGAAGCATTTGCTATAGTGTCAAGAGAAGAGTCACATAGAATTTCTAATAATGCTTCCGGTAAAGTTCAGTTTCAAACCTCAGGTTTTGTGTCAAAAGGTAGTCAGTCTTTTGAAAATAGGAAAAGGTTTAATAAGAATGCAAATGCTGGACTGAGATGTACACACTGTAACAAAACTGGGCACACAATTGATAAGTGTTTTGAAATTATTGGGTACCCTTCCTGGATGAAGGCTAGGGGAAAAATATCTGATTCTAACAACACGGTTTTTGAATCTTGTGAGGTGTCTAACTCTGCTATGAACAAAATGTTAACACCTGATCAAATTGGAAGATTGTTGAGTTTGTTAAATGATAAGCAAGATAATTCTAGCCAAAGTTGTAATTCTACAGGTAGTAAAGTTGAATTATTTTGCTCTACTAGTTCTGGTATGAATAGTTATGTTTCTAACAGTAATTCTAAATCCAATGATGTGAGAAATTGGGTTATAGATTCAGGAGCTAATCAACACATGGTTATGAGTGACAAAAATGTTTTTAATAAAATAGATGTTTCTGAGTTTAATATGAAAGTGAAACATCCTAATGGAAGTAGTGCTTCTGTTACAAAGATTGGAAACTTAAAACTAAGTAATGAAGTTGTTCTTCTTGATGTGTTTGTAGTTCCTGATTACTGTGTTAATCTCATATCTGTTCATAAACTTGCAAAAGATAGTAAAGTGTTTATTGGTTTTGATGAACAAAAGTGTTATATTCAGGACTTTGTAACCAGGAAAAATCTGATGACTGGTAATCAGAGTGATGGTTTGTACTTTTGTGGAAATACGTCTACGAGTAAGGTGTGTAATGCTAGTCATAGTTTGGTTGATATTTGGCATGCTAGATTTGGTCATACTTCTGAAACTGTTTTGAAAGTTTTAAGTGACAGACTAAAATTAAATTCTTTCCACAAATCTGAACCCTGTGAGGTTTGCCATAAGGCCAAACAACATAGAGAACCTTTTCCATTAAGCGAACATAAGTCTGTTAGGGTTGGTGAACTGGTTCACCTTGATGTATGGGGTCCATACAGGGTTGTCAGTAAAGAGGGGTTTAAATATTTCCTAACAGTTGTTGATGATTTTTCAAGAGCAGTGTGGGTGTACTTGTTGACAAACAAAAGTGGGGTTTTTGATTATATTAAGGTTTTTCATTCTATGTTAAAAACTCAGTTTAATAAAGAAGTAAAGGTCTTTAGAAGTGACAATGGGTCAGAGTTTGTAAATAGTCAAATGCACATATTTTGTAGAGAAAAAGGAATATTGCATCAAACCTCATGTGCTTACACACCACAACAAAATGGAATTGTGGAAAGAAAACACAGACATTTGCTAAATGTTGCTAGGTCACTTATGTTTCAAGGGAATGTACCACTCAATTTTTGGTCTGAATGTGTTTTAAAAACAACTTATTTGATCAACAGGAATCCATCTTTGGTATTGAATAGTAGGTCTCCGTTTGAACTGGTGTTTGGTTCGCTACCCCCTCTTAGTCATCTTAGAACTTTTGGTTGTTTGTGCTTTAGTACAGCTTTAAATGAATCAAATAAATTCAGTAGTAGATCGGAAAAGTGTGTTTTCTTGGGATATTCAAATCAAAAGAAAGGTTATAAACTGTGGTCTTTAGAAAATAAAAAAGTGATTTTTTCAAGAGATGTGAAGTTTTATGAAGAAATTTTCCCTTTTAAAGAAAACAGTATTTTAAAAACTATTGAAAATGAAACTACTGAGTTTAAAGATTTAAATAATGTGATTTTTTTATATGTATGAGCACACAGAACTAGATAGTCCTAGGAATGATAAAAGTCCCAATGATGATGAGGGGAATGACCCTAGAGGTAAAAATTCTGACCATAGGTCTCAGCAGCCAGACTTAGGTGTAGAGACTGCTGAGGATAGGGCTGAAGTTCGAAAATCCAGCAGCTCGAGTCCTGAGGCTGGCAGGGCTGAGTGTGGAAACATAAATAATGATATAAATACAAATAGTTCTGAGGGCAGGGGTTCTAACATACCTACACCTATAGTTCCTAGGAGATCTACCAGGAATACATCTTTTCCTGTAAAACTAAATGACTATATTGTTGAAGGAAAAGTCAAATATGGCTTAGAAAAAGTTGTAAATTACTCAAATTTGTCTTCTGAAAATTTATGTTTTACTGCTATGTTAAATAAAAGTACTGAACCTAAGTTTTACTATGAAGTTGTAACTGATCCAAATTGGGTAACTGCTATGAATGAAGAGATGGATGGACTTTATAGTAATGATACTTGGGATCTTGTTGATCTGCCTCTAAATAGAAAAACCATAGGGTGTAAGTGGGTTTATAGAATAAAATACAAGTCATCAGGTGAAATAGATAGGTATAAAACTAGATTAGTTGCTAAGGGTTTTAATCAAAGAGAAGGGGATGATTTTGATGAAACCTTCTCTCTTGTGGTTAAAATGGTAACAATAAGATGTGTTTTGTCTATAGCTGTTTCAAATAACTGGTCTATATGTCAACTTGATGTAAATAATGCCTTTCTATATGGTAACCTAAATGAAGATGTATACATGGATCTGCCTGAAGAATATTTTTCTAAGTCTGAAAATAGAGTATGCAAACTAAAAAAATCCCTTTATGGGTTAAAGCAAGCACCTAGAATGTGGAATGAAAAACTTGTGAGGTGTTTTGCTTGAAATGGGTTTTGTACAAAGTCTTTGTGATCATTCTATGTTTGTTAAGCGTTCTAACTCTATTTTGACTGTTTTGTTAGTATATGTTGATGACATTATATTAACTGGAAATTGTTTAATTGAATTGGGAAAAGTGAAATATGCTCTAAAGTTGAAATTTAGGATTAAAGATCTTGGTGACTTAAATTTTTTTCTGTGAATTGAAGTCATAAAAACTGAATCAGGTTTGTGTTTGAGCCAAAGAAAATATTGTCTTGATTTGCTTGCAAGTTTTGGAATGACTGGTTGCAAGCCTGTTAATACTCCTATTGAACAAAATTTTTTAATAACATCTCAAGTTGTTAATGATAGTGGCTTTCTGACAAATATCACTGTTTATCAAAAACTTGTAGGAAAATTGATTTATTTGTCTAATACACGTCCTGATATAGCTTATACTGTGCATGTGTTAAGTCAATATATGCATAAACCAAAAAATGCACATTTTAAAATTGCATTAAGGTTATTAAGATACTTAAATTTGTCTCCCGGAAAAGGAATTTTTTTGTCAAAAGACTAGTTGTAGTCTTAGAGCCTATGCTGACTCAGATTGGGCTAAATGCCTTGAGTCAAGAAAATCTATTACTGGATTCTGCATTTTTTAAGGGAACTCTTTAGTCTCTTGGAAAAGCAAGAAACAACAAACTGTTTCGCGTTCTATTGCTGAAGCAGAGTTTAGAGCAATGGCTGCTGTTACTTGTGAAATCACTTGGTTGATAAATTTGTTGTCTGAATTAAGTGTTAAGGTACAGCTCCTTGTAAATTTGCATTGTGATAACACTGCTGCGATTTCTATTGCTGGAAATCCAGTATTTCATGAAAACACTAAACATTTTGAATTGGACTTGTTTTTTCTTAGAGACAAAATTTCTGCTGGATGTATTAAAACTGTTAGCATAGGTTCTGCAAATCAATTAGCTGATGTTTTAATGTGTTTAGCTAATTGATTTGGGGGGGGGGGGGTGTTAAAATGTTTAGAGTTTTTTTTTATAGTTTTAATTGTTTTGTTGGTTTTCTAATTTTTTTTTTGTTACAGGGACTTGAGTAATGAGTGAGCTGGGCTGAAGTGAAGGTTGCTGGGCTTGGAATAAAGTCGATGGGCTACTGTTGTATCTACGGATCAAGACCTACCCATCAGATGTGATGGGTAGTATAAAAGAGTTGCTACAAGCCAGATTTGAAATAAACCCTAATAAATCATCAGCCCAAAATTCTAATTCTTCTCTCTAGTTCGCTCCAAAAATTCCGTAGATCTCTTTTTTGATATTTCAATCCTCTAGTTTTTAGTTGTTCTTGATTCTTTGGAGATTTATCAGTGAAGATAAATCAGTGAGTCCGGTTCGTAGCTAAATTCGAGTGCTTTAGTTCATTTGTTGTGTTGAACTATTCGATCATTTGAGATCTGGTTTTGTTTTCGAGTTGTAATTGTTCAGATTTTGTTTGTTTGAGTTTGATAGTACCGTTTTTACACAACCATTAAAATATGGGTGCTGCTATTGATACATCCTAATACGCTGCGTATTAGGCAATACGCTGCGTATTAGGTTTATACCAATCATGATCAACTAATCATTAGCAATCATTACGTAATCATAAACCCTATACGCAGCGTATTATGGAATACGCGGCGTATAGGGCATTTACATTTTCCAGCCTACTTATTTCTCTCCCTCATCTTCACATCTCACTCACTCTCTCTAATCTCTCTCTCTCTCTCTTCTAAAATCCCAACTCTTACATAACTCCCACAAAAAATGTCAAAACGCCACGATAACGAGATGACCGACAATCAATATCATTCACAACCTACCCCGAAAGCTTCAAAGTGGACTTTACAAAAATGGAGACCACCACGAAGAACCGGTGAGGAATCTTCAAACAGACAAGAAGAGGTGGAAGATGTGGAAAATAAAAGTAATCCACCTCAATGGATATTTCCAAACAGAAACTCTGATACGTGGTCCGAGAATGTTCACACGTTTTCCAAACAGAATGAAGAAAACGGTGAACTAACAGCAAATGTATGTATTAATCTTTTATATGGGTTTTACATTTATTGATATTCTATATTCTGTATAGTTGTTAATTTATATTTACCCGATTGATCTTTGTACATTTTTTACAGCACACTGAAGCCTGGGTTAATAGGATGATGCGTCGCAGACAGGGGTTACTAAAGAAAAACGGGCCGTCGGGATTGCGTTGGTCGATCTTACCACCTCAATTTAGAGATGACTTGTGTCATAATGATCCAAAGATTACGGCCAGATACGCCAACGGTACCGATGAAGTATTCCCGCCTTTCTGGGAGGTCGATTACGTGTATGTGCCGTTACACGTAAGGGATGTTAAAGAGTGGTTGTTGTGCCGTATCGACATGCAGACAATGGAGATGGTTCAGTTTTGGACAAATCACCGGTTCAGGAAAGAGTATTCGCGGTTATTGTTTGATCCTTTGTTCGATCCGATGGCGATTTGTTTTGGATGGCTCTTGGATGAGATACATTATTGGCGTCGGTATACAGGACCGTACACAGGACGGGGTCAGAAGATTTTGACCTTTGCTGTAAATGAAGAATATCTACCCAAGGATTGTTCCAGTATAGGTCCGGATTCGGGGGTGGTTGCATGCATGTTGATGCAAAAGTTAGTGGAGATGACGCCGTTAAATATGGACGGTGATCTTAAGGAGACATGTATGTCTTACCGTAGACATATGGCTGAGAAATTATATCAATGTCGTTTTGAACCTTCCATTTAGGCGTCTTTGGTTGTAGTTTATTTTTAAAATGTATCCTTATTTGTAATAATAGATAAAAAAAATTAAATTCTCGTTATAACATTTTCTCTCCTTAATAAAAGCAATTATTCGTTTATAATAAAAACATAGAGCTACAAATACGTTAAATATAAAAAACAGAGTCAAGAACTTTCACCCGGCTCTTCTAAAACAACTTTCTTCTAGAAGTAGAACTTGAGGCCTATATTTTCACCCGGATCTTCGGATAGTCTTTTTCAGTCTTTACACCTAACTCACTGTCAAGAACGTACACGTACAAAATTCGAATGTTTTCACCGATGTAAGAAATTAGACGATCAACATCCTTGTCACTCCTTAATGGTTCAAGCCCATTGTCAAGATCAAACCCGGGTTTCCTGTAATAAAAAAACATATTATTTATATTTTCATAGCCCAAACGGGGCATTATCAGACCCATATCAAAGAATCTGAACTCGTCAACATGGCAGTAATCAGCTAGCGTACAGAGACCTTCTACGTATCTTCGTCCCGGCAAATCGGTAAAATGACCGTAATGCATGATTTTTAAAGTAAAATACCCCGGGTTATTTGCGTAGTCATCACCCAGCATTAACTTGGGCTCATTTACAGACCGGACAGTCCATGAGCGGGTAGTCATTTTTCCTTCTTCTTCGACCCGGGTTTACAATTTAAAGCTTCGTTTTTTCCGAACCCCGACATTTAAACCATCCAAACCCCCTAATGTTTGGATCTTGGTAGTTGGGTTAATACGCGGCGTATTTAATAATACGCAGCGTATTATTAAATTGAATGACCGGGGTGTCAAGTCTCTGGTCAGAGATTCCTGCGAAAGTAACCTAATACGCTGCGTATTAGTACATACGCTGCGTATTAGGTTAGGAATCTTACAGGCAGGTCAGAGATTCCTGCGAAAGCAACATAATACGCAGCGTATAACCGTATACGCAGCGTATAATGTCTTCATCAGCCAGATTCTCAGTACTTTCGACGACCATATGTTTGATTTTGAGTACGATGAACAGTAAACGCTTTAAAACAACATCAAAGGTCCTACCTTATAAACGGGACCATTTTCTTGTATCACATTTACACCATAAGAACATCTCTGGTCCTACCTTATTGGACCACTCTTTAGTATACACAAGGGTGGTCATACACAAATGTCTTACTGGGATTATCTTTTTCCCGACGAGTCATCGTCTAATGACTCCACGTGGAATCCATCGTCCCAACACTCAACGTGGGATCCATCATCCCAACATTCGTCGTATGTTCCGTCTTCACAAAACGTACGTAAAAATTAAAAAACTTCTTATATATTGTTTTGAATATAATTGGATTTATGACATTATGAAGACATTTTCTATTTTATTTTATTTGGAAGGTTGCCTCCTCAATACATGGGACAAACTCGTCGTTTAACGAGGCGGTGTTCGACTTAAATCAACTATGATTTTTTTTTTAAATTCTGTAATTATTTTTAGGTGCTAATGAATTATAGGGTTTTATAAAACTGATAAATATTCTGTATTTTTTTCTTTTTATAGGATGCTTCTCAATTAAAAGTGTTTAACCCCTTTGTTTCAAAGCCGTTCTTCGACTTGAACGAGGCAAGAAAAAACCATATAAACGTCTATTATTTAATATTTTTAATATTTTATGGGTACCTAATGTATTTATAGTTTAAAAAATTATGCTTTTTATTGTTTGTAGATACCCGATTGCAATTATGGTCAAGAAAATAATTTCTCAGCTGCACCCCATGTTGGGCCTTCTAAATCTGAGTATGAATATCAGTCACAACAACAAACAGATAAAAATAACTTAAGTGAAAGTGACAGCTCGGATGAGTTTGACGAGTTTGACGAGTTTGGTCACCGTAAAATATTCCCACAGGACGTTGATTATTCCACGGATCAGGTGTTTTTGATATGTTTTCTAAACTGTCTAAAATAATTCTTCAGTATTTATTTAATTGTTTTAAACTAATTAAATTTAATAATATTTGTAGGTATTTCGAACTCACGATGAGTTGATTAAGTGGGCCAAGCAGAAAGCCCGTGAGAATGGTTACGCGCTTATAACACGGCGGAGCAACCCGAAGAAAAAATCTACTTTTGTTCAGAAAGTGTGGCTCAAATGTGATCGTTGGGGGGTATATGTTAGCACAGCCACCCAAAGAAAAACCGGAAGTAAGAAAATAAACTGTCCGTTCGAGCTGACTGGTGAGTACGATGGTATGACCCATTCATATCGGTTGATTGAGAAATTCCCACTGCATAACCACCGGCGGGCCAGGCATCTCGAGGGTCACGCGTATGTCAGGAGACTTCGTGAACCAGAAGAAGCTATACTTTCTGACCTAATGCAGGAGCACGTGCCGCCAAGAGGAATACTATCTGCTATAAAGAAGAAATTTCCAGATAATGTTTCCGTACTTAAAACTATTTATAACGCCCAGGATAAAATTAAGGCGAGAAAGAGAGTAGGTACTACACCGATGGAAGTTCTTGAGAACTTACTCATTGAGAAGAATTACGTCTACCACATCCGAGTGGATGAGGAGACCAAAATAACACGAGAGATCTTTTTCTGTAGCCAGACTGGCTACAAAGTTTGGCGGGCATACCCGTACGTTTTGCTTATTGACGCGACCTACAAAACGAACGTGTACAACATGCCACTTGTTGAAATGGTTGGTGTGACATCAACTGGCCGATCGTTCCTAATTGCGGATGCATTTTTAAGCAATGAACGTGAGGATAGCTATACGTGGTTACTTGAAATCGTAAAGGAAATGTTACGGGGTTGTGTACAGCCACGCGTCATAGTTACCGATAGAGAGCTCTCTCTTGTCAACGCATGTGAGAAAGTATTTCCAGATTCTTCTCACCAGCTTTGTAGGTGGCACATTTATGAGAACATTAGTAAACATTGCCAGAATTCCTTTGGGAATGATAAAGTATATAGCTGGAAGATGTTTCAAAAACATTGGTGGCGGTTGTGTAATTCCGCTACCATTTGTGCATACGAGAATAACAGAAACACAATATATGAACGACTCGCAGCCGTCAACCGATTACGTAAGTACCATACTCCGTATTACATTACAATTTCTTACATGCCTACAACTTACTGTTTATACTTTTTATATTTAAAATCCTGGTTTTGGCAGGTGTGTTGGACTATATGGATAAAGAGTGGCTGGGCCGTTATAAACAGAAGTTTGTGTGCGTTTGGATAAATCAAAACAGAAATTATGGGGAGTACACAACTAACAGGGTCGAGAGCGAGCACTCGGCCGTGAAAAGATTCATAAACAGCTCCCACACAAGGTTGGATCAGATTGTCGGGTTCATTGAAGAAGTACAGGGGCTACAGTTGGTCCAGCTAAAAGAATCTCTGGAGACTAGTTTGGTCAAGACCATGAATCATCACCGGGCCTTCAGACTGCTAGACCGTTTAAGGGGTCGTGTGTCACACAAATGTCTTGATCTACTAGTGGGAGAGATTCACAGGTTACAGAATGTACACCAGCTGTATAATATTACCTGTGGGCATCAACTCCAGACCGGCTATGGTATTCCATGCGCATGTCGTCTAGAGACAATGTTAGAGACTCCAGGTGTGTATAACTCTTATACGAGCACTTAACTATAAAAATACAATTATTTAACATTTCTGTTTCTTTCACAGACTACGTAATTCCAATAGAAGAAATTGACACATTCTGGAGGCATCTGGACTATCGTAAGCCAGCGTGTGCTGACGAGGGGGTTGACATTGATTATGACGCGGCATTTGAGGAGATGAAGGAAGATCTGAAGTCAAAACCTAGACACATGCAGTGGAACATCTATGAAAAGCTGAGGTCTGTTTTTAATCGCGGAAACTCTAACCCAAAAATGAAAGAGCCTGAGGTGAAGAAGGATACCAGAGGTCGCCCATCAAATAAAGTCAAAGAACAGAGGGCTCAGGAACAGGCCCGACATAGTTCATACACTGGCACACGGGAAAACGTACCAGAGCAGCCACGATATAGCTCGTATACGGGTTCACAACAAAATGTTGACCCGGACAGAAGTTCCGAGTTTGTGACACCGGGTGCCCCAAACACACAAAGCAGCCAACGTAAATCGAAGAAAAAGGAGAAAAAGACTGCAGTTCCTCCTAACATTAGCACGAATAATTACATAAGATACAAGGCTCAGATTCCTAGGTGGCTAGACCCGATATACATATCCCGTATACAGAACGTAGATGGTGATGGTAACTGCGGGTTTCGTGCGTTGGCTGTTGGTCTGGGCTTACAAGAATCCCGATGGCCCTATGTCCGATCGGAGCTTTTGAATGAGCTACAAACGAACGAGGTGTGGAGAAGGGTACTTCAATCACAGGACAGTCAGTACGACTTGTATCTTGATGTGTACACAACGCTTAACTGGATGAGGGTAGAACCTGCCCCGGAAGCGCATTGGATGTTGATGCCTTACACGGGGCTGTTAGCTGCGACAAGGTTTAACTGTATTGTCATCTGCATCTCAATTACAGGGTGTGATACCTACTTTCCCTTACAATCTGGTCCGCCAATGAATGACAACCCCCGCGTGATAACACTACTATACATTAACGGGAATCATTTTGTCTACTTGATTTTAGAAGGTGAGTACCCCATGCCCACACCTTGTCCTTTTTGGGAAGCATACCGGAGCGCAGAAGCCGCCGGATGGGCAGATATATATCAATCACGTATAGAACAGTACAGGAGATACATTGCAGCCACAAAAAGCACTACACGAGTAGATCTTGGTTCCAAGCCTGTGTGATTATGTTAATTGTTATTTTTGTTTTATGTATTATATTAGATTTTCAACAACTTTATAGTAGTACTAGTTGTTATTCAAATAATACTTGGAACTTTAAAGGCACCACAAATTTATTGCTAATAGAGATACAACCACTTAATTAATAAGACCGGTTTGAAGCTACAAACTTTAGAGAATATTAGAAAAACAACTTGACTCCACTACTACAGAATACTTGTAATTCCTACACAACTAATAAGACTAGTTTGAAGACGAGTCGGAGTCACTGTCAGATGCCCATCGGGCGCCTTCAGATCCGGTGTCCTCCTCCAAGAATCTTCTTTGGTCTTCGTCCCAGTATTCTCGAAGAGCCTCCAAGTCCTCCATGTGTGCTTCATTCCAAGCATCTTCATCCTCTTCTTCAACTCCTACGAGCGGAAGTCGTCGACGATGGGGTAGAACAACAAGTGGGGGTGGGGGAGGTGGAGGCTGAAAAACCACTGGGGGTGGTGGTGGAGGTGGAGGATGAATAACCACCGGAGGGGGTGGTGGAGGCTGTTCAGCCGCCGGGTGGGGTGGTGGAGGTTGTTCAGCCGCCGGAGCAAAATGAATCCGTCTTCCTCCACGGTATTCTCGAAGAACGTCTCTGGGTGGTGTAGACATTGCAAGATAGTTAAACTTGCGTAGAAAAGAGCTAAGATTTAGTTCTTCAGACATATGTCGGTTAGTTGTAGCTCACCCACATGACCCCAATTTATAGGAAAAAACGGTTGAAGAAAAAACATAATACGCTGCGTATTAGGCAATACGCAGCGTATTAGGGTGCGTACAAAATATACGGGGCAGTCTTCTTCTTCTTCCACCGACATAAACAAAAAAAAAAACAACAACAAAAACCCCTGTTGCCGCCGGAGAAGAAGGAGAAGCCGGAGAAGAAGGAGAAAACTCGCGCATTCAATTCCCGTATACACATACAGGTTCGTATCCGTAACCTATTTCACCAAAATCTTGTTTTTTTGTTTGAAAATATAGATAGATTAGAAATCTTAGATTTGTTTAATTAAGTTGTTAGATGGTAGAAAAACCACTAGGATAGATCTGCGAAATTTAGATTAGAAATCTTAGATTTGTACTCGCCCTTCGTTTATGCCAGATTGTTCGGATTTTAGGCCTCAAATCTGCGAATTTTTTTGAAACAGATGAACAATACGCGGCGTATGCCCTCATACGCTGCGTATTGCTAGATATTTTGACTAAACTAATTCAAATTAATTCTTGTTAAATCTTATTAATTCTTATTAATTCTTATTAATTCTTATTATTATTATTAATTATTTATTATTAATTATTAGTTATTTATTATTTATTATTAGTTATTTATTATTATTTATTATTAATTATTAATTATTAATTATTATTAATTATTAATTATTTATTATTATTTATTATTAATTATTAATTATTAATTATTTATTATTATTTATTATTAATTATTAATTATTAATTATTAATTATTAATTATTTATTATTTATTATTTATTATTTATTATTATTTATTATTAATTATTAATTATTTATTATTTATTATTATTTATTATTAATTATTAATTATTAATTATTAATTATTAATTATTTATTATTTATTATTTATTATTTATTATTTATTATTTATTATTAATTATTAATTATTATTATTATTTATTATTTATTATTAATTATTAATTATTTATTATTTATTATTATTTATTATTAATTATTAATTATTAATTATTAATTATTAATTATTTATTATTTATTATTTATTATTTATTATTTATTATTTATTATTTATAATTTATAATTTATTATTTATTATTTATTATTAATTATTAATTATTAATTATTATTTATTATTAATTATTAATTATTAATTATTTATTATTTATTATTATTTATTATTAATTATTAATTATTTATTATTTATTATTTATTATTTATTATTTATTATTTATTATTTATTATTAATTATTAATTATTAATTATTTATTATTATTTATTATTAATTATTAATTATTAATTATTAATTATTAATTATTTATTATTAATTATTTATTATTAATTATTTATTATTTATTATTTATTATTAATTATTTATTTAACTTTTTAACTTTATTGTTTTTCCTTTTTTTTTTGTAGGTGTTATGGCTGGTTTACAGATAGATGATTATCCGTACCTCCAGTTTGCCGCGGGGAGTAGTGCACGAGAGAGACTTCAGAGGTTTATTACGTGGGATATTAGGGCATCAGATGCGGTTGACGTGCCGTTTTTGACGGAGATTCAGGCCATTGAGAGATACGACGCTATCGTACCGCCGGATACTCCATTCAGACGTCTTTTCGATACTTCCGGATTGCCCACGTACCCGTTCTTAGTTCTCGAGTTTCTATGTACTTTTGCTTACGTACCGGTTGTCGGTCCCTTCCCACAGGCCGTCCAGGATTTCGCGGTAGAGCCCATTGCAGTTAGTTTCACACTTTTCGGGGAGGAGTATAGGTATACACTGCGTGCGTTTGCGGTCTTGTCGGGGTTATACACAGTGGAGGAGACGCTATCCCCGATGTACACTCAGGCCGTAAAGGCCATTCCCCAGCATTCTCAGGATCAGTGGTGGGATTCGATCGCCAATCCACCGGTACGTGGAGATGAGAACCGTGCTACACAGATTAGGGACCCACTTTTTAGATACCTTCATAAACTCATCAGTACCTCCATTACATCACGTGGCTTCAGCAAGGAGCACGTCACCCAGACCGATATGTTCTACTTTTACTGTTTGATTCGCGGGAGGAGTGCCGCCCTAGCCCACGGTCTGGCTAAATTTCTGGCGAAGCACGAGAGTAGGAAGGCTGGGAGTGATATTTTTTGCGGGCCGTACATTACACGGATTGCATCGGCGATAGGTGTCCTCCAGCAGCACCAGCACGAGATGCCCCCACCACTGCCGGCGAGGACACTAGGCAGGGCGACCATGAGCAGCATGAAGATCATTAGGAGGTTTGGCACACGTGCTGATTTTTTTTACCGGATGGTGGGGCAGGATCGTGAGATTTGGGTGCCAGAGGTTGATGGTGGAGGTCCGGCAGAGCCGCAGGGTGGGCAGGCCGGCCAGGGGGTTCAGGGAGGGCACGGGGTGCAGGGAGGACATGGGGTGCACGCCGGGGACGTGGCACACGAGGTGCAGGAGGTGCGTCATAGGTATAGGGCAGTCAGGATGCCTCGGGCTGTGAGGGAGAGATTAGACCGATTGGGTGAGGTTCAGGACTGGCTGGCCCAGATGATGCTGTTGGTTGCCTCACGTTTGGACATCCATGACCATCCTCCATTTCCACATGCCCCGGGTGGTGAGGGCGACGTTCAGGACGAGGCGACGGATGATGATGATGATGATATGGCTGGTGATGAGGATTAGGAGGACCATTAGCGAGGTCTCATTTTGTTTTTCGTTATTTGTTTGATCATGTATGCAGAACTATCTTTTTTATTTAGTGACGTTTGAATTTGATGAATGGATGCATCTTTGATATATTTTGTGTTGTTTAACTTTGATGAATGGATGCATTTATGGAATATTTTCTGTTGTTTAACTTTGATGAATGAATGCATTTATGAAATATTTTGTGTTGTTTAACTTTGATGAATGGATGCATTTATGAAATATTTTGTGTTGTTTAACTTTGATGAATGGATACATTTATAAAAGTTGTTTGGGATGAGATGTATTGTATGGTATATTTACAAGTAGAAATGGATAATTTCACACATGAACTATATTTTGTGTTGTTTAAGTTTAATGAATGTATTTTCTTTTCTATGGTTTGATTGCTTTTCCGTTAGATAAATAAATATCTTGCTAAAAAGTTATGAATAAATTAAAAAATTAAAAAATATATTAAAATAATAAAAGATAAATTAAAATAAATTATAAATATAAGTAAAAATTAATTACTACATTACTAGGCCGTAGTGTAATAAAAATAAAATAAAGTTATAATTTTGTTAACGCGTTTTTTTATAATAAAAATACATTTCGACACCATTAACCAGATAGTATTTCGATACGCCTTCAAACATTTCTGCATACACATTATTTCAACACCATCAACCACATAATATTTCGATACGCTTTCAAACATTTTTTCTAAATATTAATACTATAAAAAACGTCTCTCATGGGGGCGTGGGAGCCGTCGGAGCCGTTCTTCAAACTCCTTTAACAGATTATTTTCCCTTTGATACTTCTTGCCGTCGTAGTCATCCAACTTACTGTGTAGAACGTACACCCTTATACTCTTTTCATCGTTTTCAGAATGGTACTTAGTTAGCCAACTGGCGTCTGAATCATTCCTTAATTCCATCAAACCCGTATCAAAATTATTATGATTTTTGGGGTTAAAGTAATACCACAGGTTGATCGTATCAAGAAACCCGAGATCCTGCATTATTAAATCCATGTATGAAAACGTAAAGCTACATACATCTATGTAGTCAACATGAACACATACACCGCTCTCGTACCTCCTACCAGGTAAAGATGTAAAATGGCCTCCGAGAAATTTTTTTAACGTGAAGTATTTTGCAGGATGTTGTGAGTACACATCTTGTACCACCAATCCGTCATCATACACATTTGACGAACGAATTGAATACAATTTAGGGTTGCTGCTCATATTTTTTTTCTTTTTTGGTGTAAAACGAAAAATTTCTTAAAAATTGTTGGGGATATAGGTAGTTTGGATGATTATGATGTCTTTTATAGTTGGAGATTGAAAATTTCAACCTACCTACCCCTATATGGAGCGTATATAAGTATACGCACCGTATAAAGATTAGTATACACCAACCGAACTTGGTTTTCTCCCGGTTTTAATGCATGAACTTAATACGCAGCGTATATTTATATACGCCACGTATTGGGACAACCTCGTAAAGATTTTGGCGGCTGCTGACTACAATACGCAGCGTATTGTAGTATACGCTGCGTATTAGGATGTAGAAATAGAAGATTTTGTCTTATATGGGTGTAGAAATAGAAATAGGATGTAAAATATTTATATATATATCCCTCTTTCCGATAAGATTACATATTTATCTTTTAATCTTTAAAACAAAAAAGAAAGATTAAGGCGGGGAAACCAACCGATGCAAGCATCCCGAGTTTCTCTTATACATCAGGCTATCAGGGGGTTTAACGGTCGTTCATCACAATATTTAACCAATCATAATTTGTTCATCAGATTATTCGAGTGTTGAAGCATTCTGAGTATCTGTTCAATCAGAGTATTTGTTCATCTGATTATTTGACGGCAAACAGATTTGATTTCGTTCAGTCGATTTTGTCCATTCGATTTTGGTTAATCGATTTTGGTTAATTGATTTTGTTGCCTTCTACAATGATTTTGTTCATGTGATTAATTATCCAACTAAACACCATGCATGTGCATTCTCTTGAGTTCATTCAGTTCTTTAAATACTTTAATTTTGTTCATTCGATTATTCAACTAAACACCATGTGCATATAGTAGCTTTAATTCCATTTTATATGTGTTCTTTTAGTTCAATTCGATGGTTTCATAACGGTAGGTCGTTAATTTTTATTTATGTTTTTCTCCATCAACATTGATTTTATGAGAATTCTACATGTAGTTGTTTACTTCTTTTGATAAACAGAAACTTGATGGTTCAAGAGATGTTTGCTCCATCAATGTCCATCAAGAGCTTTTGCTTTGTTGTGATTTTATTAGAGTATATACATACAATAACACTGGTTTTCTTTGTTTTGATTTATTCATGTTAGGTTGAATCACTATGGAAGACAAAAATATGGATGTAGTTAGAAATCACTACTCACTTACATCGACATTCAGGAATATATGAATCAATCACCAACACATAAGAATAAGAATGAGTAAACTTCGTTTTTAGTCTCCAATGTTTGCTCATTTTAACCATTTAGTCAACTTTTTAAAAATCCTAGTTTAGTGTCTCACATTTCATTTCCTTTTTAATTTAATTTGGTCCCAACTTTAACGGCCGTTTTAAAGAGCTGTTATTTTTGTCATTTAGTGGGGGTATTTTTGTCATTTGCATTTGTTTTAAACAATATATATTTTTCTTCTTCTTCATATAAACACCCCCACGCCCCTATCTTCCAACCCCATTTGCTCATCGAAGTCCTGAAGCCTGAAGCCCTAATCAAAGTCTTTAAGCACATCTTCACGAGCTCCTCACCAAGAAAAAAGCTTCAAGCAGTCGATTAACGACATAACCTCCTCACACACGAACCCTTCACGAGTCGATCAAATTTTCCACCCATTTTCTCACAAGCCCTAATCGATTGACCTGAAAGAACGAACCTGCAAATCAAGAGCTTTCAATGGCGGTTTGCTTTTGTGGATTTCGAACAACGATTCGCATATCTTGGACGGAGGCAAATCCTAGAAGGAGTTCTATTCGTGTGCACAAAAGGTAAACTTTCCTCCTCATCATTCGACATTTACTTCTGCTGAAATTACTACTACCAGAGAGTTGAAAGTGATTGTTCAGTTGTGTACCACCATGCTCAATATAAATTTCAATCAGCTTATTAGTTTCAACATACCCCAATAAGTTAACTACATCTAAATCATTACCTAATGCCCTCAAACCAACATTTAGGTTGGAATCAAGCAGTGGTAAAACATCAGATCCTCACTTGAATAACCAATTTCTCTTACCATATTATTGACTTCATGAACTGAAAAATTATCACCATTAACTAGATCTATGAATGATTCTGGATGTGAAGTAAATAAGCCTCCATGGTTCAATTTGAGAGAAAATATTGTAGGGTTGTGAACTGCATGAATCCATTACGGTTCATCATATACATATCATATACATATCGCAAGAAGTCAAAAATTGATTAGGGTTGAAGAAAAACACTTACCATATACTTCATTGGGATCAAACTCTACTTCCTTTCTTCGAACTTGCCACAATCACACCAACATTGCACAACGATGAAGGTTTTCACGGGATTAGGGTTTTTGAAACACTTCTGCTATTTTTTAATCGTGCTGTCCTATATGTGAGGAGGGATTTGTTTGTTTTTGTTCGATGGAATGAAAGGGGTTTTTTTTTTGTCTTGGAGTATAAAGATGCGTAAATGACAAAAATACCCCTCACGTGGAGAGCACATGAGGGAAGACTAGCGACAGATCTGACAGAATGTAATGTTGGGACCAAAGTTGAAAAGAGAAAATGAAATGTGGGACACTAAATTGAGATTTTTGAAAAGTTGGGACTAAAATAATTAAAATGAGCAAACGTTGGGGGACTAAAAACGAAGTTTACTCAATAAGAATTAATCACCAACAAGAAGTTGACCCATCGGTGAGATTTTATGTTAGGTTTTTGTTTTTTGTGTTGTTTCATTACTTGACATTAAACCATGGACGTCAATTCAACATACAAAAGTCGATAAAACCTAAAAAAGATAGATAAAAAAAAAGACCCATTGTTTTCCACTGCAAACTCTCTTAATTAAAAATTCATAGGAAACATTTTTGTTTTGCATTTGAGATTCAAATTAATAGCATTCTGTGTCTAATTGAAAACTTCAACGTCGATGCCTCATCAACACAACCAAATAAGCAATCAATCAAGTAATAAAAGCTGCAGAAAATTTTAACGAAATTGACAACAAAATTTGTGACATCCGAAAACTAATCAACAAATCAATAGAGTAATAAAATTTGAAACAAATTTAAAAGCCGAAAAAGCAAAAGTATAGGTCAACTGGGACTGCTGCACATGAGTATTACCATTGCTAAAGGCATTGGTCGAGGTTCCCACATCACTCAACGAAAAGGTATTGGACGTGGAAATAGTACCACGTGTCACTATTGCAAACAGGATGGACACACAAAATACAACTGCCCAAACCGTCCCCCTGGATCTCAGCTACCTACCCGTCCTCGAGCTAGATTGGCTAATACTGATGAACCAAGTGTCCAGACTACTTACACACTCAGCCAGGAGGAATATACTCGGTTCCAGCAACTACTATCTACCCAGGCAGCCAGTCCTAATCCACAGGCCAATTCTGCTCGCTCAGGTACATTCTCTAGCCTTGATTCGTATTGGGTTATTGATTCTGGAGCCACTCATCACATGACTGGGAACGAAGGTATAATCTCGAACCTCCACAACATTTCTCACCCACCAGTTCGCATTGCGGATGGATCTTCATGTCCAGTTCGTGGCATTGGATCCGTTCGTAGTCCGACAAAATTAAATCTTTCCTCTGTTTTGTTGGTTCCTAAATTTCCTGATAACCTTTGTTCCGTAAGCCAACTTACCAAACAAAACAATTGTTCTGTAACGTTTTATCCCTCTTATTGTGTTTTTCAGGAACTAGGGACGAACCGGCTGATTGGCACCGGTTTTGAATCAAGAGGTCTTTATCGTCTATCCTTACCGTCACAACCTAAAGCAAACATATGTGATTCCACGATCAGGGAGACTCACTGCCGACTTGGTCATCCTTCTGTAGCAGTTTTGAGGCAAATGCGACCGGAGTTTTCTATTCCTTCTGATTTTCATTGTGAGTCGTGTCAACTTGGTAAACATACCAGACGTCCCTACCCTCCAAAAGTGTCTAGTCGAGTTAGTACCTTGTTTGAACTTTTGCATTCTGATGTATGGGGTCCTTGTCCCAGAAAATCAACTTTGGGTTTTCAGTATTTTATTACGTTTATTGATGACTACTCACGTGCCACTTGGGTTTACCTGATGAAATCTCGTAGTGAGATTAATTCCATTTTTCGTGAATTTCACTCATATGTGCAAAACCAATTTAATACATCTAAAACTCTCCGTACCGATAATACCAAAGAATATTTATCCAATGAGTTTTCTACATATTTGAAATTACATGGCATTGTTCATGAGTCCTCGTGCGTATATACACCTCAACAAAATGGCATTGATGAACGCAAAAACCGTCATTTGTTGGATGTTGCCCGCACACTACCTATTCAAGATTGGCGGATAATAATAATCCCAAGTAATTTTTTGGCCGAAAACAGTCCTACCTTTACACCCCGTTATTTTCACTAATCCTTTCCGTTAAAAAACTAACACCGTTAGTGTCTGCTGACGTGGAGGACCAATCCTGTCATTATTCACAATGTTTTAAAAACCGGTTCAACCGCCAACCGGTCATCATACCAGTTTTTTAATCCCTGGTTTTTTGGACATAACTGGACCGTTTTGAACCGGGCGGTTTTCCGGTTTTTTCCGGTTCAACCGGTTTTCTGATAATTAAAATTTTTTTTTTTTTTTAAAATTTATTGTTATTTTTTATTATTTTTTAAAGTTTAAAACTTATATATTCTTATGAAATAACTATTTGGTATTATTTTTTAGTGGATTATCATTGTATTTTAACTATTTTCGTTGTGGTGTACAATATATTAACATTTTTATAAAAATATATATATAAATCCCCTAACTGGTTCAACCGGCCGGTCTAACCGGTCCGACCGGTCAACCGGTCCCGAAAAATTTTCCGGTTCAACTAAAAAATCGGTTTTTAAAACATTGATTATTCATAATTGTTTCTATTTAATTAAAATTGAAGGGTCAATCTTGTCATTTTCATAAAGTTTATTAAAAGAAAACCCAAACGGTCGGAGCTGCCACACAACGGTGCACCACCGCCGGAGCTGCAAAAACCGGTACACCACCGCCGGAGCTGCAAAAACCGGTACACCACCGTCGGAGCTACAAAAACCGGTACACCACCACCGGAGCTGCCACAAACCACAGTTACGCTTTCTGGTTCACCGGCAACACTAGCCAAAACTCCATTAATTAAAGCCACGGAATCACAAACCTGACAATCCCAATGGATAACACCAATCTGCTTTTTGATCTTCTCCTTTTTAAAAATGGAGGTCTAGATCCGCCGGCGCTGAAACCATACGAGCACCGAGAGCAGATCCAGATCCGCCATTGGAACGAAGTTTGAAGGTTTTGGATGTGGTTTTGGAAGAGAGAAGCCCCGAGTTAAACGCTAGGGTTTTGGGAGCGGACTTGAAAGGCGATGCGGCTGGGGAGGATGAGATGGTGGGGGCCAAGGTGGAGAAGGTGGTGGTCGCCGCCGCCATTACAGTGGTGGAATGTGATGGAAGAGGTGAAACCGGCGACGAGTGGAAAGAAGACTAACGGGGGGTCTGGTTTTTTTTTTTTTTTTTTTTTTTTTTAATAAAACAAGTTTAGGTTAATGACATTATTTACCCTACAAGTTTATTTAAATAAAACAAGTTTAGATAATGACATTATTAGTCCTTCACACTAACGGTGTTAGTTTTTTAACGGAAAGGATTATTGAAAATAACGGAGTGTAAAGGTAGGACTGTTTTCGGCCAAAAAATTACTTGGGATTATTATCCGCCAATCGTGAATAGGTAGGATTATATATGTCCAATTTTCCATTTATTATTAGCCGATTAATTAGTTGTCGACCGGTTACTTGTTGATCGATTAATTAGTTGTCGATCGGTTACTTGTTGATCAACTCTTGGTTGGTTAGTTACTCTTCCACCGGCCTAGCTATCACGTGTTCAGGGGCGGATCCAGGAGAAAAAGTCAGGGGTAACGTAAAAAAATAAAATTTGTTGGGACTAACGGGGGTTCGGGGGTAGCGCCCCCGAATTTTTTTTAGGTAATTAACGGATTTCTGATCATATTTTCAAGTGGCTTTTGATCATATTTTTGTGTAAAAACCATAAAATTTCTTCCAGGGGTCGCGAAAAATTCGTTTCAGGGGTCGCGAAAAACCGAAAACATAAAAAAAAAAAATTGCACGTCGGGGTAAAAGTTCAGGGGCACGGACGCTACCCCTGAGGCCTTCTTAAGTCCGCCCCTGCACGTGTTGGTCCATCGGTTACTGATCCGTTTGTTATCGGTCTCTATTAATTAGTAACCTGTTATTGGTCCATTCATGTGTTACCAGCCCTTTAGTTATTGATCATCAATCAATCGTTGTGTCGGTTATTTCGGTTACATATATACTCACTAGATAGTGCACACCTTTAAATTAACTGGTTTCACTTTAACTCATCACTCATCAGTCATTGATACACTTTCAGTCGGTGGGTCATACGATCTCTGATTTCATTATTTTCAGCTTAATAAAGAGTCGGAAGTAAAAAAAGAAAAGTCACGATTAAAACCGTTAGAAGTATAATATATATGCTAGCTTTGTTCGTTGCTTCGATAGATGCCATTTATTGCTAGCTAATTAAAGTATAGGGCTAACCAACAATGTTATTATTTAATTGTTGCTAGCTTTAAAATTAATATTGTTAATTGTTGTATTACAAATTAAGACAACAAATGGTCAGCATGAGGCCGACAAGTATTACTTTTTCTAACTGCAGTGAACCTATTTCCATATATTCCATCTTGTTTTTTCCATAAACAATTTTAATATTTTATAGTTAAACTCATAAAATGAATCAAGATTTACAGAGAATGTAAATAAATATTTATAATATATATAATAAAGGGAAATGATCAAAATGAGAACTTCATTGTTTTGTGAGAATCGAAGTCAAACAAACTCCGATTGAATTCATTCTAGTGACGTTGAAACCGACGCCTCGTCAAACCCTAAATAAGTAGATTTAGGGTTTAGCATAAGGTTTAACTTTAGGGTTAAGTTTTTAATTAGAATTTATCTTTAGAGGTCATCTTTTTATGGTTTAGCTATAGGGTTTATATCTTACGTTTTAGGATTCAACGAGCCAGTTTTAACGTTATTAAAATGATCAGTTCAACCATAGTTTGTTTGAGCTCGGTTCTCAAAATTCTCACAACATAAGGAAATTGTCTATTGAACTCTAACCATATAGCAAACTCTTAAACATTTGTTGCTAATATTTAAAAGAAATAAAGGTGACAGAAATAAAGTGAACGTGTTCAGATAAGTTAGCCTATTAGATTCTATTTACATTAAGTTAGGTTTAGTTTAGTGTGGTAGGAGAAGCATAGCATGTGAGATTATGATAAAGGTGACAGAAATAAAGTTGGCAGTTTATTGCGCATACAATTTATATATAACTAACACTATCCATGCATGCATGTTACTCTAAAGTAGCTTACTAATTGGGATTGAACCTTTTTCCAAAGTATTTATTGATTATACGTACATAAAAAATAATTAAACCTATGACGTTTTAGAGTGTGTTAGATTGGGTAAATATCTTTAATATTTTAATTGATACACTTTATAGACATAACATATGTTTATATAGTGTAAATATTACTTAAAGACCAAGCAAAACATTATCTTGCAAAAGGTAAAACAACCTAACTCAATAAAATCTCACAAATAAGCTAGTGGTAGGGTTTGCGGAGGGTGGATGTAGATAAGCCTTTTCTCTATCCCAAAATGATAGAAATATGTTGCCTCCAGAGAGACCCTCGGCTCGGAAATGAGTTGAAAGTGCAATCGAAATCCTAAAGCGCGAGGCCTAAAACCAAACAAACACCAAAAGAGGGGGCTAAACTAAATGCTAAGCCCAAAATATTAGTAATACTACATACTGTAAATGTAATAAGAAAACATTAAAACCTAAATACACGTAACATACATAGGCCACCATAAAAAGGGGAAACAAAGTTAATACGATGACGCCAAGAAACAAAGAGTACCCCCCCCCCCCAAGGTCCTTAACCTTAATCATACGTCTCCACAAAGTCCTATCCTCGACCATATCCTCAAAGAGGTGCAATTCTAGCAAATCATGCCCAATCTGCTCGTCTCATGTCTGTTTTGGCCGGTATCCCTCTCCTTCTCCTCCCATCGACAGTGATGGTATCCACTAATCTAACTGATGTCGTCAACTGTCACCTCTTTATGTGCCCAAACCATCTCAATCTCTATTCCCTAATCTTCTCCGAAATACTAGCCACCGAAAATCTTTTCCTAAAAACCTCATTTCTTATTTTGTTCAACTGCGTGTGCACACTTACCCACCTCAACATTCTCATATCGGCAACAACCTCAAGCTTACGCACTTGCATCTTCTTTATAGCCCAACAATCACAACCATATAAAATAACCGGCCTAACAACAACCCTATAAACTTTTCCTTTTAGTTTACTTGGAAACATTCTAATAGTACCATTGTGGCCGCTCTCCTCCTACACCAGCCCACCTGGACACAGTGGGCCATATCACTGTCAATATCGCCATCGCTTTGAACAAAAAAAACCTAGATACTTAAACTTTGTTACCTGCGAAACCGCCTGACCTTTAACGGTGAACATGCAAAGCATAATCTAATGGCTTGATACACCCCACTCCATAAGTGAAGGGTAGAAAGGTGAACCGAGAAGCGAAGAACAGTTAAGCGGAGATAACAACATATGATCATTTCTAATGTCGATTAACGAGATGTTTATCCACACGCGCGTTGCTGCGAGGTTGAATTTGTATACTAAACGAAAGTAAAAAAAGTTAAGTGGTATATAACGTAAAAGTTTAAAATTCTCGTGGTGAAAGTAGAAAACTATAGAAATATATTAAAAGCGAAAGTAGAAAAGTTAAAAGCTTCGTGACCAAAGTAGAAGACAAAAAACTTAAAACAAAAAAAAACTTTAAAAGTCAGAGGGTTAAAAAATTAAGAAGTATAAAACGTAAAAGTCTAAAAGTCTTGTGGTGAAAGTATAAAACTATTTAAATATACTAAGTTAAGTGGTATAAAATGTAAAAGTCTGAAAGTCTCGTGGTGAAAGTATACAACTATAAAAGTATACTAAAAATTAAAGTAGAAAAGTTAAAAATTTCGTGGCCAAAGTAGAAGACAACAAAACCTAAAACAAAAAAAAAAGTTTAAAAGTTAGAGTGTAAAAAATTTAAGGGGTATAAAACGTAAAAGTCTAAAAGTCTTGTAAGGAAAGTCTAAAACTATAAAAATATACTAAAAACGAAAGTAGAAATGTTAAAAGTTTTGTGGCCAATATTGAAGACAACAAAACTTAAAATAAAAAAAAATTAAATTTAAAAGTTAAACGGTACAAAACGTAAGGGTATGAAACATATGTGGCCAAATATGAAAACTAAAAATTTACTATTTCGTTAAAAAGAAAAAAAAAACAAATTGTATAAGTTTAGGGTAGAAAGCGTAAAACACAAAAGTCACGTGGCCAAAGTTTGAAAAACAAAAAGTTTATTATTAGTGTATGAAATTTCATTATATTATTAATAAATGTATCTTGTATGGGCAACATGTAATTTGTTGCGTTGGTAGGATAATATTCTCTCACCATAAACACAAAGGGAAATACGATACTAAAACTTAGTAAGAAAATATTTATCTCTTCAGCTCCAGCGGTAAGCCTTTAAGGCTATGCGCAGCTGTAAGCCTTTAAGGCTATAGCTAGGAAGTTGTATGTAACATTACGATTCATTGTATATTCATCATTGTTATTGTGAAATAAAATGGATAAAGTCCCTATGTATTGATGTTAACATAAGTTACATATTTGGATTATATATGTCAAGTGACTAAGTAAATAAAAGTTGAATTATATTGTCAAAGTTGACTAGATCTGATTTTAGAATTTCAGGAAAGGAAAATAACCGAAATTTGGATTTAGAAATTATTGGCATATAAAGGTCTAGATTCAAGAATTGATACATTTCACATTCAAGACATGTTTGAAGTGTATAATTTTGATTTTGTAAGTGATGGTAGTTCTGTATACTATTTCTACTATGAAATGTGTTGCATTACAAGATAAATGACTTTTAGTGACTAAATAAAAGAGTAAAAAAAAGTATAAAAGGAGTCACTAAAGCCTTAAAAACGTTCTCCTTAAATAAAAAGTGTCACTGTTAGAACCATCGCTAAATGTCTTTTTTGACTTTAACTTTAGTCACTAAAAATCTAGTATTTTTTTACTTTAACTTTTAGTCACGAAAATTCTAATATTTTTGACTTTAACTTTAGTCACTAAAAGTCTAATTTTTTTTTACTTTATCTTTAGTCACTAAAAGTCCAATATTTGTTTACTTTAACTTTAGTTACTAAAAGTCTATTTTTTTACTTTAACTTTAGTCATTAAAAGTCCAATATTTCTTTTCACCGAAACTGACCCGCTAATCCACAATTCCTAATTCTTTCCATTCACGGTTCCGGTTGGGGCGGTAAGAACCATAATATCACTACATAAGTTCAAACTTAAAGTTTGCAAAACACACAAATATTTGATATTAACAACTGAATGAAACAACACCATCTAGAAAATGAAGTTTCAAATAACACATGATACAATAAGATGATTATAGACTTGAAATTGTAACCAAAATTTACAGTTTATAAAGTGACTGAGAAAAGAAAGAGATGGAGGAGATGATAACTTCAATGGGAGTTGCATCTTCAAGATCGGTAGCAGAAACCCAAATGATAACTAGCTTCCTTCTGCAAGCTACTGAAGCATGCAACAAAGCCTGAAAACAGTTTAAAATTAAACCAGAATCAGAATCTTTAAACTTCAAATGAACTTAAAATCAAGATTCGTCTCAGTTTAAGTTAGACTAGTAAAAGTTATCACCCCTAGTATAGAAAGATAAGCATCTGAAAGACTAGTATACTTTCCAACCATGACAACTCTAACCTGTAAATGTTAAATCACAAGAAATGTAAGAAAAGCATATAGAAAAAAACTTAACCGCATTTTCCAAATTTGAAGCTTACGGACTCATGCAACATGTCACAACGTGTAGCCATGACCGTCCATTCTTTCAAATTCGGCTTGCATACCACACTATGCAAGACAATAAATTAGGTTACATATCACTAGAGTTTACAATTTTCTCTCATAAAACTTATCTTTGACAAAATAGCATTAAAAGAAACATATAATCATCGGAAAAATATAATTTTTCTAATCATATCTGACATTCTAGTTATTTATAGATAATACCCATATACTAAAAATTACCCGCTGTGACCCGTTTCCCAACCCGTCCACTTTGTCATCTCTACATGCCACTGCAAACTAACCTTAGAAGATTAAGTGCTTTCAATATTGCTTCATGAGCTTTCTGGTCGTATAGAAAAAAGTAAGTATAAAGTTGACATTAGACTGTTAGAGTGCCCATATAGTAACAAGAACGATTTTCAAACCGAGGTGCAGGTACTTACTCTTAGGAGTGAAGGAATATACCAAATATTGGGGGCATCATAGAGACTGATCACTATGTTCTGCACCTGCCAGTATACAAAAAGGATCCTTTTGTAGTTCAAAGAAAGGGTATACAAGTATATTCACTAGAATAGACGGTATATCATTACAATACTGGAACGTGGCAAAATCTTGAGAGTTTTTCCTTCACATTCATGTCCAGCTCCTGCAAATCCATTGAAAATTTTACATGATGATACCAAAAAGAAGCAAATATATACCAAAAAGAACATCAATAGATGAGTGAGACCGTTGTGCTGCGACAGGCTGATACGTTTGTGGTCAATCCCAAGCTTCTTAATCCCCTGACGCTATGTTGGGTCGGTTTTGTTTTCTGAACAAGATGAGAAATAAATCAAAAAGTGTTACTTATTTATTTTTTAACGAGTTACCGGCATCCAAAAACACAAGATGAGTAACTTATAATTCAAACTTACAGGTTGACCAACAACTTTTAAGACAGACACAAGACGGACATGAATTAGGCAAAAGTTTCCAGGACCTAAAAGGCTAAAAGCATAACATAAATTATAAACTTTTGCATCTGACTTTAAGTGAATTCTTTATCAGTAGAAAAATATGCAAATATTTACCAACTCGGTAAGAGAATTGTCTTAAGAGCTTCAATAAATGACATAGATTCAATATCCCCTAAAAAAAAAAGAACTTTATAAAAAAGAAATGACCAAAACTCATGGATGAACATAAACACAACTTATAGTGTGATATACCTATGGTACCCCCAAACTCAATGACACAGACATCAGGTGGACCTTTTTTTCCATCAACAGGTATGGTTGCTACACATTTAATCCTTTCCCGATTTAACGTAAACCTAAACTGCTTTAACGTAAACCTAAACTGCTTTAACGTAAACCTAAACTGCTTTAACTTATAGTGTGACAATCCATCTTTTCTGGTCCTTTTCCGATTTAACGTAAACCTAAACTGCTTTAAATGTTGTGTGAACATTCATGAGTCTGACTTGTGTTGACTGTATTATCTGGGGTTGTGTAGGTAGCACTACGAGCATGCACTTGAGTGTAGACGTTTTATATCCTATGATTTTATGTAAATCATATTCTATAATTTTATGTGATCACTTTATCATTTTATGTGACAATTAAACTTATTATTTTAGGTGATATATGTATTATAAACACATTATATCCTATTATTTTATGTGACAATATGTCACGTAGTTACACGTAAATTTTTATGAGTTATGTGAATATATACGTATCGTTATGATTTCATGTTCATCATTTTATGTGAACTCAACATATAGTTATGAAATTATATCTATGGTTTTTTGCGAATTTAAATTACATATTTATACACTTTCATTCATGATTTTATGTGAGCGACTTAAGGATTGTATCTTATAAACGTCAGGTTGAATATATCTTGATTTCACACGTACACTCACAGTCTAAGGTTTTGATTCTGTTAACTTCGTTAAGGCCGTTAACGCTTTTAAAAACCCCGAGGGACCTATTCCGTCAATCTTTGAAACTTTCTTTTTATATAAAGGTTGAGGGGTTAGCATTGTCATTTCTGAAACTTGGTTGCTTAATGTGTAAGTGTAGAAGGGACCAGTCCTGTCATTTGATGAAACTTGAATTAGACAGATCGTAACCTACTTCGGTGGCCTTTGAATTCTAGTAACGGTTTTCTTTAAAACTCGTATTCAAAGCAGCATCGGTTACAATCGATCAAAACGTTCAATCATTAGGGATTTGCAGATTCAGTTTATTATTCGCACACACCCTCACATCTGCATATCTCTCTCTATCTCGTTCTCTCGTCGACGACAAATAAAACCCACTGGAGGTCCCCACATTCGACCATTGCACCATCAATCGACCACCGTTCGAGCACCACTGTGATCGCGAGCCCCTGACGAGCAACCAGTCATCAGAATTTCAAAATGTGACCGTGCTCTCGGAGTTCGCTTTCGTGTTTCGACTCGATTTCGGCATCGAAATCGTATCAATCTCTCACCACCGCTTCAAGGTAATTGTTTATTCATGTTAATCGCACCTTTCTATTGATCTTTTTCGTGATCCGCGATTTTCCGGTGACCGGAGTTCAGCTCCGGCAAATTTAGGGTTATGGGTGAGGGTGATGGTACCCGACACATCTAGAATACATGTTTTCTTGTTGCTGGATTCAACACAAACGAAAATAGTCTGGCGGTTCGGTCGCTGTTTCGATTCGCAGGAGGCGCAGGTTCGAGTCCCGGCCTCATCCCTTTTAGTTCTTTATTTCTCCTAACCCGTTATTGCTACTGCTTGTAGATAAAAGACTTTCTGGTTGGGGTTTAAATCAAAAGGGTCGTTGGCCTAGTTGGTAGATCATTGGTCTGAGACATAGAGGTCACGGGTTCGAAACCGGTGACCTCCATGTTTTCTGTTTTTATTTTTTTGTGATTTTAAGAATTTGACAACCTAGAATTAGTAGCGAAGGTACCCTATATCGTATTTTAAACCGGTACAAATATATATATATAGGGTTAGGTTCAAATGAGAACTTTTTATTTTAAGAACTTTTGAGAACTAAATCTCAACCACAAATTTCAAGGGGGGACCACTACAATTCATGGGAGGGGGGATACATGTAATAAACTTGTGGCTCAAATTAGTTCCTTTTAGTTCTCAAATCAAATTGGTTCTCAAATGATCCTCTCCCTATATATATATATATATATATATATATATATATATATATATATATATATATATATATAGGGGAAAGATCAAATAAAAACAAGATGTTATTGCGAAAACACGAAAACAAATATTAAAACCTCTATAACTTCCTCATACGTTAATAATTTTTTAAAATATTTGCACCAAAAGTCTTAAAATTATGTCACCTTTAATTCTGGAAAAAAATTAAACATATAAAATTTCATGATTTTTTTATTATTGCACATGTGCAATAATACGTATTAATTATATTACACATGTGCAATATTAACAAAAAACATTAATTTTTTTTATTTTTTCAAGATTAAAGATAACCGAATTATAAGATGTATGGTACAATTTTTTATCAAAATTATTAACGTATGAAAAAGTTATAGAGGTTTTAATATTATTGCACATGTGCAATAATAAATTTTATTGCACATGTGCAATAATAAAAAAATATAAAAAACGTTGAATTTTTTTTAATTTTTTGCAGAATTAAAGATAACAGAATTATAAGATTTATAGTGCAATAATTTATAAAAAATTTTAACATAGGAAAAAGTTATAAAAGTTTTAATATTATTACATATGTGCAATAATAATAAAAAAAATTTATTGCACCTGTGCAATAATAATTTTTTTAAAAACAATTATTGCACCTGTGCAATAATAATTTAAAAAAAAATTGATTTTTTTTTAATTTTTTCCAGAACTAAAGATAACATAATTTTAAGGATTTTGGTGCAAATTTTTTAAAAAAAATATTAACGTATGAGAAAGTTATACAAGTTTTAATATTTGTTTTCGTGTTTTCACAATAAAAGTAGTTTTCACATGATCCTTACCCTAATATATATATATATATATATATATATATATATATATATATATATATATATATATATATCGAGCTATTAAATCCCGTAAATCATATTTTGAATTGTAAGCATGTAAAACGTATCATTTCGAATTAATATATATATATATATATATATATATATATATATATATATATATATATATATATATATAGGGTTAGGTTCAAATGATATCTTTTTGTTTTGAGAACTTTTGAGAACTAAATCTCAACCACAAATTTCAGGGGGGGGGGGGACCACTACAATTCATGGGAGGGGGGATACATGTAAATAAACTTGTGGCTCAAATTAGTTTTTTTTAGTTCTCAAATCACATTTGTTCTCAAATGATCCTCTCCATATATATATATATATATATATATATATATATATATATATATATATAAAATTTGGGTTTACAAAAAGGTAAAATATATATATTTTGCGTATATCAATATATAAATGTAAATTTTTGAGCTATTGAGACGATTAGATATTTTATGTGAACTTTTAAAGAGGTGTATCTTGTTTTGTGAACTCGTTATTAACGTTGATTGCGCGTTTGGTTTATAAATATTATATAAGTATATATTTATTTTAACCCTTATATTTAGAAAACACATATTATTGGTAAATAATATATTTTTCGTGCCATTTCGATAATCGCTCGGATTTGGCAAACGTGTCATCCCCGACTTGTTCTGGACTTCACGGTCATTCGTTTTTCATCGGTTACGTGAGACTTAGTTGTTTTTAGTCGAACACACACACTTATATTATTATGCTCGGTAGGTGGTTGGTAGAACAAGCTGCTATTTGCTATTTTTGCTGTTGTTGATTATCTGGATTTGCCGTGCACCCTAAGGTGAGTTTCACGGCCCCATTTTACTATTTTAAATTCTGTTAGGGGAGATTAACATGTATAAATTACAAAACTGAGATAATTAGACTTTTGTATATCACACGATTACTGATTACTGAGGCACAATAGACAACAAAGTCCTTCTCATGGTACCGTTAGTATTTAGTGATGATAGCGGGAAATGTAATGTAGTACTACTGGGTTTGACAAACCCCACCCGGGCCAGTCGTTGGTACGATTGGATATTGAACGAGTGTTATATTCGTCCTCAACGTAACAAGACAAACTATAAACAACTTTCAGCTTCGGTGACCATCACGTGCAAAGTTTCATGTATATAGCCTAGCTAGCTATCTGATATATATTAGTGATTATGCTCTTACAACTTGACTGTTGTTGAACAGTGAATCTTAAACTTAACTTGAACTGTTTTTGAATTGTTAAACCTGTGAACTCACCAACCTTTGTGTTGACACTTTTTAGCATGTTATTCTCAGGTTGCAGATGATCGAGTATCACGAGTACGCATGCATGAGGCTTTGAAACACTTTTAGCGTCTTTGAACTAGCCACGTCACCTTGGGTAACGATGCTTTTAAATAAATACTTTAATTGTATTTACGCTTCCGCATTTGTAAAACTCTGAATTTATATTTTTATGAAATATGAAACGTTTTTATTAATTACTGGTCGTTTGGTGTAACTAATGGACGACGATCCTGCTTTGTCACGCTCCATGCGGTGGTAATCCGCGCGTGGATTTTTGAGGGTGTGACAGATTGGTATCAGAGCCATTGGTTACAACGAACTAAGATTCGTCTTAGACTGTAACTGTTTTGCATTAGTTGCACTTAAACATTTTTCTCATGCATCGTGATACTCACTCCTACACGCACCTGGTTTACGATAAGTTGTTTACGTCATCCAATCCCCTTATACTCACGGCGATGAGCCGGTTAGTTCCGAGTCATTAACCTTAACCTCTATATTCGTGTACCTCTTGGTTAACCTCCATGGACGACGGGACGTCGAATCAGATCAGAGAATCACATCTTCACCATTGACGAGTCGTTTGCTTCTTGGGATCATTCTGGATTGAACAACCGGGCGTAGTACCCATATTATGGACGTATGTTACATAGGGAAGGTGGTATAATACCTCTTCTTGTCCTTAAACCTTTCCTATAACTTAGGAGGTTCTTGTTATACCTGCCTTACGTATATCTCTAAACTCGTCCGTTCAGGAAATGTTATCTCGATGTGCTGGTAGCGCGATTATTTAGCTTCATTAGAGTTAGCAGGGTATGAATTCAAGTGGCTGCCTATGGGGAACTTATATTAACTTTCGTTATCCTGATCGTCTTCACATTTGCTGTGATCTCTTAAGATCTTTCCCTTCTCGATTTTATCGCGTTGTGCATTGAAATAATACAACTGGAGTACAATTCATATAACCCAAATGAAACCTAATGCAGGTCGACTGAAATTTCCTCTTTGTGTATCGGATTGCGATCATGCCAGTATGTGTGATAATTATTCTCTAATTTCGAGCTAAGCTAGGGTCATTGTGATAAACCCTACTAAGATCCTATTGAGCTAAATTTCTGGCTGACTCGCTTCGGGTGGGTCATTCGAATCTGAGTGAGCATTCTATTCTCGAAGACTTGTCTCATTAACAAATTCTGGTCAAGATAACCATGGGTTAGTGACCACACCATACTTGGTAGCTGAAGTAAGAGGAACTAGGGTGATCATATAAAGTAAATGACAGTTACAGGTGCACACGTAAATGTAATTTGGTGTATATGGAAATCCTGGAGAATCCTATTAGGCAAGCTAATGGTCGTATTGGGACCAAATTCCTATAAAAAAATAAAAATTTCTCTCGTGGTATTGAATGTTGAACATGTTGAACTTGAACGAATGATCGAAGTCATCTATCTTTGAAAACGCTATCGCACCTGACTTTGCCCCTTTACTATTGGATTCTAATCCATACGTGAACCCTTTTGAAGCATATTATGAAAAGTTGGTCCTGGTAGGACACCGTCACACTCGTGTATTTCAATGACCAGTCTTCCTTAACTACGAACACTCTCAACAAAATCCTTGACTGGTTTGAACTCATCCTGAATCATAATTCTATTTTTACGACTTTACCAACCACATCAATCCCTGGAACTCTACGATCGTGAGACAACTCGGATGTACATTAACCGGACGAATACCCAGGAAATAGTGGATAAACGAGTTATATAAAATCATATACTGGAACATATTTCTTGGCGGAAAGCTCTTATGAAGTTACCTTTCGAAGATTCATACTCCTTGATTTTCTTGTGCGAAACAAAACTTGTTGCCATCAACATCGTCATGATTGTACAAACTGCTTACTTCACCACCAGCATATTTTTGTTTTCTCTAATGGGGTAATGTTAGTGAAAACCCTTCGTGATTTTCAAAACTAATGACTTCCTGTTTTAACGCAACGACTATTCCAGTGGACTTTCTAAACCTGTGCTAATGATTTTTGCCTGCATGATTTGGACATTTCATGATTTAAAAACCAGCAACTTCTGATTCTTGCACTTTTGTAATCCTTTATGTCCTGGATAAGCTTCTGAGCTTTGAACCAGAAGGTGTTACACTTTTGTTCGGCCTTTCAACTAGTTAACACCATTGATGATGTGACATCCGAGAATTTCAAGGTTTACTTCCGTTAGACAATTCCGTTAGTTACGTTATAAGTATTAACTTAGTAACTAATGCATAACTAGGCCGAATACGTCCACGACCTTGGTTGATCACCGAACCCGCCCTTATGTGCTATGTGTTCATTTATAAATGTCATTATGTGCAATGTGATTTAAACGCATGATTTAATATTATGAATAGCATGATAAATTGAAAATCCTTGATTATGTGAAAATTGCCTAAGTTGTACTGCCAGCGAAACTACCGGGCGAAACTGTAGTGTCGCCCGGTAGCCAGCTAAGTTAATCAGTTAAAACGTGACCCGAGCTAGTTTCGCCTGGCCAGCGAAACTGCCAGCGAAACTAGCCTCTGATATAAATAATCTTAATAAACCCTAGTTCTCCTATTTGCCTCATTTACACAAAAACACACACACTCTTCTCTGGAGATCTGGTCAGCCGAAAACCATCAAGAAAACCAAGATCTCAGCCTCAAGACAACATCCATTCGATTCCTTGATCGAATCGTGAGTCCCAAAACCTTCCTTTATGCCATTTTATGTGTTTTCTATGTGTTTCTTCATAAAGCATGCTTAAACCTTCATGATATTGTTAGATCTTCTGTAGGAATGCTTAGGAATGCTAGATCTACCATAAAGTTGATAACTTTACGTGTGAAACTGATCCATGATAAAGATTTATGCTATTTAGGTCATTTTAGGGTTTTGAATGCAATTTGTTGATTTGATGATGAAAATGCATGTTTAAGGTGTTAAAGCTTACTAATTTATGTTGGTAAATGGTTATGTATGCTAGATAATGAATTACATGTAATATGGAAGCTGTTAGATTGATTTTTAGGCTGATTTATGTGTTTTTCGCGACCAGCGAAACTGTCATGTTCTCTGGGCGAAACTGTCCAGCGAAATTATGTGAATCTTCAACCAGCGACACTATGCAGCGAAACTGCAGTGTCGCCGGGTAAACCAACCAGACCAGCTCGAGCGAATCTACCGAGCGAAATTCCCTGAACGAAAGTTCAAACCAGTTTCGGGCGAAACTAGGCTAGCGAAACTGTGCCAACAGTTTCGAGCGAAACTAGCCTAGCGAAACTGTGTCATCGGGTATTGCCTAGCGAAAGTGCTGCCCGTGCACACAGCGAAACTGCCTAGCGAAACTGCTAGCGAAATTGTGACCAGAACCCAAACTTGTGCAATTTATTTGAATACTATGCCATGACTTACATGATTTTGCTATGATGATACATGCTTTGATTTCTGATGTATGTGAACCCTTGTTTATGATCAACCATCGGTGTCGTGTGTCGTTATGTCGTGTCGTAGTTCCAACGTGCTATGTTATGGGCCATAGTGACGTCAAGATTAGACACAAAACTAATACTTAAGACCTAAACGTGTTCATAGGTCTTCATTAAGCAATACTTGGACTAAATATCAGTGTAGCTGAGCAACCTAAGGTGAGTTTCACAAACCCTTTAATTGTGAGCCCGTTTGGGACACAACGAATGAACTTAACGATAAACAACGCCGACGATTTGAGGTATTGCAATTGGGATACCTGTTATGGAAGTTGGAGTGTTTTATGGGAACACTTGCAACTGTCCATCCTTGGGGTTTCTATTGAAACCCGGGAAACGACTATTTGACACTTAAACTCTTTTTGGGAATTTCAAATGAAATCCAGGATAAACTGTTTTAATATGACTAGTGTAGGTTAAAGTTTAAACCAAATGATATCACATGATTTCTAAGGATGCCTTAAAACTTAAAAAGACCTCAACCTAGTACTGTTGATCTGAGAAGCGAGGGGATGTTGGGTAGATCTACTGAGGGTTTGACAAACCCTGCTCCGCGGTACACAAATGTGTAACCAACCGGTTGGAGGCCGAACGGAGTTCAATGTCAGCCTATTTTAGTTGTGGGCCTCCCAAATGGGACACAACTGGAGGCACCAACCATCGGCAAATGCCGAACTCTGTTACGTCAGCTTTCAGCCCTAGTACGACTCCTTAGTGCATGGAAACCGGATTAGCTACCCGCGATATCGGTTGACTACTTTAATCCTTTACTTAACTAGTGCATATTCGAAAATTCAACTCTTGGCAATTGCCTTGCAAAACTATTACTTATGTATATGTTGATACATACGATTTTATGACCGGGCCAATGCATGTCATGCCCACCGTGAACTCACCAGCCGTTAGGTTGACACTTGTGTGGTTTTCACTTTTGCAGATCGTTGAAGAGTATCCACTGGAGGTTGGCATGGCTCGTGAAGATATTTATTTTATTAAACTAAACTGAGAATTTGAAATTGAAACTATGATTTGTAAAGCACGTGGCTAGTGCTAAGATACTGATGTTTTAATTCCGCTGCGTATGTTAAACTGTTTTATTTATGAACATTGGACTTTACTCTGATTCGTTTAGTATTTGTAACTAATGGTTGTGGTCCTGGTTTGCTCGCACCCCTTAACGGTATAAACTCCGTTAGTGGTTATTTGGGGGTGTGACAGATTGGTATCAGAGCCATAAGTTGCAGAGAACTGGAATCATTTTTGAAAACGATTTGGAAACTGCAACTTGAAACCTTAGTTACAAACGAACAAAACAAACTCTCAAAAACAAAAATTTTACGTGCCAACCTGGGATACTCGCTCTGCTGTGTAAGTAAATACTCCATATGTAGATTTATATATGTAGATATATATAGAGACCGTGTCTAAGTAGTCTAACGGAAAACCTTAGGAAATTTTCACACACGAATACGAAATGCGAACACTATTCCGGGGAAAGCGACAACGAAACGATGCTACCCGCTACGTCCTGATTTCTACTACGATGACTACGCCGACAGTGACTTTTATGGGAAGCCGACTTTCGACGATAGTACTTACGACTTACGGCATTCTTCGACGACGCCTCAGTTTTGCACGAAAATTTTTGGACTAATAGTGGGATAATGGGAACTGGCTAATATACATATTATGGGATATGTATAAAATATAATTGTGACTGAACACTGGCTACTTTAACTGTCCAGCAAAATGTCTGGAAGAGGACACGGAAGAAACAACATCAACATGACGCCTGCACAGCTGCAAGCAATGATTACTGAACACGTGCAAGCCGCGGTGGCAGCCGTCCAAGCTGCATACGCCGCACAGGGTAATTATTATGCCGGTTAAGGCACAAAGCGATTATAATTGACTTGTTTAAACTTAAAACCCGAACTATTATTGCATCAGGAAACCACCACTGCACGTTCAAGTCCTTCATGGACTGCAAGCCGATGACGTTTTCCGGCGAAGAAGGAGCTGTAGGACTCCTCAGGTGGATCGAGAAGTCTGAGAAGGTCTTCTCTATGTGCAACTGCCCTGCTGGAGATAAGGTGAAGTATGCGACTGGTACCTTTGAGGGAGCTGCTCTCTCCTGGTGGAATGCTGAGATTCAGATGATTGGGTTAGATGCGGCCAATGGCATGGAATGGGGAGCGTTTAAGGAGTTGGTTATGGAGGAGTACTGCCCTCGAGATCAAGTCAAGAAACTGGAAGGAGAGTTTTTGAACTCCAAAATGTCTGGGTCAGAAATTGAAGAGTATACTGCTCGTTACCACGAGTACGAGGTACTGTGCCCCTCGATGGTTGATGCTGAATTTAAGCGCATTGAGCGTTATCTAGAGGGTCTCGCACCCCAAATCAAGAGCCTGGTGACAGCCAGCAATCCAACAACTGTGCAACAAGCCATCCGTCTGGCTCACAAGTTAACCGATCAGGAGATCGAAAGGGGTACTCTACCCGCGAAAGCCACTGAGAAGACTGCCTTGAGTGGCAAACGTAAGGCTGAAGAAGAAGCCCCAGCTACATCTGTGAACAATCAATCTGTTGGAAATCAATCTGGGAGGTCCTCTAACTCCCAGTATCAGAACAAGCGACCAGACAACTCAAGGTCCAATTTCAACAACAGTGGAGGTAACAATCGCCAAGGTGGGAATGGAAACTACAAGGGTAAAGCTCCGTTCTGTAACAAGTGCGGAAAACACCACAGCGGTATGTGTAACAAAGGTTTGGAATGTGGAAGATGTGGGAAACCGGGGCATGAAGCCAACAACTGCTGGACCAACTTGCAGAAGTTGAACAACGGCGGTCAGAACCAAGGAGGAAATAACAACAGGGGAAACGGAAACAACCGTTACGGGCAAGGAAACAATCAGAACAACAACAATGGTGGAGCCCGTGGCTGTTATGAATGTGGTGCTCAAGGCCACATGAAGAAAGATTGCCCGCAATTGCGCAGGCAGGGTAATGGTAACAATGGCAACGGTGGGAACCCGGGCAACGGGAATGGTAATGGTGGAAATGGTAATGGTGGAAACGGTAATGGTGGGAATGGTAGAGGTCGTGCCTTCGTCATGGGTCAGGGAGAAGCTCGCAACGACGCCAACGTGATTAATGGTAAATTTATATTGAATGGTTTCTTTGCTACTGTGTTATTTGATTCTGGTGCTGAAAGAAGTTTTATTTCCACTAAGTTTGCTAGACTAATAAATGCTAAACCGATTGCCTTAGATGCTACGTATGTGGTAGAACTAGCGAACGGTAAACTTCATGATACAACGCAGATAGTTAAGGACTGTAAGTTAGAACTAGCTGGCCATACATTAGGAATCGATCTTATGCCTTTCCCGATTGGTAGTTTTGACGTTATAGTAGGAATGGATTGGTTATCTGAAAACCGAGCTGAAATCTTATGTAAAGAAAAAGTGGTTCGTATTCCACTCGAAGAAGGTGAAGTGTTAACGGTTCAAGGTGAAAAAGGTGGAGCAGTCACTGGTATTATCTCGTTTCTCAAAGCTCAAAAGTGCCTTCGTAAAGGTCACTTCGCGATTCTTGCAAACGTCACCGATTCGACACTTCCCGAGCGCAAAATCAACGATTACCCGATAGTTCGCGACTTCCAAGATGTATTTCCTGAAGATCTGCCTGGTTTGCCTCCATTTCGTCAAGTGGAGTTTGGGATCGACTTAACTCCTGGAGCCGCTCCGATTGCACGCGCACCTTACCGTTTGGCGGTAAGCGAACTCAACGAACTCTCCGCACAACTTCAAGAGCTACTCGACAAAGGGTTTATTCGTCCAAGTTCGTCTCCATGGGGAGCACCGGTTTTGTTTGTTAAGAAGAAGGATGGAACATTCCGTATGTGTATTGATTACCGAGAGCTTAACAAAGTTACTATTAAGAATCGGTATCCACTTCCTCGAATCGACGATCTCTTCGACCAACTGCAAGGTTCGAGCTACTTTTCAAAGATTGATCTACGGTCTGGATATCACCAACTTCGTGTCCGAGATGAGGATGTCCCAAAGACTGCTTTCAGAACTCGGTATGGACATTACGAGTTTCTAGTTATGCCGTTTGGGCTAACTAATGCACCTGCGGTGTTTATGGATTTGATGAATCGAGTGTGCAAACCGTATCTCGATCAGTTTGTGATAGTCTTCATTGACGATATTTTGATTTACTCCAAGACAAAGGAAGAACACGAGAGACATCTACAACTGATTTTGGAATTACTCCGTAAGGAACAGCTTTATGCTAAGTTTTCGAAGTGCGATTTTTGGATTCGCGAAGTCCAGTTTCTTGGGCACATTGTTAATCAGGAAGGAATTCATGTCGACCCGGCTAAAGTGGAAGCTATCAAGAATTGGTCTACTCCTAGAGCGCCGACCGAAATCCGACAATTCTTGGGACTTGCCGGATATTACCGAAGATTCATTAAGGGTTTCTCGCAATTGGCTCAACCCTTAACAGCATTAACGCACAAGGGAGTGCAATATAGATGGGGTGAAAAAGAAGAACACGCGTTTCAAACTCTCAAAGATATGTTATGTTCAGCTCCGATTCTAGCCTTACCCGATGGAGTTGACGACTTTGTAGTCTACTGTGATGCATCCATCCAAGGACTCGGTTGCGTGTTGATGCAACGGGACAAAGTAATTGCCTATGGGTCCAGGCAACTGAAGGACACTGAGAAGAATTATACAACGCATGATTTGGAATTAGGAGCCGTTGTTCATGCACTCAAGATTTGGAGACATTACCTCTACGGAACAAAGTGCACAATATTTACCGACCACAAGAGCTTACAGCACATCTTCAATCAGAAGGATCTCAACATGCGGCAACGACGGTGGGTCGAGTTACTAAATGACTATGACTTAGCAATTAAGTATCATCCGGGAAAAGCCAATGTGGTGGCTGACGCCCTAAGTCGAAAAGAGTACGAAAAGCCTCGACGAGTACGAGCGCTGCAACTTACCATTCACACGGGATTGCCGGATCGGATCCGCGATGCCCAACAAGAAGCATTAAAAGAGGAAAATTTCGCAGCTGAAGCACTGCGAGGGGTGGATGGTAACTCCGAAATTAGGTCCGACGGACTCAGATACTACAATGACAGAATTTGGGTTCCTTTACTCGGAAATCTTCGTGAGCTCGTGATGGACGAGGCTCACAAGTCAAGGTATTCGGTGCACCCTGGATCGGATAAAATGTACCAAGACTTGAAGAGTTTGTATTGGTGGCCGAACATGAAAGCCGACATTGCTCGATATGTGGCTAAGTGTTTAACATGCTCAAGAGTTAAGATCGAGTACCAAAAGCCTTCTGGGTTATTGCAACAGCCAAAGATCCCAGAATGGAAATGGGAGGATATCTCCATGGATTTTGTAACAGGATTACCTCATCGATCGAATCGACCGGATGCGATTTGGGTTATCATTGATCGACTAACCAAATCTGCACATTTCATTCCAATGAGGGAAAGTGACAATATGGATAAGTTGACAAAACTATATATTGACAGAATTGTGGCACGTCATGGTGTGCCTAAGACTATTATCTCAGATCGAGATCCTCGATTTACTTCCCGACTATGGCAATCTATGCAAGAAGCACTGGGAACCAGACTGGATATGAGTACAGCTTATCACCCGCAGACCGATGGACAGACGGAACGAACCATTCAGACTTTAGAAGACATGCTCCGTGCTTGCGTTCTCGATTTTGGTAAGGACTGGGAGGCTCACCTTCCGTTGGTGGAGTTCTCCTACAACAACAGTTATCATTCAAGTATCGGTGCAGCACCTTTTGAAGCTCTTTATGGCAGAAAGTGTAGATCGCCCGTGTGTTGGGCTGAAACGGGTGAGAAAGGACTCACCGGACCGGAACTCATTCATGATACAACTGAACGGATTATTCAGATCAGAAAGCGGATAGCCGCAGCACGTGACAGACAGAAGAGCTATGCCGACAAACGCCGTAAACCTTTGAAGTTCGAGGTAGGCGACAAAGTGTTATTAAAGGTATCTCCCTGGAAAGGTGTGATACGCTTCGGAAAGCGTGGAAAGTTAAATCCTCGCTACATCGGTCCTTTTGAAATCATTGGGGAAGTAGGCCCGGTGGCCTACCGTTTACAACTCCCTGCCGAACTCGATGGAGTTCACAACGTATTTCACGTCTCTAATCTGAAGAAATGTCTGGCAGACAACACTGAAATAATCCCTTTGGAGGAATTGGAAATCGACGAACATCTGAGATTCATCGAGCAGCCGGTAGAAATCATGGGACGCGAGGAGAAAACCCTCAAACGTAGCAAGATTCCGATCGTCAAGGTTCGATGGAACTCAAGACGTGGACCAGAATACACTTGGGAACGAGAGGATCAGATAAAGAAGAAGTATCCTCACTTGTTCGAGCAAACGTCCACAGAAACTCAAGGTATGATTTAATTTTGGGGACCAAAATTCCTTTAACAGGAGGAGGATGTGGCAACCCTAAAACTTTTGCTTTCTTTCCCCAGCGACGACAGCCGAGGCTGCAAACGCTACGACACAAGAATAATTTTCGGGACGAAAATTCCAATTACAAGGGGATGATGTGACATCCGAGAATTTCAAGGTTTACTTCCGTTAGACAATTCCGTTAGTTACGTTATAAGTATTAACTTAGTAACTAATGCATAACTAGGCCGAATACGTCCACGACCTTGGTTGATCACCGAACCCGCCCATATGTGCTATGTGTTCATTTATAAATGTCGTTATGTGCAATGTGATTTAAACGCATGATTTAATATTATGAATAGCATGATAAATTGAAAATCCTTGATTATGTGAAAATTGCCTAAGTTGTACTGCCAGCGAAACTACCGGGCGAAACTGTAGTGTCGCCCGGTAGCCAGCTAAGTTAATCAGTTAAAACGTGACCCGAGCTAGTTTCGCCTGGCCAGCGAAACTGCCAGCGAAACTAGCCTCTGATATAAATAATCTTAATAAACCCTAGTTCTCCTATTTGCCTCATTTACACAAAAACACACACACTCTTCTCTGGAGATCTGGTCAGCCGAAAACCATCAAGAAAACCAAGATCTCAGCCTCAAGACAACATCCATTCGATTCCTTGATCGAATCGTGAGTCCCAAAACCTTCCTTTATGCCATTTTATGTGTTTTCTATGTGTTTCTTCATAAAGCATGCTTAAACCTTCATGATATTGTTAGATCTTCTGTAGGAATGCTTAGGAATGCTAGATCTACCATAAAGTTGATAACTTTACGTGTGAAACTGATCCATGATAAAGATTTATGCTATTTAGGTCATTTTAGGGTTTTGAATGCAATTTGTTGATTTGATGATGAAAATGCATGTTTAAGGTGTTAAAGCTTACTAATTTATGTTGGTAAATGGTTATGTATGCTAGATAATGAATTACATGTAATATGGAAGCTGTTAGATTGATTTTTAGGCTGATTTATGTGTTTTTCGCGACCAGCGAAACTGTCATGTTCTCTGGGCGAAACTGTCCAGCGAAATTATGTGAATCTTCAACCAGCGACACTATGCAGCGAAACTGCAGTGTCGCCGGGTAAACCAACCAGACCAGCTCGAGCGAATCTACCGAGCGAAATTCCCTGAACGAAAGTTCAAACCAGTTTCGGGCGAAACTAGGCTAGCGAAACTGTGCCAACAGTTTCGAGCGAAACTAGCCTAGCGAAACTGTGTCATCGGGTATTGCCTAGCGAAAGTGCTGCCCGTGCACACAGCGAAACTGCCTAGCGAAACTGCTAGCGAAATTGTGACCAGAACCCAAACTTGTGCAATTTATTTGAATACTATGCCATGACTTACATGATTTTGCTATGATGATACATGCTTTGATTTCTGATGTATGTGAACCCTTGTTTATGATCAACCATCGGTGTCGTGTGTCGTTATGTCGTGTCGTAGTTCCAACGTGCTATGTTATGGGCCATAGTGACGTCAAGATTAGACACAAAACTAATACTTAAGACCTAAACGTGTTCATAGGTCTTCATTAAGCAATACTTGGACTAAATATCAGTGTAGCTGAGCAACCTAAGGTGAGTTTCACAAACCCTTTAATTGTGAGCCCGTTTGGGACACAACGAATGAACTTAACGATAAACAACGCTGACGATTTGAGGTATTGCAATTGGGATACCTGTTATGGAAGTTGGAGTGTTTTATGGGAACACTTGCAACTGTCCATCCTTGGGGTTTCTATTGAAACCCGGGAAACGACTATTTGACACTTAAACTCTTTTTGGGAATTTCAAATGAAATCCAGGATAAACTGTTTTAATATGACTAGTGTAGGTTAAAGTCTAAACCAAATGATATCACATGATTTCTAAGGATGCCTTAAAACTTAAAAAGACCTCAACCTAGTACTGTTGATCTGAGAAGCGAGGGGATGTTGGGTAGATCTACTGAGGGTTTGACAAACCCTGCTCCGCGGTACACAAATGTGTAACCAACCGGTTGGAGGCCGAACGGAGTTCAATGTCAGCCTATTTTAGTTGTGGGCCTCCCAAATGGGACACAACTGGAGGCACCAACCATCGGCAAATGCCGAACTCTGTTACGTCAGCTTTCAGCCCTAGTACGACTCCTTAGTGCATGGAAACCGGATTAGCTACCCGCGATATCGGTTGACTACTTTAATCCTTTACTTAACTAGTGCATATTCGAAAATTCAACTCTTGGCAATTGCCTTGCAAAACTATTACTTATGTATATGTTGATACATACGATTTTATGACCGGGCCAATGCATGTCATGCCCACCGTGAACTCACCAGCCGTTAGGTTGACACTTGTGTGGTTTTCACTTTTGCAGATCGTTGAAGAGTATCCACTGGAGGTTGGCATGGCTCGTGAAGATATTTATTTTATTAAACTAAACTGAGAATTTGAAATTGAAACTATGATTTGTAAAGCACGTGGCTAGTGCTAAGATACTGATGTTTTAATTCCGCTGCGTATGTTAAACTGTTTTATTTATGAACATTGGACTTTACTCTGATTCGTTTAGTATTTGTAACTAATGGTTGTGGTCCTGGTTTGCTCGCACCCCTTAACGGTATAAACTCCGTTAGTGGTTATTTGGGGGTGTGACAGATGATGAGACTACCTTAAGCCTCAATTATAGTAACAATACAAAGATTTTTATGGGTGCCCTATTTACACCCATCGAGCATGAACTTCTTGTTATCTATAGCTAATTGTGCCACCAACTTGCATTTTCCCTTCTCACGCATGGAGTACCCTAAGATTCTTATCTTTGAGCGACTAGTTTCTTCATAACAACTATCTACAAGGAAGAATAGGTGATGGTATGCCTAGAAGAGTTTTTGCAATTTAAACTTTGGGACGCTCGACAAACTTCTGGTACACGATCCTTACCATCCTTTTTAGGAAACTTTTTATGATGATGAAGCGTAGCTTAAACTTAGACCTAATGGCCTGCCTTAAATTCTGGTTCGCTTTGAATCCGAAGTGTTATGATACTCGCTCTGCGCGTGCAAACTCTCGACGATCTTCATTAGTATGACAAACCATACGCATCTTAATGGTGTTATGAATGGGAACTCCTGCACCTTTTGTTTGCAAAACTTATTGGAGTTTTAACCTCTCGTCTCATTTGCATTCTAACGTATGGGGGAAACTAGACCAACGCTATTTCCGATGAGGATATCCATTGAGGCTTGACTAACAACTAGTAATGGTAGGTAGTTGGTACACCTTCAAGGTGCTGGTAGTGTGGTGGGTTAGCTGCGGTACACCCTATATATAAACATTAGTGGCACGTTGAATGTGGGACTAGTACCGGACCAAGGAATGACTTTAGAGTCATACGCGAGAACCTCATCTTGAGAAAATTCATCTAACGGAACTAGGTCCACGACAAAACTGCTTAATGCTACTTTCTCCGAGATTACAGATATCCCTTACGCATTCCTACCAAAAGAGACATACCCAAAATAATCAAACTTCATGCTTTCAATTGTCTGAGTCTAGAAGAAAACTTTTCTAAAGCAAATTTCCTGCCATGATTTAGACGCGAGTTCTGACTCAGATGAACATCAATATTTTGAAAACCAGATATTTTCCCTTATGAATGACAAACCACCTGATCGAATGATCAACTCCAACTTTTAGATGCATGTGTTAAGAAGTAGATCAAATTTCGTTTAAGGGACACTGCTTTTGGGTCTACTGCCTTGTTTCTATAAACTCTCTGGCATTCACAGAGGTGATAGCCCTGATCTTTTTCAATAGAACACCCGATATGATCTTTTAACCCATAGTAAACTTGCACTGAACCCTAGGAAAAAAATGCATTTATACAGGCAACCTAAGCCAAAGCCACTTTTCTGGACATTCTGATGTTTTTGTTTTGTAGACACCCTTTTATAACACTTTTGTAACCTATCTTACTTTTAAAGACCATTTGACCGAAGTTTTGACAAGGAAGGAATAATGACGCATGAAGCGCAAGGACATCAAGGAGATTGAGCATGCCGGTGTGTTGATACATGGTCCTGATCGTCATGTGAAGTATCGAATACAAGACGAATCACACAAGATTGCTGAGGTCCGAACTCAGGCCGAACCTGGAGTTCGGACATGGCCGAACATTAGGTCGAACCTGAGGTTCGGACCAGCGGGTTTAGCTGAGTATAAATATGTTATCTTGTGTAGAATTCTGAAGCTTCAGAGTCATATCTTCTCTGTGTACTTTGTGGTGATCTCTGTGGTTAATACAAGTCATTTGTATTTACTCTCTGTGTTTTACTCGTTTACATTGATTTCATTACGACTAAGTAGAAGATCCATACGCTCAAGCAATTTCAAGTGGTATCAGAGCATTTGGTTTGCTCTACAAGTCGGAAATCAGTGTTTCTCGGAGTTTTGAGTTCAAATTCACGTTTTTGCGAAAATGTCAATCATTTTTTAGTTCGTTTGATTGTTTCAAGTGTGCTTTTAATCAAAAATCCATTCCTGAGTTGTTTCTATCAAGTTTGCTTGAATTCCTGTCGAAAATTTCAGTAAAAAACGTTGAAAATCAAGAAAATGATGTCGAGTGATATCTGTCTCGTCTGAGGTTCGGACAAGCTCATCATAACCGCTCCGAACTCGTGGTTCGGACAACGTTCGGTCATTATCTTGGTTCGGTGAGAGTTCGGTGAGGGATCGGTTGAAGTTCGGACAGAGTTCGGTGATTGTTCAGAGTAGTTTGGTTTTTGTTCTTCCGAAGGTCAGGTTCGGAGAGAGTTCGGCGTAGCCAAGTTCGGACTAAGTTCGGAGATAGTTCGGAGAGGTTCGGACGAGGTTCGGAGTGAACAGTAACCAGTTTTTCAAAAATGTCCGATTTTCAAGCGTTCGCGGCTATTCAAAATTCGGTTCAGGCAACGATGCAAACAATGATTAACTATGATAATGAAATTGGAACAAGTCAGAAAGTTCCCAAATTAATCAAATTGGAAGATTATCATAGTTGGGTGACACGATTTGAAGCATTTGTTTCCACAAATGATATCGATATGTGGTTATCATATTCTGAACCATATACATATCCTAAAGGTGAGGACGGGGAACCAATTCTTCAAAGGAAGCTTTCCGGTGAACAAAAGAAAGCATATCAAGCTGAGAAAAAGGCTTATGGCACTTTAACAATGGCATTGCCTACTGATTTACTACATCAAATTTCAAGCAGCTATACCGTAAAGAGTTTGTGGGATGCTCTAGAAAAGAGATGTGAAGGCAATAACTAGTACAAGAAAAGTCGACAAAAGGTGTTGAAGAAGGAATTTGATAGTTTCAAGCATTATCAACATGAATCGATTCCAAATCTGATTGCAAGATTTGCACATTTAATGAGTGAAATGAAGTTGGTGAATCTCACAAAAGATGAAGCTGATAAGAACAAAGAAGTTTTTCAATAGAACTGGTAAGAAGAGACTGAATCAGGAGGGAAAGATTGGTTTGGACAAGTCTAAGGTGAAATGTTATAAGTGTTCAGTTTATGGTCACTTTGCTCGAGAATGTCCAAGTTCTGCGGATAGTAAATTGAAGACTGGTCAACATGCACATTTAGTTTTTCATCCATCAAATGAAGCTGAAAAGGTTGAGAAGAAATCTGCTACTCTTGCTCATTATTAGACTGATACATTTGTGCATTCAAATGAATTTGCTTAGAATGCAGATTCAGCAGTTAAAAAGAATCATACTCCAATCTCAATTGCTTTAACTGTTCAACATGCTGATGATGACAGCTTTTTAACTGAGTCTGATTCTTCTTCAAGTGTATCTTTGGTTCAAGAAGAATTACCAAAAGTTTCTACAAGTTCAAAGGTTGATGAGTTTGAATGTCTTAAATGTAAAAGATTGCTTCAGCAGGTTGCAGGTTTTGAACAAAGATGTCAACTATCAACTGAAGAAATTATGGTGCTCAAGAAAGAGGTGGAAGATTTTCAAAAGAAGTATTATGAATTGGTTCATGTTCATGAAGATGTTTTGAAGGAAAATGCTCAATTGACTGAAGAGTGTGCGAAAGCTAAAGCTGAAGCTTTAGATGCAACTCAAGACTTTGAAAATTAGTTTGAGAAGAGTTATCCGGTTCAGCAAAAATATGAAGAAGCTACTGCTCTTATTGCAAAAACTGCTGTTACCGTTGAGAAGCTTCAAAATAAGATTTCTATGCTTCAAGATGAAAATGTTCTTTACAGAGACAAGAATGAAGTGTTAACAAAAGATGTTGAGATCTACAAGCAAAAGAGAGAAAATGTGCTTGAAGAATTATATGCTGAATGTGAGATCAGGAAGTTACAAACTTATGAGTATGATGATCTCAATGCAAAATTCATCACGTCACAACAAGAGGTGTTTGAGGGACAACAGAAGATTAATGATTTGAAATTGGAGATTTTGGAGTTATAAAGACAAGTGAAGAATTGCAATTTGTCACTGACATTGCTAAATTTCTTATACTAGCAGGATCATAGTTCGGAGAGTTTTAAGAAGGATGATATTCACTTGGTTCCTCAACCAGTGGATTTAATTAAAGTTACTTCTGCTCCGCTTGATTTTAAGACTGAAGGGTATGATTAATTAAAAGTTTGCTACTCCACCCAAGAAGAACAAGTCCAAGTCCAAAAAGAAGGAGAAACCTTTGGGTGAAGCTCCAAAATTTGTTTCAAAGTCTATGCTTCTGGAAAATGAAAAGGTGTTTGATAAGGTTGCTTCAAGTTCTTCATCTGCAACCGAAGAATAAAAAGAATTGATTGAGAAGAACAAGCTGAAAAATATCAAAGATAAATTCACTAGTGACGCTAAGTCAAGAGTTGCTTCGGGTTCTTCGTTCGATTCTTCAAAGACTCAAGGATTCAAACATAAAGGTTTGGGTTACGAAGTGAAGGAAGCACCAGTTCAAGCTAAGAAATCAGTGAAGGCTGAGAAGGTTTCTAAAGCAAAAGTTGCAAAGAAATCACCATCTCAGAAGGAATTTTCTTATTATTCTGGAAGATCTTTATCTTCAAGGAGTCCATCTCCTAGGTATGATTCTTCTGATGGTTTCTTTGATATCTTTTATTCTGAACATTCATCTGATTCTCAGCAATCAAAACAGTTTTCAACCAATTTTAGAGAAAGACTTTGTTATGTATGTCGTCAACCAGGACATCTAGCTGCTGATTGTCCGACAACTGCATATATCCACAACACTGCCAAGTATGTGGATAACAAATGTCAAATTTTTGATGAACCATCACTACTAGAAAAAGGGCTTTTCTTGACGCACGAACGATGACGCCCGGTTTTTAATGACACGCAAAAACGCATGTCACAAAAAAACTGTCGAGAAATAGAAAATCCTAAGGCTAGATGACGCACATTTTTACGCGTCATAAAATTTCTGTCGTAATTTGAAAAAAAAAACACGGAGTACACTTAAAAAAACGCGCGTCATCTTGAAAGTGTCGTTTTATGTTTTTTTTCCCTCTAATATTTTCCCCAAATTTTCATTCCCGCTAAGTTTTTGCCCTAAAATTTCATACCCGCTCCATTACTCACCTTCTTTCTCCAAAAACATTCATTCCCCCTTTCTCCATCGCCCCTTCACGCAAAGCCCTAATCTCTATTCATCTGATTTCTTGGCCGTGCATCATCCTTAATCCCTTTTCTACTTGATTTTTGCCTTGGAAATGAAACCTTCAATGATGGGGAACAACCCGATAACCTCCCGCCTGATATTGGTGACCTCCACGGGCTGAAATTGGTGGCGCCGCTCCTATCACCAAAATTCCTCCATCTCTAATCCTCTCGATGAAGAGCAATAGTGCTCCATCTCTGCTTCACATGGTGTTCTTCTCGACAAAGAGTAGTTTCCGATATTCGGAACGGATCAAATCAACAATCGTTGGTGTCGGGTCCGATATCAGGAACGAAGATATAGTCATCGTGCGAGCTCGAGGAAGTGTACGGATAGAGAGATTTGAACAAAAACCCTAATTTCTTTTCCTCAATTGGCGGTAATCGTCTCCCCCAGTATTCAATTTTCATATGTAAGTACATTTATTAAACCCTAACTTTTTTTCCTTCTGTTTGTTTGTGTATCGAGGTATCCTGAATCTCGATTAGAGGTGGAGCATTTTTTGTGAACTGGTATGTGATGAGACCTTGGGGGTATGTCCGATGCATTATCCATCGCTGTTGATCGACCTTGGTTTTTCTCAGGTCAATATTACTTTAAAAAAATGGTATGTTATACTCATTTGCTATGATTATTGTTTAATTTGATCGATGATTTTAGGGTTTAGGTATCTGTAATGCCCAAAAGAGGTGAGTTGGTGATTATCGTTATTTAGTTTGTTGCTTTCTAAACAAAAAAATCCTTAGCTAAACTTCTTGTTTGCAGTTCATGTGGCCTGTCACTCTATCAGATCATGAACCACCATGGTTTGACATTTAATAAGAGTTATATAATATATGAGGGTGGTTTGCCATTGATTGTTTCCTGTTTTATTGTTTAGGAAGATTTGCAGAATTTATGAGCTGGTGGTGAAAAGGGTGATGACTTGATACGAGTCTTGAGGAAATATACCTCTGTGAAAAAAAAAAATTACAGATTTGCAGGCTGAACTTCACGGTCATATTGCTCCTATCATTATCCCATTACTTTCTCCTATCAAAGGTTTGGCCACATTATGATGTATTAAGTAATAAACAACTGTAAGTAGGGGTGAGCAAAAACCGGTCCGACCCGTGAAAACTGATGAACCGAACCGGACCGAACCGTAAAACTTTTTATTGGGTCGGTTCTCGGTTCTTGAATTTTCAATTTCTAAGTTCCGGTCCGGTTCCGGTCCAAAAAGCGGTTCGACCCGTTTGGACCAAAAGAACCGTTAAGTGTGTAGACATGTAACTTAACTGCTTAAGAGTCTTTAGTTTATGTGTCCATTCTTAAATGGTTCACTGTTTTATTTTCATAATAACTACTTAGTAGATTTAAAAGTAATTTCAAAATATACGTGAGTTACAGTTTGAAAAAAAAACATAAAAAAGTTAATGTATAATAGATTAATACTCCTTAGCACCGACCGATCTTCTGTTTTGCATTGCGCCATCTATATAAGCAATGAATATTGAATAATGATTTTCATCAAAACAAGGTTTTTGTTAGACTTCTTCATTATTTACAACAAACCAGTGAACACATTTTTTGTTTTTATGTTAGACATTTTTATTATTCGGTCCATACTCCATAGCCCATAAATGAAATTCATCAAATAAAGTTTTTATTTTGGTTCAAACAGAGCAGATAGATATCGGACTGAAGTGGATAGACATAGTGCAATGAAGGTATCAAAGTTCAAAAGAATTTGTGTTTTCTGTGGGAGTAGCCAAGGAAAGAAGAGCAGCTATAAAGATGCTGCTATTGAGCTTGGCAAAGAATTGGTATTTTTCCTTCTTTTTTGGGGATTTTCAATCTGTTTTCTTGCTATTTTTAATGGGTCTCTTGAAAAAAGCAATTTTTTGTTCCAAATCTTGTTTTATCTGACCAAGAGTTTTTTTTATAAATTTTAGATTTTTAGAAATTGAACATAACTACTTTTGCTTCCGATTTTAGGGAGTAATGATTTTTTTTTAAAATGAACATGCATAACTACTATTTCCCTTTGATTTTAGGGAGTATTATTTGAAAGAGAGCCATTTGAAAGCATTTAGATTTTATATACTGTAAATGAAACAGTATGCCTCAGTTATTTAGTGTACCTGATCTTTATTTTGCTGAAGTTTATGGGTCTGTTGCCCTGCATTATTTGAAAGAGAGCCATTTGAAATCATTTAGATTTTACATTTGCACAAAATTTGTTTGTGTTATGATAAATTGGGGACATCAGCTTATGAATTTCAGTTCATTGACAAAATCAGCCCTAAATTTATAAAGGTTTTCAAAATAGGGGTCAATTAAGAGCAGGATTGTGTGTATTTATAACCTGGTGTTGCTGTTTGTAATAGCAAGTAAGCTTAATGCTGCTAGGTCAAAGCATTCAGTGACAGCAAGTAAGCGTACGACCATGTGATTTTAAAATGGGGAAAGTTTTATCTACCCTTCAGACGTTTGAATGTGTTTACAGGAAGATGATGAGGTCCCTGTGCTTGTTCCTGGTGAAACCTTTGAAGTTGCTGCCGAGGAAGGACAGAAATCCTAGGAATTTTTATGGTATGAGGTCACTCTTTTATGTTCTTTTATTATTTATGAAGAAACGCTGGGAATGTGGCATTACTCCTTTGTTGTCAACTGTTGTTGCAGGCTCACTGCAATGTTTGGATTTATTAATTTAGGTATGTTAATTTCTCAATCATTAGAATGTATAATCTAGTCGGGTGCTTCTTTTTTAAGCCATTGTATGTCAGAACTATAATCATGTGTTGTATCTTAAAATGAAGGTGTCCTACTAATTTTGAACTTTTGATTTTTTAGACACCGTAGATTCATCTGTTAAAGAGCAGTACTTTTCTATTACACTGTCATTTTTTTCCAAGTTTCAACCATGTAGTAGTGCAATGTAAATGGCCTTGATAATGCAAGTTTTTCCCTTCCTGCTTCCGCTGTTTTTCCTTTCCTGCTTTTGACCATCCTTTTTCCTTTTTGTAGATGGGCTTGATAATGCAAGTATGGAGATGGAAGAAGCTAAGGTTACATGTAGTTAGTGCAATGTAAACTAATGTTACATTTGTAATGTTTGCTCTATATATGAAATGTATTATTTTGCTACAAGTGTACTGTATTTTGATTAGGAGGTTGATTGTCATTAATGTGGAAATTAGTGAATCTACAAAACTATTTTTTTTTAAAATTTTGTTTTAATTCATGACGCGCATTTATGCGTGTCATAAGCATATTTATGACGGGGGCTTCCTTGACACGTTTTTTATGACACGCTTTGCGCGTCATAAAATGCGCGTCATTGTTCACGCGTCAGGAAGCAGATGACGCGCATTTTGCGCGTCAAGAGGATTCTTGACCCTACCTTCCTTGACGCTTTTTTGCGCGTCATCTGGGCCCTTTCTTGACGCGCAAAAAGCGTCAAGAAAGGCCATTTTTGTAGTAGTGCATGGTCCCCAAAGATTAAATCAACTCGTAAATCGTCTTGGTCTAAATCAAGTACGTCGGTTGAATCTGATTCAGGTTCCGATCAAAAATTAAAATTTTTACAAATTTGGAAGCCAAAGGTTGTTTCCAAGGCCAACAAAGACTTTGTGGAAGACACCGGGCGACCCGACGCTATTGATTCGGGTCGATCCCAGAGCAACTAATGTTTTATTTGGTGTCACGCAGGTGTTTCAGGAAGACCTTTCGGTGATTGCATAATTACTGATTGTGAAATATCTTTTTTAATTAAATTGAATTTCAAAATCAATTTTATTTTCAAAAGGCTACACTGAGAGTATTTGTGTTGGTTGATCAATTTTTCTTGGTTTTTTCACTCCGTCTCATTCTGAGGGGGAGTTTGTTTTTGCAAAAATACAAAAATAGTGTGTTGTTTTTCATATTGTAAAAATGAAAATCTATAAATAGAGTTGTCATTTTTAGGGGGAGAAATTTGAAAAAGACAAAAACATTAAAAAATGCAAAAAAAGTCAAAAACATTAAAAAATGAGAAATTGTATCCGACATGTTTGGGAAATGATGGTACATTGGCTGACATTGTCTGACTCATGGATAAAGTAAGTGAAAAAGCCATAAGACCATTTGATCGATGTGTAAGGTAGGCTCGGCTAATCAGAAAGTATACAAATGTGATATACACTAAATCTGATGCTTGACTTAGTGGAGAACATCTTGATGCATATCTCATGATATATCAAGAAAAAGATATGTGAAAGATAAAATGAGAAGTCACTGTGTATACATGTGTTCATTTTGCAAAGATTTAAACTTGTTTGATTTTCTTTATTTTATCAAACGATCGGACTTTCTCTGCGTGTCGAAAGACCGATCTGATCGTTGTTCGTTTGACGTTCTACTTTATTTTCTTTGGTGTTTCGTATAACTCATCGGACTTTCTTTGCGTGTACGGGAGTACCGACCTGATTGTTGTTGAGTTATACAATTTCAACTTATTTTATTTTCTTATTTTATTAAATCCGAGTCCTTATCTGCGTATCGAAAGATCGACCTTAAGGTAGACGATTTAACGTTCTTATTTCTTTTTGCATGGAACACAGTTGACTATATCATGGTTACAATCATTATGTGAGTAAAATCACAAATGAAATCACAAAATTTGATAAGTAAAAGCATATCTGAGTATGTTTGATAGTGTGGGGTACACTGGTCAATGCAAACTTAATCAATACCTTAACATATCCAGATGTTATGAGTATGATTCTGCCAGAGTTTAAATTTGGACAAATTATATCTGCAATCGACATGGATTATGTGCGTCAATAATTGAAATTGAAATGTAGTTCAACATGTTATGACCAATATGATTCCAAGTTGTGATCTTTCTCACAAAAGACAAAAATAGTGTCTCGTTCGATATTGTTTTATTTTTCTTATAAGAAAATACCAAAAAGATTTTAGGTGTTAATATAAAGTTTCTAAAAACCAAAAAGATTTTGTTTCTTATTTGTTTTCGATTGATCAACACGAAATACAAAATCAATTTCCAAAATCAAAATATCTTGGAGTCTCAAAGAGACATTTTGCACCAAGATTATTTATGTTGGCAGGTTTCTAAGTGGGAAGAGAACATGACAACTTCAAGTCTCCTGAAGATTGTTGATAAAGAGATTATACACGATGCAATATCAAGTATTCAAGATTGAACTCATTATCAAGATCGAGGAAGAGTTTGATTGAAGATACAAGATACAAGTTTAATGGAGGAGATGATACTGCACATGCCGAGGGGGAGTTTGTTGATACATGGTCCTGATCGTCATGTGAAGTATCGAATACAAGAAGAATCACACAAGATTGCTGAGGTCCGAACTCAGGCCGAACCTGGAGTTCGGACATGGCCGAACATTAGGCCGAACCTGAGGTTCGGACCAGCGGGTTGAGCTGACTATAAATATGTTATCTTGTGTAGAATTCTGAAGCTTCGGAGTCATATCTTCTCTGTGTACTTTGTGGTGATCTCTGTGGTTAATACAAGTCATTTGTATTTACTCTCTATGTTTTACTCGTTTACATTGATTTCATTACGACTAAGTAGAAGATCCACACGCTCAAGCAATTTCACGGTGAGCTTAAACAATGAAGATTTTCCTAACGAGACATTTACTCTATCGGATTGTATAACTCTGGACACGTTCATTTCGATATCTATTTACGCGAATTTCCTTTCCAAATCCGGTCAAGTGTGCTAAATATTTCTCTCTGAATTCTATACTTTCCATTACGTTATTTGCAGCCACCTTGCTGGTATCTTCACCAGTGCCATATTAAACTCACATGTCATTCTCGGGATGTGTAGTTACGACTATCACAAGCTTGTTATCCCATCGCCTACTCGAATTTACGAACTAAGCCGTTGGCTCTTTTACTCTATTTGCTATTCTCATGCTTGATGCCATGCGTAATCATGCAGATCACTTTTCAATATTCGGTACCTCATAGTTACACTTTTATTTTGTTGGATCTTCACTCCAAATTTTTGGATTCTTTAGCGATGTAATGTGCATGATGATATGTTGTATGATACTGAACTCCAACTTGAACTCGAACCTAATTGCCTATATGATTCATTGAATTATTCTTAACAGAATTGAGTAATTATTTTCTAAAACAAATTGCTATGTGTTGCGTTTTAAACGACAAGCTCTTGACACTACTACAAAAAAGGCCTTTCTTGACGTGCAATGCGTGTTAAGAAAGGGTCTTCTTGACACGCAAATGCGTGTCAAGGAAGCCGGGGTCAAGAAGCTTCTTGACGCGCAAACAATGACATGCATTTTATGACGTGCATTGCGCGTCATAAAATGCACGTCAAGGAAACCCCAGTCATAAATAAAGATGACATGCATTTTTGCGCGTCAAGAATTTAAACATAAAAAATAAACAAAAGTATTTTTAATAGAATCAATAATTTCTACATTAAATAAAAATTAACCTGATATTACAAAATAAAATACACTTATAGCAAAATAATGCATTTCATATATATAGCAAACCAATACGTTTCATACATTGATATATATCGATCTACACTCCCAAAAATGTCAATAAAACTCATATTTGTTTAAGTAGTACTTGCACATATCTTGAGTTGATAGCAAGATTCTGCATTTCTAGCTCCTTCCTCGATGAAAACATGTTAGAACATCAACTTTGATTACCTGTGATATATCAAACCAAACATGAATCATCTCAATGTGATGTTCAACCTTAAACATCATTAAAAGTAGAAAGGAACTAATATATTATATATGCATAAAAGTGATATCCAAGCAATATAATGATTGAACATACAGTTTTACGAAGACCAACAACATTAGTCTAAGTTCATAGATTATAGCAAGATGAAACAAAAATCATAACGGATACCTTATAAGCGGAATGCCTACAACCAAGAGCCACACACGGAAAGACGCCACTCTAATAGCGCATCTTCTGAATGAGACTTTGTATAAATATATTTTAGTTGTGTGAAGACATAAATGGTATGCTTAAACAAGCATAACATTATTTGAAAAAGATACAATAGTCAGCAAGAAGAAGTGGGAACCTTTTGTGCAGGTTCCAGGCCCATCAGCAACCTTTCCAGCTTTGCCTTTGCCTTCTGCACCTTCATCCTCACTCCCACCTGCCTGTTTTCTTTTGCCTTTTCCACCATTCGCATCCTTTCCCATTGTAGTTCAAGCTTCTAAAAAAAAATGTAAAGATAAGATCAGTGGTTCAATGGGTTAAAACGGGCTGGGATAACCAGCTAACACTATTGCCATCTTTTTTAAAAATAAAAAATACTGTAAAACGGGCTGGGATAACCAGCTAACACTGTTGCCATCATGAACAAAAATATTGAATTCCTCTCCCCAAATCAGATTTCTTGAACCAAGAACCAAGAGTGAACTCAACAACTGTGTTTTTGAACTACATACAACTGTGTTTTTGAACTACATTTAACGTACGCATGACATTGGCGCGATCTATAGCTCCGCCTTTGCTTGAACAGTATAATTGGTTAAAGAATACATGGATACAACATAAGATACCTCATTCTTTTCATTTTCCATCAGTTTATCCATTAGTTGAAGAAGTAATAACGCATAACATCATCATTTAAACAAGAACAACAAAAAAATAAGGAATAAACAAACTTTGGGTCATTTGTGAAAATAAAATATACAACTGAATGTACCTGGTTACCCCTTATGCCAAAGTACTCCATGTTCAATTGTAGGTCTATAATTTGAACGTTTTTTACACTTTTTGTCAGCCTTCTTTGATATATATTCATGCTCTTGCACTCTGTAATAAGTTAAAATGATCAGATCTTTTCTCAAAATGATCCAAAGGCAACAAAATTTTTTTTCACCGCAATCTAAGAGGCTAACCACATCAATACTTTAATCAAAACATGACATTGAAAACGATAATTATACGATCAAACCTAGGTTTAAATTGATCAAAGCAAACAAACCTAGCGATAATAATATCTATCTTCCAAAACTTCATATGTGTAGCAATTAATGCAACTGCCCTTAAAAAAAGAAGTTTCCCTTGTTTTCTTCACCTCCATGATGTGATGCTGGCAACTCAGATTCATGCTTGGTAGTGTTAGCCATCCAATCTGCTGAAAGGGCTCGCATATCAGACAATATCCTGCAACACATAAAATTAAATATCATGTAGATTTATCACCAAAGAAAAAAAAAGTGCATATAAAGTGTTTAACAAAAATTTATTTTTGTCCACCAGAATTCAAATATCTAAAAAAAATGTGCATATAAACGTTAACCACTACAACCGATTTTTGCAGAGAAATCTACTCGTAAATGGGATATGTATAAATAACAGCAACTAAGATGAGTACAATACAACCTAACAAAAAAGTACACTAAAAAGATAGTAAAAGGAATCTACAACATACAAAGGCAAAAGGAGCAGAGACATTCACCTGTAAACATGAGATTTAAAAATAACAATAACAAAATATGAGCATAATGCTACCTAACTACAAATTACCCAAATCCAAAGATGTATTAACAAAAATTTAGGAAAGCATAAAATAAACTCTTATCATTAGCTCATGTCATATTCACTTTTTACCAAAGACATAAAAGATTCATCTAACAGTAACAACAAAAAGGAATCAACAGATGCTGGAAAAAGACTAACCTTTGCAAAGAGTATCGCAAAGACACACTAAAGGAACAACAGAGCTACCAGACACCTGCACACCTAAGGTATAAAAAAAATTAAAAATTAAACTCCTTCAGAAGAGTTATAACAGTAATGTAATAATATCAGCAGGTGATACCGCAGGTTCAGCAGGACATACAAGAATAGCACGTATATATTAAAAAGAGTCTGTTTTGAAGCATCTATTGCATGTTCAAGCAGAAGAGATGGCATGATACAGCATAAATTTGGTTTTTAGCAAACTGAATAGAACGGTAAAAGAGATTGAAAGAACTGTTGAGCAGTTAGGCAGTTTAAAAACAACCCTAGGACTTACTATAGGCTACCAATGGGAAAATGGTATAAAAGACAGTGTTTTTTTGTTCCTCAACATTAAATTCAGTCGACTCCAGCAGATTATGACCTATTGATGTCTAATTTTTAAGCTATTGGGCTTTTACTGGGCCATAATAACCAAATAAACATGTTGCTAACTCAGATGAGTGAGGCGTACGCCTCACTTCCCAAAAATGCCTCAACATTTTTTTACCGCCTCGATCAACAGAGGCGTACGTACCAATAGCCTCATACACGTTTTATGTTCGCCTCGCCTCGAGGCTTTTAAACCATGACGATTATAGGAAAATTTTGTTTCCATACAAATACTACTATAAAGGATATCGCAGAGCAATGAAATAAAATAGAGTAGAAGAGGTTAGAACATGCCTGTTATGACGTAACCTAGTTCGATATAAATACTGTGAGAAACCTGTAGGTTTAACATATAGAAGGTCATCAACTAAAGAGAAACTATTGTAGAAGCATATTCTTATGTTACGTTGTGTCTCGTGTATTGTATCTATGTAAGAGCATATGTGTGTGTGACTATGAGGGCAGCGGACCAGTTGGTCCTGCGTACCAAATGGTTCGCCTGGACCAGATGGTCCGGATGTGGTCCACAGCTCATTTAGTCGTATCTATAAATAGGTAGCATGTGTAGAGAGTTCAACACTTCTGAGAACTACTTGCCATATTCTACATTTCTGTGTGTGTTTCTGTGTGTGTGCTCTCAAGGTTTATTAATACAAATTCCATTTGTATTTACTTGTTTGATCTTGTCCTCATCTCATTATCACGTGATTAGCAAACGATCCATCGCTCCTTGCATCTACAAGTGGTATCAGAGCTATCTGGTTCCATTTGCTGATCATATTCTGTGATTTTGGAGATTTTTAGAGAGAGAAAGTGTGGGGTTCTTACATTTTTCATCAAATTCTTCCAATTCTGAGTGCTTCTATGGTGAAAAATGATTTTCGAGTGTTCCTATAGTGTTTGCGCACCTTCGTGATCCAAGTTTCAGTCAAAATCATCAGAAATTCGAAATTTCAGGTTCATTCTACGAGAAACATTCTGGTCCGCCCGATGAACATTCTGGTCCACCGTTTGGTCCGCTGGGCAATATTCATCGAACTGGTCCATGGCGGTTATCGCGTACCAGTTTGATCCGCTGAAAAATCTGGTCCGCCGTACCAGTTTTGGTCCGCCGTATCAATCTGATCCGCAGGTATATTCTGGTCCGCTGAGGTATAATCTGATCCGCTGAATCGTAGTTTGGTCCGCTATTTGAACTGATCCGGGTTTTGGTCCGCTGAAAGTGATCTGGTCCGCTGAAAGTGTTTTGGTCCGCTGGCAGAAAAGTGTTCATCACTAAAACTAACGTAACTTGAGAACCGTAAAGAGTTACGGAACCCAATACCAGTCAAAATGTTCGTCTCGACGAGATCTAGGATTTGTACCAGCCTATGGCCAGTACCGTCCAGTTTTGACCCCCTAAATCCGCTTGGAAGACCTCCGTTTTTTAGTTTAAAGTTTTTGAAGTGTCATATTTCGGAAAATATGTCGGATTTTCAAGCGTTTTCCGCGATTCAAAACACGATGCAAGCTATCATTAACTATGATAATGAGATAGGAACAAGTCAGAAAGTTCCGAAATTGCTCAGATTGGAAGATTATCATAGTTGGGTGAAGCGATTTAATGCATATGTTGGTGCTAATGATGTTGATTTTTGGATATCTTACAATAATCTATACGAGTATCCAACAGGAACAAATGGAAGGCCAGATTTGCAACAAAGTCTTACTGGTGAGCAAAAAAGGCATATCAAGCAGAACAAAAAGCTTATGGTGCTTTAACAATGGCACTACCTTCCGACTTATTACATCAATTTTCTGCGTATACTTCTGCAAAAGAGTTGTGGGATGCAATTCAGAAACGATGTGAGGGTAATGATCAATTCAAGAAAAGCAAACAAAAGGTTCTAAGAAAAGAGTTCGACAATTTCAAGCATTATCCAAATGAGAATATTTCGAAGCTTATTACTCGGTTTTCACATTTATTAAGTGAAATGGCTTTAGTTGGCATCAAAAAGGAAGAAGCTGATATGAAAGAGAAGATATTAGAGGCGTTACCTGAAAAATGGGAAAACTATGTAATGATGATTACTCATGATAAGAATTTTCAGGGTTGTCATTCATCAATTTGATTGAGCAGATACAAGCAAGAGATATGGAGTTGAGTGTCAACAAATCCATGACTGCACAAATACAGAATCCAGCTGCATATCGTGGTGAAAATGATTCTACCATAAATGCTAAAAAGTCAAACATTTTCAGTGAAGGTCCTCCTACTGCATTTATTGCTGGAAAATCTGAGACTTCTAGTTATTCTCCAGGTTGTACTCCTACATGTCCAAATCAATCATCAAAGCCTAAAATTCCTGACAAGGCATCTGAGGATTTAGCTTCATTGCTATCTGCATTTATCTCATCGTCAAATGGTTCAATTTTTGGGAAAATCGGAGAAGCTGATTTGTTTACAAGTGATTTAGATGAGTTGGATGATGATCAATTGAATGAGTTAGATTTACATTGGCAATTTGCTATGACTGTTGAAAGAGGAAAGAGATACATGAAGAAGCATGGTAAACAATCTTTTCTTCCAGGAGGAAAACTTGGATTGGATAAATCCAAAGTGAGGTGTTTCAAATGTTCACAGGTTGGACATTTTGCTCGTGAATGTAAAAATCCAAAAACATCCGTATCTTCGTCCTCAACAAACAATTCAAACTCGCAAGCCTTGATTTCACAAATGGATAAAGATTATGATTGGAATAAGGATATTGAAATAATGGACGAGAGACAGATACAGTTGGCATTAAATGCTCTCCACAATCTAGAAAGTTCCACTTTTAAGTCTGATTCTAATTCAACTTCTTTTTCCAAACCTGCTTTGGTTTATGATAGTTCTCTAAATAAGTATGTCGAGTGGTATCCTGATGAATCTGCATTTATTGCTGAAGTTGTAAGGAAGGAGGTAAGTGATTCTAATTCAGAAACAAGTTCATGTGAAACAGTACTGAAAGATGGAGTTGCTGAACTTACAAAAGATTTACAAGAGAAATGTGAAGCATGTGTTGTTGCAAATGATAGATTTGAAACTTTGTTGAAAGATTATGGTTTGATTACTGAAGAACTCAAAGTTGTGATAGCTGCTTTGGAATGTTCAAAACAAAGATGTGCTGTTTTAGAAAAAGTCAATTCAGAGTTGGTGCAAGAAAAGGATAAATGGATTGCTGACTTTGAGAAAGAAAGGGCTGCTCATCTTGATGTAGTTCAAGATTTTGAGAATCTATTTGAAAAGAGTTATCCTGTTCAACAAAGGTATGAAAAAGCAAATGCAATTGCTGTTGAAGCTGCAGATAAAATTTTAGAGCTTCAAGAAGAACTTTCAAAGCTTCGAGATGAAAATGTTCAGATGCGTGAAAAGAATGACATTTTAACAAAAGATGTTGCTTATTTTACTAAGAAGTGGGAGAAGGTTCATGCTGAGCTAATGGAGTTATGTGATACCAAAAGGCAACTGAAGGCTGAATACAATGAATTATCAGATGATTTTATTGGTACTCAGAAAGATTTGTTGGCTGCTCAAGTCAAAATATCTGAGTTAAAAGTTGAGATTCTCGCTCTTCAAAAGCAAGTAAAGAATTCAGCTATGTCTCCTACATTACTGAATTACATTTACAATCAGGAAAAGAGTGACGAAAGTGTGAAAGAAGAGGAATTACATTCTGTTCTAGCTCCAGTGGTTATATTAAATCCTCCATCTGTGTCACTTGATCCAAGAGAGGAATTGCAAGAGTATTCTAAATTTGCAACTCTAGCCAAGAAGAAGAAAAACAAATCTGAGAAAAGGGAGAAGAAATTGGGTGAAGCTCCAAAGTTTGTTTCAACTTCCAAAGTTTTGGCAGAAGAAAAGATTCGTGAGAAAGTTGATTCTGTTTCTTCTTCAGCCCATGAAGAAGAAAAAGTTTTGATTAAGAATAACAAATTGAAGGCTATTAAAGATAAATTTACTAGCGAAGCTAAAGGAAGAAAAGTTCCAGAGTCTTTTTTTAAATTCTTCAAAAGTTCAGGGGTACAAGCATAAAGGTCTTGGTTATGATGTTAAGGGAGAATCAGTTCTTCGACCACAACAAGCAAAGAATGTTACTGGTTCAAATCAAAAGAACAAATTCAAACAGCAGACAAAGAATGTCTTCAAATCAAAGGATGTTGATTACTATTCTGGAGGATCTTCTTATAGTTCTGGTTATTCTTCACGAAGTCCACCTCCAAGGTATGATTCTTCAGACGACTTGTTTGATTCCTTTGGTTCTAGAAAATCTTTTTGATTATCATGATGTGTTCAAACAGGACAAGAGAAATCTAAAGAATTTTGTTGATAAAAATCAAATTTTTGAATCAAATCTGGGTAGCAGTTCCCTTAATGTTTTTCACAGGAAGTGTTATGCATGTCGTAAACCAGGACATCTTGCTGCTCAATGTCCTACGAATGCGACTACTGACGCTTATGTGAACAAAACTGCTAAATATGTGGATTTAAATGGTCATATTTTTGATGAACAACAACCATCGATGTACAAATCAACTAGTAAGCCGTCTTGGGCAAAGACGCAAGTTGATAATTTTGTGGATTCATTGAAAATTTTTCAATCGCCCAAGATATGGAAACCACGAGCTGTTTCCTTGGCAAACAAAGACCATGTTGAAGACACCGGGCGAACCGAGACTGTTGACTCGGGCCGATCCCAAAACCACTAATGTTTTATCTGGTGTCTGCAGGTTTCTTCAAGAAGAGCTATTATGCATGTGTTGCTAGTAGTGAAGATCTTGCCTAATTTAGTGTTTTAACGACATATCATTTTCAAATGTTTTTCAACCGATTTTTTCAAAACTAAAACTGCAAAGTGTCAGTGTTGGTCGATCAATTTTCTTTCTTGTTCATATGTTTACATTTTGTAGTTGTTCATATTTTTAGAGGGAGATAATTGAAAATTCAAAAAATAGTGTTTGTTTGAATTTTAGGGGGAGAAATTGGAAAATATAAAAAAATTAAAAAATTGAGAAATTGATCCGACAAAAGCGAGAAATGATGGTACATCAGCATATATGTTATCTGCCATGGATATACTAAGTCTAAAGGCTGTAGGTACTTGCATAATCTGTGAATGTGCATGACTAATCTGATATCTGCAAGTAAGATATAAACATAAAGCTTGCCTGATGATCTTTGGTTATTTGCTTATTGATGAATGCTGTGTGATGATTCCAAAAATAGAATAAAGAGATATCTTGATGAATGCATGTTTTCATTTTGAAAGATTTAAACTTGTTTGATTTTCTTTATTTTGTCAAACGATCGGACTTTCTCTGCGTATCGAAAGATCGACCTGATTGGTGTTCGTTTGACGTTCTGCTTTATTTTCTTTGGTGTTTCGTATAATCCATCGGACTTTCTCTGCGTATACGGAAGTATCGACCTGATTGTTGTTGGATTATACAACTTCAACTTGTTTTGCTTTCTTATTTTCTGAAATACCTGGGCTTTCTCTGCGTGTCCTCAAGACCGACCTGATTGCTAGGTATTTGAGGTTCTGCTTTATTTTTGCATGACTCATCAAGAATGATTAAATCTCTAAGAAAGTTTGCTTCTATATGATAAACATGATGATTTACTAGTATTTCTGATAGAGTGGAGGCCGAGTTATCAGTGCATGATAAAATTACCTTAAGCATATCTGAAAACGATAAAAAATGATTGGTGCATGCTGAAATAAACATAAATGTTGTATTTGCGATTATCTTGGCTTGCATGCTGATTAAGACCGAAATTGAAATGTGCTAGATGCGTTATGTCTGATATGATCTCGTGTCGTGATCTTTCTCGCAAAATACCAAAAATAGAGTGTAATTTTGTATTGCATTTATTTTTCCATTTTAGTAAAATTCAAAAAGATTTTTGTTGTGTATTAGCATAACTTTAAAAAATCAAAAAGATTTTAGGTGTGTTTTGATCTAAAGTTTCTAAAAGCCAAAAAGATTTTATTTCTTAGTTGTTTTCGATTGATCAACACTTGATACAAAATCAATATTTCAAAATCAATATCTTGGATTCTCAAAGAGAAGTTTTGCACCAAGATTAAATTATTTTTGGAAATTCAAAGAAAATCCGCACTTTTGTCTTCTAAAGTTGCAGGTTTTTGTGTGTTAAGACTCAAGCATGGTGAAAGGGGGAGTTTGTTATATCTTTCACAAGTGGATCTTGAAGGTCAAAGATTTATTCAAGAATGATCCAGCCATGCAAGCTCTATTTCTTACAAAATTTCAAGTTGACGATCGGATGCAACATTGTTGAAGATTGAAGACTAGAGATTTAGTTAAAAAAGATACACTACACGTTAAGGGGGAGTTTGTAGAAGCATATTCTTATGCTACGTTGTGTCTCGTGTATTGTATATATGTAAGAGCATATGTGTGTGGACTATGAGGGCAGCGGACCAGTTGGTCCTGCGTACCAAATGGTCCGCCCGGACCAGATGGTCCGGATGTGGTCCGCAGCTCATTTAGTCGTATCTATAAATAGGTAGCATGTGTAGAGAGTTCAACACTTCTGAGAACTACTTGCCATATTCTACATTTCTGTGTGTGTTTCTGTGTGTGTGCTCTCAAGGTTTATTAATACAAGTTCCATTTGTATTTACTTGTTTGATCTTGTCTTCATCTCATTATCACGTGATTAGCAAACGATCCATCGCTCCTTGCATCTACAACTATAAACACACATTAGGTTTATGGTTAAGGTAGTAGAGAACCAAAAAATAGTTAGCTCATACATCTGGTAAACTCAGTAGGGAAAGTATTAAGTCAGAAACAGTTGAGGAAGAGGGGAAATTAGTATGTTCCTCAGGCAATCATATTATATTCGATGACATCGATCAGCATATTTTCCTGTACCATTATAATATGTTGTTACTATTTAATTATAATACAGACTATTTTATATCCAAAATGAAAAAAAGTATTCCAGCTAAAAAAATCTGTAGTCGTATACTGTAGGCGACAACAACAGGTAAATTATATACATCCGCTGCTATAGGAATAAGAATCCATAACAAACGGGCTTTTAGATATAAAAAAATCATACATATATATGGTTAGAGGACTTTATTTGAGCTATAAGTAATTTACCTATCCAAGACACAGATTACAGAGCGTACGAACCTGCAACAAGATAAATTAAAAGGGCAGCAGGTGCAAAAGCTACTTCTTTGTGAGATGGGCTTAGACCTTGAAACATGATACCAGTAAAGTTAACAAGCTGCAGTTAACAAGTCCAAAGTTCATTGAGTTTGTTTGTGAGATCAAAACTACTGATTCATCTCAAACACATACATATGCCTCAAACCTTTTAGAGAAGTCCTAATAACAAAACTTCTATAAAGTAATCCTTCCTGTCAAGATATTTCAAATAAAATAATTCTTCAGGCTAAGGAACTATAAACATCAAACTCAGTGATAGTTATGATAAATTTACAGATTGTTTAATTTCTTTTATCCTAATGATGATCTCAATATCAGAATCGATTTCAATCTCAATCTATCTTACAGGACTAGATTCAACATCAACCTATGTTACAAACCAAAATGAACAAACAGATATCTGATACATAAGAGAGATGTTACAGAACTGTATCAATTTTGCGTAATAATAACCCTAATCTAAGACGAAAACGGGAATTTAGGTAGGGAAAAGATGAGAAGAAGACATACGGATCAATTAGGGTTAGATTGGCGTGAAACTGGAGCATTTTAGCATTGTAGGAGCTAGCAATTCCGCCACCGATAACCATCAGTTTGCGGCTATCTCTGAACCTGCTTCCTGCCATGATTTGATTGCGTCTTGTTGTTGAGGTGAGGGGATTCGATTTTATGAGCTACGATGCTAGTGATGCCGAAGACCATAAGAGAGATGGCGAGAACGATATCCTTTACCGGAGACAAAAACGACCACGATTGTGAGTCAAATGGGAAACCCTGGGCGTCGATCTGTGTATTGAGAGAAGAAGGGCGTCGATCTGTGAGTGAGTAGAGAAAAGAAAAGGAAACGACGAGAGAAAATAAAACCATAGCTCGGATTTATGAGAAGCAGGGTCTTGATTTTTGTTTGGGAAGAACCCTAGCGGCGACAAAAAGGGTGAAGAAAGTGAGAAGAGACGGATACATATGTTGGGAAGAACCCTAGCGGCGGTTTTTTTTTTTTTGCGAGAGCGGGAGTTTTGGGGAAAATATTGGAGGTGAATTAGGGCAAAAATTTTGGGAAAATTTTTTGGCGGGAAAAAATTAAAAAACGACAGCGATTTCTTGACGCGCAAATCTGAAGTGTCCTCCGTGTTTTTTTTTATAAATTATGACAGAAATTTATGACGCCCATAAATGCGCGTCATCTAGCCTTAGGATTTTCAGTTCTTGACGGTTTTTTTATGACACTCTCTTTTGCGCGTCAAGAAAGGACCGAGTGTCATCGTTCGCGTGTCTAGGAAGACCCTTTTTCTAGTAGTGTGATTGGATTTCTCTTTAAACCTCAGTCCTTTTGTCACAAATCAGTGTGTTACTAGTTATATTTTAGTATGTGAATAACTGTTGAACTATTATAACCATGATAAATAGTTTGTTTACTTCTGACCTTCGCATGAGAAATGTTTACAAACATGTGTTTATGCATGCTAGATTTGAGAATACAATCCCATGTTAGGGTATAGAAACTGATTAATTATTGAAGTGTCGGTTTAAACATAAGTTGCGTAGAATTACATGATTATTAACGTGATTGAAACGTGTTAGGAACTAGAAAATGACATGTTGTGAATGTATTAACTTGATTGAGTGTGAATACCATACACCATACAAGGTCCTAAGTCTCCTACCTCGGTGGGAATGACAAGACTGTGTGAAGTTGCCCCGTCAACTTTGCACCGTATGGGTTGTGTTGGTTACTTTATGAACTTATATGCTAGAGATATGTCATGTTAAGGTCGTATGCTAGTATATAAGGTGTTGGGATAATTGTATGTGTTGTATGGTAAAACCTTTATGATAGATTGCATGCTAGTACTCTTTGACCGCATTAACCTTTAAAAGAAATCCTTGTAGAAACTCGTATGCTATCTGAAACGTTATTGCATGAAATGTGAATTTGAATGTTATTATGAATCATGTGAACTTAATTGGTCATAACCTCATAAAGTACTAAATGAATCAGTGGGTCCTCATGATAAGTTGATCAGTCTTGTGTAATCCTATGCTAGTTGCTAACTCCTAGGTAAAATCTAGACGTTTACATTTTCGTTACACGATTGGTCTATTAAACAAACTCCGATTGACCTGCTGCACACACAATCTTCTCATACTCAAATTTCTTTCTCTTTGATTTACATGGGTTATTGGTGAATGCGAATTCCTTAACTAAAAACGAGACACGACGTGGGAACCTCACTCCCAGCATTGGGTACAATAGCTGGAAGCTACTCGGACGTATCATGATTCTTCTTCGTATGGAAATTTTGATTTTAGATACTTATATTATAGTGTCACTCTTTTCGGCCTGGTCAAACGACACGATTCCTGTATTATATTTATACAACTCTTCTCGTAAGAGAACGCCCGATAAGAAATCATTTTCTATACTCTGTATTCGAATTCCTTTCGAAAACCTCTAAACATTTGACATCTCCTCAACATCGGGTACACATTCTTGATCATAACATCAGTCACTCCATTTGGAGTAGGAAACCTGAATTCGTTCGATATGTTACTGTTAATTCGACTCTTCAAGCAATTGTCACTAATTTAAATTTCGGGACGAAATTGTTTCAACAAGGGGATAATGTGACGACTGAGAAAGTTTTTTTTTCCTCTTTGTGACCAACTCGTTAACCACGTTATGCAATTTTCGGGACGAAAATTCTTTAACAAGTGGATACTGTGATAATCCGTCTTTTAGGTCCTTCCCCGATTTAACGTAAACCTAAACTGCTTTAAATGTTGTGTGAACATTTATGAGACTGACTTGTGTTAACTGTATTATTTGGGTTGTGTAGGTAGCACTACGAGCATGCACTTGAGTCTAGACGTTTTATATCCTATGATTTTATGTAAATCATATTCTATAATTTGATGTGAACACTTTATCATTTTATGTGACAAGTAAACTTATGATTTTAGATGATATATGTATTATAAACACATTATATCCTATTATTTTATGTGACAATATGTCACGTAGTTACACGTAAAGTTTTATGAGTTATGTGAATATATACGTATCGTTATGATTTCATGTTCATCATTTTATGTGAACTCAACATATAGTTATGAAATTATATCTATGGTTTTATGTGAATTTAAATTACATATTTATACACTTTCATTCTTGATTTTATGTGAGCGACTTAAGGATTGTATCTTATAAACGTCAGCTTGAATATATCTTGATTTCACACGTACACTCACAGTCTAAGGTTTTGATTCCGTTAACTTCGTTAAGGCCGTTAACGCTTTTAAAAACCCCGAGGGACCTATTCCGTCAATCTTTGAAACTTTCTTTTTATATAAAGGTTGAGGGGTTAGCATTGTCATTTCTGAAACTTGGTTGCTTAATGTGTAAGTGTAGAAGGGATCAGTCCTGTCATTTGATGAAACTTGAATTAGACAGATCGTAACCTACGTCGGTGGCCTTTGAATTCCGGTAACGGTTTTCTTTAAAACTCGTATTCAAAGCAGCATCAGTTACAATCGATCAAAACGTTCAATCATTAGGGATTTGCAGATTCAGTTGATTATTCGCACACACCCTCACATCTGCATATCTCTCTCTCTCTCTCTCTCTCTCTCTCTCTCTCTCTCGGTCTCTCGTCAGTGACAATAAAAACCCACTGGAGGTCCCCACATTCGACCATTGCACCATTAATTGACCACCGTTCGGGCACCACTGTGATCGCGAGCCCCTGACGAGCAACCAGGAGTCATCATAATTTCAAAACGTGACCGTGCTCTCGGAGTTCGCTTTCGTGTTTCAACTCGATTTCGGTTTCGAAATCGTATCAATCTCTCACCACCGCTTCAAGGTAATTGTTTATTCATGTTATTCGCACCTTTCTATTGATCTTTTTCGTGATTCGCGATTTTCCGGTGACCGGAGTTCAGCTCCGGCGAATTTAGGGTTATGGGTGAGGGTGATGGTGCCCGACATGTCTAGAATACATGTTTTCTTTTTGCTTGATTTAACACAAACGAAAATAGTTTGGGCGGTTCGGTCGCTATTTTGATTCATAGGAGGCGCGGGTTCAAGTCCCGGCCTCATCCCTTTTAGTTCTATATTTCTCCTAAACCCGTTTTTTTGGCTACTGTTTGTAGATAAAAGACTTTCTGGTTGGGGTTTAAATCAAAAGGATCGCTGGCCTAGTTGGTAGATCGTTGGTCTGAGACGTAGAGGTCACGGGTTCGAACCTGGTGACCTCCATGTTTTCTGTTTTTATTTTTTTTGTGATTTTAAGAATTTGACAACCTAGAATTAGTAGCGAAGGTACCCTATATCGTATTTTAAACCCGTACAAATATATATATATATATATATATATATATATATATATATATATATATATATATATATATATATATATATCGAGCTATTAAATCCCGTAAATCATATTTTGAATTATAAGCATGTAAAACTTATCGTTTCGAATTAATATATATATATATATATATATATATAATTTTGGGTTTACAAAAGGGTAAAATATATATATTTTGCGTATATCAATATATAAATATAAATCGTTGATCTATTAAGACGATTAGATATTTTATGTGAACTTTTAAATAGGTGTATCTTGTTTTGTGAACCCGTTATTAACGTTGCTTGCGCGTTTGGTTTATAAATATTATATAAGTATATATTTATTGTAACCCTTATATTTAGAAAACACATATTATTGATAAATAATATATTTTTCGTGCCATTTCGATAATCGCTCGGATTTGGCAAACGTGTCATCCTCGACTTGTTCTAGACTTCACGATCATTCGTTTTTCGTCGGTTACGTTAGACTTAGTCGTTTTTAGTCGAACACACACACTTATATTATTATGCTCGGTAGGTGGTTGGTAGTACAAGCTGCTATTTGCTATTTTTGCTGTTGTTGATTATCTGGATTTGCCGTGCACCCTAAGGTGAGTTCACGACCCCATTTTACTATTTTAAATTTTGTTGGGGGAGATTAACTTGTATAAATTACAAAATTGAAATAATTAGACTTTTGTATATCACACGATTACTGATTACTGAGGCACACTAGACAACAAAGTCCTTCTCATGGTACCGTCTGTATTTGGTAATGATAGCAGGAAATGTAATGTAGTACTACTGGTTTGACAAACCCCACCCGGGCCAGTCGCGCTGATACGATTGGATATCGAACGGGTGTTATATTCGTCCTCAACGTAACAAGGCAAACTATAAGCAACTGTCAGCTTCGGTGACCATCAGGTATAAAGTTTCATGTATATAGCCTAGCTAGCTATCTGATATATATTAGTGATTATGCTCTTACAACTTGACTGTTGTTGAATAGTCAATCTAAAACTCAACTTGAACTGTTTTTGAATTGTTAAACCTATGAACTCACCAACCTTTGTGTTGACACTTTTTAGCATGTTATTCTTAAGTTGCAGATGATCGAGTATCACGAGTACGCATGCATGAGGCTTTGAAACACTTTTAGTGTCTTTGAACTAGCAACGTCACCTTGGGTGACGATGATTTTAAATAAATACTTTAATTGTATTTATGCTTCCGCATTTGTAAAACTTTGAATTTATATTTTAATGAAATATGAAACGTTTTTATTAATTACTGATCGTTTGGTGTAACTAATGGACGGCGATCCTGGTTTTGTCACGCTCCCTGCGGTGGTATTCCGCGCGTGAATTTTTGAGGGTGTGACAGTGATATTATTATCGCACGTTAATTTTATATCTAGAAACCACTCATAGTTTCCAAGGTCCAAATCAACCTTCACATAAAAAATGAAGTGAAATTAAATTACAGAATCAGATAAATAGTGAGGCTTGCTTGCACACTGCATAATTTGACTCAGCGACTGAATGCTACCATAGCTAGTATGTCTGGAAAATTCTTTAAATCTGAAAGACAGAAAAAGTATCCATTCAAACCCCACAATCAACATAGCCAGAATAGTGCAAGTTTAATAAGTTTATTACGGTGTTACAAAGATTGGTGATGAATCAAAATCCACACCTTTTATAAGGCTTCGACATGCTCGTAGCATGGACTGGGATGGCTTGATTAACAAACAACCAAATTACCATTTATGCCTTTCTGTTTCAAGTGATCATATGCAAAAACGATGTTGTAAAAGGTTGCACCTCTTAACCTCACCCAAAATGGTTTATATATCAGATTTCCTTTTATAATTTATTTGTTCTTTTACACTAATACGCCTAACTTTGAGGTAAATGTAAGATCAACTTGTTATCCCCATCTAATCAAATAGTTATTTCAATCTCTTGAAACCATGATAGATAGTTAAAAACAAACATCCAAAAACAACCTATAGATGCATTTTAAAACGTATGTAAAACAGGGCTCACATAACTCACCTGCTTGATAAACCAACTCAGAAAGGCAGAAAGACAACAACAACTTAGAGAAATAGAAAATTAAACTTAATGAGTACAAATTATACTGAATCAGACCATTTCAAAAGCCATAACATCAATGAGTTATGTAAACTCAGGCAAAATAATACATCTAAGCAAATGAAAATATTGGCGGATTGCAGAGCGAATAAAATGAAACGAACCTTGCAAAAGGGTAAAGCCATTGGAGCACTTAGCTACTAATATGAGCAATTGGTCTTTCTCCTGATTTTTAAACTCTCTTTGATGTAACCAACCTTTGGAACTTACCATCTGATGAAAATAAAGGTAAACTTGGATCCATTTCCATATTGATACCTGTAAAAACAAGTCATGAGAGGAAATTTTTAAAGTTAAGTTACTTCAGAATGTAAGTTTTATGTGAAGAATGTAAAGAGCAACAAATATAATAGCCAAGTAATCCATCCCATATGTGACATGCTCCAATAGCGATAACACCCCTGATCCTATCACTGTTGTTATAATATGTTTGTTCCTACAATTAACAGCAAAAGGTGAGCAAAAAGTGTTTGCAGTTCAACCCAGCCTGACCTGGCCCATTTTGACTCATTTCAGCCTGAACCCATATTCTGCCAAATTAGCTCACTGTGTGCATAAAATTATTTTCTCAGGTTTTAGATCACAATGAAAATAGAAACCTAATTTGAGCCTTATTTGCATATCCACATTCAAAAAATGGTCCTATTATGAGGTATGCATAAAAAGATAGAAACAGACAACTAAGAACTGTTTTAATGAAATTAAGATGTTCACAAAATCAATCATACATGTAAGAGGGTATTTCTACTTCAAAATATTATTGGTTAAACTCAACATATAAGATATTTGGTCTTGTTGAAAGCACTAAATCAACTAACTACAGATTAAGCAAGCTTATATGCATAAGCAAAATCATATGGAGTTCATTTCAATATAGATGCTATACAGTTACTTACAAATGTGGATTAGTTCCAGTTAAGGGATCTAGATTTTTAGCTCACATAACTGGCAAGACCTAAATTAAGGCGGCTATCATTCATTTCTAGTAAGAGAGAATTTGTAATGTTCTTCATCTCATCGGTTACAATAAATCAAACAAAGGCTTAGTAAAAGTTGATGATAAAATGAGCAAAAAAATACCATTCAAAATCATCAACACAATTCCATAGATTCAAATGGAGAATCGAAACAATATGAACCAAAAGTGACAAAATTAACGACGAGAATATGATACCTGTAGGATCGATTGATACGGAAATCTGTACAGCGGATCGATTGAGCCGTGGTAACCCTTCGATTCTGAGCTTTCGCGTTGTTTCTGTGCTGCTGCCGATCGATTTAGAAGCAGAGAAGCAGATCGATCGGAGAGAGCGACTGATCTCTAATTCGTTCGAGCGATCTGATGGATTCGAATTGAAGCAGAGATCGACAAATCTGATGGGTTGGAAAGATTAAAGATCGAGAGAAGGATCCGATCGATTAATATGACTTTAATTAGGGCTAGAAAGATTGAAGAATATTGAAAAGAAAATAACTTTTAAAGTTCCGGTTTATGATACCCCTCTTTCCTGCGGACGAGAAGTGCCATGTTTGCCGTAAGGCGTGTCTGGACTCGTTTGGGGAGCACGCGGTTCACTGTAAAGAGCTCCCGGGGTTCAAGTACCGTCATGACTGGGTCCGGGATGTGCTATTTGACATTTTCAGAAAGGCTGGGATTTCAGCCAAGAAGGAAGCCCCCCTCAACTTCTTAACTGACCCAAAAGAGGGGCGTTCGACCCTTAGACCGGCGGACATCCTGGTGTTTGGGTGGTCAAGGGGGAAGCACGCTTGCATCGATCTGACTGGGGTCTCTCCCCTTGCGGACTTTGGCTCTGGAGTTTTCACGGCGGGGCAGGCTGCTGCTAAGGCGGTTGTGGGTAAGGTGGACAAGCACGAGAAGGCATGTCTCGAGAATCAGCATGTGTTTGTCCCCTTTGCCTTTGACACGTTCGGGCACCTCGCGTCAGAGGCTGCGGACACGCTCGGGCGGATCCAGAAGGTTATGCATGGACATATAGCGACTCCTAGAGCTAAGAAATTTGTTTTTATCCGCTTAGGTTTTGCTATTCAAAAAGGGTTTGCGGCGCAGCTTGTTACCCGTTTGCCCCGTATGTCGGACTGAGTTATAACCTTTATTATGAGTTTTTGTGTTTTTGATCTATTAAAAATAAATTAATTGTTTTAAAGTACTAAAAAAAATAACTTTTAAAGACTAAATTATATAAAGTCACTAAAATTAAGAGTCACCAAATGTCATTTATCTTGTTGTGTTGAAATTAACATAAGATACGTTTTAATGTAAAATGTGTTTTAACAAGATGTGAACCCATCCGCGCGTTGCGGCGGGTCACATCTTATTTGATAATTTTTATTTTATTTAATGAGTATGAAAATGAAAAGTGCATAGTTAATTGATATGGATAGACTGCAAAATGACTGTCATTAGTTCTGCACTTCAGTATACAAAATGATCCATCTGTAGAATTTAAGTTAAAGCGTGTATCCCTGTGTACACAAAAATAAAGGTCATAGGGGATTTAAGTTAAATTATGTCATCCCTTACTATACAAAAGAAAGACCAAAAGTTTCCTGCATCTAAACTTCTTCTTAGGCAGCTTTCTCTTTGAGTTTCTTTAGAGTGGTTCCGTTGCCATCTGTATATCGATTGAAGTTAATTAGATTTTCAATTGTTCAATGACTGCTGGTGCATTGTGTCTGAGTCGGATGATGTATTTCATTGTTAAACATAGAAGAAAGAGCATTGGCTGAGGAATGGTAAATTAAGGTCCTTACTCTGTCTTTTATTCCCTTTCTGATTGTATACATGTATGTATAGTTTTCCATTGTATTTACCTGTCAATTTCTATGTTGCAGGTTGGCAGTTTTCTTGCACAAATTTGCTTAAAGGTAAGTACATTACCTGTTTTATGTAGATATATATTTAGATAGTCGTTACATTTCAATACTTATTATAATATCAGTTATTTAATTACATTTCATTCAGCTACCTGGTTACCTGTTGTGATAAGTCTTTAGTTCTTTTATAACATGCGTGGCTTTAAAGGACGTTCACGTGTGGCTAGGCCAACTTAGAATAATCTGCGTTCCCTTATACAGAGGGAGCAAATGAGAGTCAACCAATACTGAGCTGCTCAGAGGGACACCAAGTCACTGAACCAACATACCAGCAAGTTATGAAATACATTATGTTATTCAAGTAACAAAAAATACACTAAAACAACATGAAACAGTTACTGCATGAACAGTCTTCTGATGGACGAAACCGGAACAATTCATGTTGTACACTTCTAATTTGTTCTCAAATTCCAAACAATTTCTAAAATGGTGATAGTAAGGACCTTAATTTAAAATATTTATCCTGCCGCGGATCATCGTGATTTAATGTAAAGTATAAAAATTTATCAATCAATTCATCACAACCTCAATCTCTTGTCAAAATTAGCACAAACAAATTGCATAAGAAAAATAAAGGACTGATATAACAGAATCAATCATCCATTTCTTCAAGGCCCTAGAAAACTATTACAAAAAAAAAAGCAATCACGTAAGGAATCTACATTACTGATTTATAAAATTAATTACACTCATGAATATTAAACTATTTCACTAATAAAGAAGAACACATAGTTTAATTAGAACCTTACATAGAATCGGTCATCGATGTTTGTTTCTTTCTCCAAAAGCATCGACAATAGAAGAGGAAGAAAGCAAAATCCCCAAATCTGTACACCACACCATTGTTACCCTCTTATGGTCTCCAAAACGTAGTTAATTCTCCACATCACTTCCCTCTTGTGACAACGTGCAAAGCAGATGACAACGAATATGAAAATGTTAATGGAAAAGAAAATCCAGATGAAGTCTATAGGTAATCGATAGTGACCTAGAAGGTGAAGAACGACAAAAACAATCGTGCAATTCGCCTCTGCACTGCAAGTTGTGACCAAAGAAGGCACTAAATCAAGAGGTTTCGCTTGTCCGATGCTTTCAATCAGTGGATTTCGTCTCTAATCTGTGCTTCTAGGTACCCTAAATAAATGGCCTTTTCCTCTCAGATTTGTAAGCCCCACTTAGTTGGAATGTATTTTGAATGTCACCCATTGATCTGATAATCACACCTAGATGAACTGATTAGAAACACAAATGAACAAATTGACCAAGAAACAGACACCAAAGAAATACGAAAATAAAGGAACAAACATGCAGACAATGGAGAACACGATAGACAAATCGGCCATCAAAACGGAAGCATGTCGACTTAAAAACATAACTTTAGATGGGCATGAAGGATACCCACTTTTATGGGTAATAACCCCATTTTCTCAGATTCATACCCCCACAACCCAACACTCCCTTAGTGTGCACACCAAAAAGATTCTAGACAATTTTGTAATCATCACCTTCTCAATGAAGGTGTCTTTCTTGGTGATTTACCCGTAATTAACAGGCCGAATTGCTTGAGGAGAGATGATGCATCTAGGTACCATCATCAATTCCATGTAACCTACAAAATGAAGAACGGCGAAGCAATCAATAATCAACAATGAAGAAATCAACAATGAAAACTAAAGAATCTTAATCGTAACAAAAAGCACAGATAAGAGTTTTAACCCTGATTCCATGATGTTAGACACTAAAGAAGAAAAGAGAAGGAAAGTGAGGATTTGAGAGAGAGAATGAGATCTCTTGTACACCCACTTTAAGAAAATGACAATTGTAATCCTGTAGGTCCGGAAATCTCCCAAACACACGATATCTAATCAAACACGAGTGCGGAATCCTCGTATAAGATCGATTCAAGAAGAATAGTAGTAGAAGAGACTAGATCTATGAGAAAGATGAAGTCTTGAATGAATAAACACTACTATTGAAGCTGATCGTAAACTAGAAGCACCAAGAAATCGTAAACTAGTAATTTGTATTGAAAAGCTTACTTGAATCATAAACAAGTGAGGTTTATATACTACCTCATTACAAGAAATCGTAAACCTAGTAGCCCACATGGCCCAATCATAAACATTATATAAGCCCACTAACTAGTAAATAACAAGCCCAAAACAAAGATAAACTAAGCCCAACACTAATGTTCATGCCTTACATAAATATAGCCCTACAATCTTCCCCTAGGCATGAATCATTAGATCACTTACGGCAGTAGCAGATCAAACCTGAATGAGCTTTGTACGTTGTTGAACCACCATCCGTTCTCTACGATCCGCTTTGCAGCTCCATCAAAGATACCAACCCTTATAGCATTCTCCATGTCGTTTTCATCTCCAAGTATGGGTTGGGTGGCTAGGAGCTTGATGTCTCGCTCTCCAAATCTTAGCAAGTCCACTGGATCATAGAATCGGAATTGCCTCATCGGCTTGCAGAGCACCACCACTTCATGAGTTGTCGGATCGTAACACCAGCAATCAAAATTTCTGACCAGAGTGCCATCTTCGATCTCGTCCAACATGTTAATGACTCTTGTACGCTTAGTGGGTGGCCTCCTAGCTTCACCAATGGGCTGCCCTGTCACTGGGTCAGTCCCCGTCTCTCTCCATCTGACCTCTTTCAACTCAAACTCTGCAAAGTTGTTTTCTTCATGGCTCAGCAGGTTGTTGCGGATAAGATTTCCTTCAGGTCCATCCCATCTGGTTTATGAAGGGAGCTCTCAAAAGGCTTCTAATCTCAGGCTCAGTCCAGGAGTGGAATTGACCACGCGATTGATAATACTCCACAGGACTGTAGCCGTCACGGATCACGGTAAACAGTTTCTTCTCGTTGTCATAATGCCAACACAAGATGGTCTCACGACTTCCACGTTTGTCAATTGAGCTCTCACCCACATCAATGGTGTATTGAGTGGGGGCTGGTCCCTGGAAGAACTCCCTGAACCAGTTTTCGTGGCATCTTGGTGCCTTGGAGATGATTCTGCCACAGCGGGCGTAATCAGGCATATCAAAGTTCTCATCTCCTTCATCTGTCTCCATAGCATCTGCATCTTGCACCCCCTGTGACGAACCTTGACCTGGGGCACCTGAGGAGTTGGACCCCACAACATCCTTCAATTCATTGAACTTCTTCCTCAGGTCCACCAGCATGTTGTACAGATATTTCCTTCTGTCTTTGTCCGCCACCTCCTTCTCTCTCATATACTTGTTTTCTGCTTGAAGAGCCTTGATCTCATTCTCTCTAATTCTGTTTTGAGAGATCAGGAAATTGATCTGAGGATCAGCACTTATCCTCATATTTATTGGAAGCTCCGCTGCTTGAAATGGCCTGAAGCTAGGAGCAGCTGTAGGTGGAGTTATTACAGGTGCAGCGCTCACTTTCACTGGGCTTGGAACAACGAATGTGTGATCAACCTCCAAGAATTGCCTATCTTCCTGAACAGGGCTTTGTTCATTCAGAAAAGGGCTGGCATTCTACACAGGGGCAGGTTGTTCTTCATCAGTTGTTGTTGTTGTTGTTGTTGTTGTTGTTGATGTTTCAGCTTGACTGGCTTGGCCTTGTGAGCTCTGACCCACTTCTGGTTGAACAATCAGCACACTGGAGCTAGTCTTCTTGAAGCTAAATCTAACAGTCCTTGGGTCAGTCCTCTTCCTCGGAGAAGGTTCACGAGCAGGCATTGGATCTTCTGATACCTCAGTCAACTCAAATTGAGTGTCAATGTCTTGAGGTACAGAATCACCAGAGGAAGAGGCATTCATCACATCTCTTGATCTTTTCAGACTCAAAGGCCCCAAATCTCCATATATATCATCATCTTCTGGATCAGCAAATATGTCATCCATGACATTTTCTTCGTCTGAAGGGATTGCCTCATGATCCTTGACCACATTCACAGCTGGAGTCACTGCAATGTCTTGGTCTTCAGCCACTATAGCATTCACCACTGGCACGTCATCTTCTGGTTCAGAATCATCCATCACTTGTTCCCTTGCAACCTCTGGGAACGCACCCCTCTTAGCCCACTCCAGTCTGCCTTCAAAAGATTGCTTACCCGGTCTATCTTGGGTTTGCAGGCCAAAAACTCCGATGTCCATCACATTCACATCTAGTTTCTCAACCCTCTCCTCAATCATTGGATACTTCTTCATCACCACCATTTGGACGAACCTCGGTGTCATTAGAAACTGTTCTCTGGCACTTAGCGCTGCATTGCCTACCCAGTCAATCAGCATCATCTTTGAGAAGTTAAAGTCCCAATCTAAGGCCAATGCTACGAAGGCAGTTCCATGAATTTGGTTTAACTGATCGAAGCTCGTTCTCTTGCCAAGGAAAGATTTCTGCATGTAATGCGCCAGACACCTCCAGTAGTGCGGCAGAAGCTTCTTAAAGATGGGTGGAAATTTTCCTTCATACCCCATTGATTGCGCACCTGCCAGAACTACCTCCTTCGGATACTTGATAGGATGAGAAGCATCATCAGTAATGTTCAGCCCTTGCCTTATATCTTCTTCCTCAATAACAATTTGTCTGTTCTGGATCGTTGCTGTAATCCTTGTCTTGTCGGAATTTGCCCTAGCAGAACCCCAAAATTCCCTGACCAGCATCTCATCAATGAGTACATTCGTCCTCAGGGCATGGTTGATTTTACATGTGTTCATCCCAGCCACCAGAGAGTAGAATAACTCCATATGTTTTTCTGGCGGGTCTTCCAGATACGCCGGCATACAGTGATCCTGTTCATACTTTATGTCTTCAATAAGCATCTCTTCTGCCATCTGAGAAAGACAAGACATATGTATCAGACATATTCATCAAAACTATTTTGTTTGTCAACAATTTCTTGAAGTTCAATTGATTATCCCATTTAATTTGAAAATTTTCTAAAAAATTTCAATTGAAACGTTCAAGCAAAATATTTGATTTTGACTCACATGTTCACAAACATCATCAATTTTAACTTAAGTTTAATGAGAATTTTTTTTTAAAAAAAATATTAAGTGTTTAAGATTTTAAATCCCATTAATGTGAGTTTACGATTCAAAAATTGGGTTCACGATCCAATAAACGGGTTTACGATCCGCTATTGGGTTCTCGATCGGGTTTATTTTAGGTCCAATCGTAATCGACTTATCCAATCGTAAACACCAAAAATTTGTCAAGGCCCAATCGTAAACTGTTTTGTCGTTATCTCCAATCGTAAATATCTCGATCGTGAACGGGGAATCGTAAACAGAAATCGTAAACGTTCCAGTCATCGTCTTCTTCACCGAGATTATCGTAAACACCTGAAACCTCCATTAAACAACCTGCAAAATCTCGTAAACGCATCAAAGCATCACAAATATTCACCAAAACCATCTGTAACTACCTTTAAGAGTTTTTTTAGCACAAAAACGACTTCAACACTCGTGAAATCGTCTCGAAAACAATAGACACAGAGAACAATTGCGAATTAGGGCTTGAAACAGTAAAACCGAGAATACACCGATGATCTTAGTTTGAAACAAGGGGTTTTTTGTGTCTTCGTGGTCGGAAATGGATGACGAGAGCGAAGGTGTGTTTAGGTAGCAGAATGAGTGGTCGGAGATGGTTGGTGAGAGGTTTCCGGTGAGGGAGCGGCGGAACTAGGGTTTTGAGAGGGAATCGTAAATGGAGAGTAATGAAACAGATGGATCGTAAATGAGAAGAAAAACCGGAAACAAGGTTTTGTTTACAAAAAGTTTCATTTTGACCCCTCATGATTCAAAAACATTTTATTTAACACCCAAACTTCTTAAACAAGATAATTCTCATGAGTAATGTTAACGTTTGAAGATTTTGAGAATTTACGAAGCTTCCCCTCAGACTTAGCCCCGAGTAACTGATCTTGATCAAAAAATTAAATAAATTTTAAATATTTAAAGACCAAAAAAAATTAAAATGCACAAAATTTAAGATAATCTAAATACGAGACAAAAACATACTTACCTTGAGATTGATGTTTTTTATGGATCAAACCAGACAAATCTTTAACTGAGGAACCCTTTTCAGCTTCCGTTACTCGACGCTCTAGACAATTGCTTAAAAATTTTGAAATCAGATAAACTCACATCCAGTTAAAAATTTTAAAGTGCTTAAGCTGTGGTACATGATTACCGTCATGTTTAACCGTCCCCACACCCAATTGTTCATAGCAAAACCTACCCAACCTCAGAGTTTATTGAGGATTCACAAACCCCCAACTTGAGGAACCATGCAACACTGCTTTGACAGCCACTTATTTCTTATTTTCTTGAATTATCGGTTGGTGATCAGGTCGGCCGCATAAGCACGCAGAGAAGACAAACCAAATAATTTTCTTTTCTTTTTCTTTTTCACAATTTTCATATATATATATATATATATATATATATATATATTTGTAATTCTTTTTCTTTTTCTTTTTCTGTGGTGTTGTCATTTACAGTATAAACATGGCGTGTGAGAGAGTGAATACTAGGTAAATTACCACTCTCAACCTATTTTTGCTGGGTCTCAGTTTTTTAAACTATGTAAACTAGGATGGAAACCTAAACATATATAAGAGTTAAGATTACTGCACTTACAATGGATGATCATTGTTTTTGATTTAGCTTACCGAACATCATCTTTGAGACGTCTTTTTCACTTCTGCCTTACACGTGTCAGTCTCTGATCGTCATGGAAATTTATATCACTTCCTACCAACTCAAGGCAAAACAAAAGACATCATAAAAACCTCAAACAAATATTTTTTTGAATTTTCTGAGACAATTATATTTCTTCCCCTGTTTTTATGAGGCTTTTGAAAACAAACACTATTTTTTTTTTAATTTTCTATTTTTATATATATTTTTTAAAATTTTCTTAAAAAACAAGTATTGACAAATAAAAGTTGATCAGATCATTCCTCGAAGGCAATCATCCGAAGGCCTTCGACACACATTTCAAAATTTGGTCGCGGGAGGGGTTTTGTGAAAATGTCCGACACATTCTGATCGGAGCTTACCTTTTGAAGCTGAATTAGCTCCCGATCATAGCAATCTCGAATGAAATGTACCTTTATGTCTATATGCTTGGTTTTAGAATGTTGGACAGGGTTTTGCACAATTTCCAGAGCAGCAGCATTGTCGCAAAAGATAGGAGTGTTAACGAATTCCATACCGTAGTCTGTGAGCTGGTTTTGGATCCATACTACCTGTGAAGTACCGGCAGATGCTGCCACGTACTCTGCTTCGGCAGTTGATTTGGATACGGTATGCTGCTTCTTGCTCTGCCAGGAAATGAGTCGATCGCCCAGATATTGACATCCTCCAGTGGTTGACTTCCGATCCAAGTCACTGCCTCCATAGTCGCTGTCAGTATATGCATACAATTGAAAGTCAGTGTTCTTTGGGTACCAAAGACCAAGCCTAGGCCTGCCCTTCAGATACCTAAAAATACGTTTAACAACATTTAGATGAGAAAGTTTAGGGTTAGCCTGATAGCGAGCACACAAGCAAACTGCATGCATAATATCTGGCCGACTTGCTGTTAAGTACATCAGCGAACCAATCATTGATCGATACGTGAATTCGCTCACTGACTCCCCGTCTGCATCTGCTGACAAAAGAGGTCGGGATGCCATTGGAGTTGAAATTGGCTTTGAGTCTTGCATCTTGAATTTTTCTAGAATCTCATTCACATATTTGGCTTGGTGAATAAGAATCCCAGATTCATCTTGTTTTACTTGCAAGGCTAGGAAGAAACTCATCTCCCCCTGATCGCTCATTTCAAACTTTTTCTTCATAATCTCCTCAAATTCGGTGCACAATTCCTCGTTTGTTGAACCGTAGATGATGTCATCTACATACACTTGCACCATGATTATGTCCTCATCCACCCTCTTTCTAAACAAAGTTTGATCAACAACTCCTCTTGTATATCCATTCTCCACCAGGTGATTGGACAACGTTTCATACCAGGTACGAGGAGCTTGATGCAAACCGTACAAGGCCTTATCCAGTAGATAAACATGATCTGGATTTTCTTCATCTATGAACCCTGGTGGTTGGGTTACATAAACTTCTTCGTTCATCTCTGCATACAGGAAGGCAGTATTCATATCCATCTGATGGACTGTAAAATTGAGATACGATGCCACAGCCAGAAAGATCCGAATTGCTTCCAATCTCGCCACCGGAGCGTATACCTCGTCATAGTCAATCCCGTGAACTTGCCTGTGACCTTGTACTATTAACCTCGCCTTGTTTCTCACAATGATTCCCGTGTCATCCTTCTTGTTCTTATAAAGCCACCTCGTGGGAATCACCTTCTTGTCATCTGGCCGCTTCACAAGTCGCCACACTCCCAGCTTTGAGAACTGATTAAGCTCATTGTGCATGGCCTCTATCCAATTCGGATCTCTGAGAGCAACCATCACATTCGGAGGCTCAATCTGGGAGATAAAACATGAGTACATGCAGAAATTGATATTCCCCTGTGCGGCTTCTAGTTGAAACTCCTGCAGACACTGGTCCAAGTATGTTGCTGACTGGATGATCCTTGTTGATCCTTGATACCTGAACCTCTGGCACAGACACAGAAACAGGCAAATTAGAGCTAACAATATTATCATTTAAATCATTCATACCTGAGCTTTGTGGAATTTCTGAATCATTATCACAAGTTCCTGAAGTTCCCGGAGCATCTGCGTTGTCATTTGTAGGAACAGGAACTGGTGCCTTCTCACAGACTCTTTCAGTGTGAGGTCTTGATTCAGATGGCTGAGTGATAATCTCTTCTTCTTCACCTAAATTGTGAAGCTCATTCGAAAACTTGAATCCTTCAAACAGAGACCCATAATTAAAAATCCAATCAGGTCCGGTCCCTGCATCCGACGGATTGTCTTCAAGCCAGTCTACGTTGAACGCTTCAATGATCAAACCGGTGGTCTTGTTATAGACACGATAAGCACTATTTCCCGAATAACCAACGAAATAACACTCATCAGCTTTCGCCTCGAATTTCCCCACGTCGGACTGTATCAGTATCGTGCACGAACATCCAAATGTCTTAAAATATCCCACCGTTGGCTTTTCTTTATAGACAATCTGATACGGATTTTTCTCATGACGCTTGTTCAACAAAACGCGATTCTGCACATAGCACGCCGTATTGACTGCTTCAGCCCAGAAGAAGATTGGTAGTTTAGCTTCACACATCATTGTCCTTGCAGCTTCAATGAGTGTCCTATTTCTTCTCTCAGCTACTCCATTTTGTTGAGGGGTGTAGGGCGCACTGAACTGTCTATCTATTCCCTTAGCCCCACAAAACATATTCAACTCAGCATTCTTGAATTCCGTTCCGTTATCCGATCTGATAGCTTTGACCTTCTTGTTCAGCTGATTCTCTATGAGAGTGACAAACTGTTTCACTAGGGCTGGAGTTTCATACTTGTTTGACAAGAAGTAGACCCAAGTAAAACGTGAGTAGTCGTCCACAATCACTAGACAATAGGAGAATTTGCTAATGCTCTGAACTTGCATAGGCCCAAATAGATCCATGTGAAGAAGTTGTAGAACAGATGACATAGAATTTGCTATCTTCGGGCGGTGTGGCAACTTGTGTTGCTTCCCCTTCGCACATGCCACGCATTTTTCCACAGATGAGAAGTCTTTGATGGGCAGCTTTCTGACATGCTCTCCCTTTGCGAGCTTGGTCAAATTCTTCATATTTGCATGCCCCAGACGACGATGCCACAACATAGCCAAATTTTCGTTTTGTTTTGAGATGAGGCATGCTTCTTCTGACGTTGGAGGATTGCCCATGTTGAGAAGATATGAATTTGAACGTCTTGGAGTACGCATTAGTATGCACTCCTCGGGAATCTTCACACCGGGCTTCAAAATAATGCATTCCTTCCGATTGAACATCACAGAATAGTCTTTGTCACAGATCTGAGAAACACTCAGCAAACTGTGAGACAGTTCCTCCACATAGTGAATGTCAGAAAAAGACAGATTTCCACTTCTCACAACACCTTTCTTGCTAATTCTACCACCCACACCACCTGCAAATGAAACTCCTCCACCATCGAAATCCTCTACATCTTCCAAAAGGGACAGATCTGCGGTCATGTGTCGGGAGCAACCACTATCAACGTACCAGAGATTGTTGATAGATCTTCTTGGCTGTCCCTACAAAAATCAGAAATTAGTGAGATCCAGGTACCCAGGCCATTACAGATCTGGGCACACCTTTTGCATCAATGTAGTTAACTAATTGAAGAATCATTTCAGACTTTGATCCAGACACATTCTCATTTTGAATGTTGACTTTTGGTTTCCATGTGGTGGTTTTCTCTGGTTTCAACACAGTTGTTGAATTGTTGACAGTCACAGGTTTCTTTTGTGGAGAAATGACCTTTTTACCAGTTGGCTTTTTAACCGGTGTCCACTCAAGTTTCAGTTTAGTATACACAAGATGTTTTGTTTGAGTGACACCTTTTTGTTTCAAAACCTGTTGCTCGGCTTTCGCTTTGCCATTAGGTTGATTAGCTCTTTTTACTTTAGCCACTTGTTTTTCAACAAATTCTGGTTTTATCTTGTGGTAAACTCCTTTAGATACATAAGTTTGTTTTGGAGTTCTGGTCACATTCCACTTATCAACAACAGGCTTCGTCACAGGTGCCTTTGCGTTTGAAACCTTAGACTGTTCAGTCTTCATTGGTTCAAAACACTGCTTCCCCTGAAACACAGCTTGTTGCTTCTGCTTTTGTTTTTGCTTCTCTCCGGTCATCATTTTCTCTAACATACTAGTCCGTGGGTTTTGCGGATAGTATGGTTGGTAAGGTCTATTCACACAGTTAGCTGCAAAATGTCCTGGCTTTCCATATTGAAAGCAATTCATGAGTCTAGGCCCATTGACATGACTACAGAGGTACGAACGTCTTGGGTAAGACGACTTCCACTCTGGCTTATCATCCCATTTGTGTATAACACGTTGTTTATCCTTATCAGATTGTGTAATTAAACAAAATTGTTCCGATTTAGATTTGTTTGTTCTATTAAAAGCTGACACAACCTGGGGATAAGCAACAAAGTCTTTGGGCTTAGTCTCACGACCTATTTTTGTGTTAGGCACACGAATTTTAAAACCAGACACTTTTTCATTTGATTCAGAAACATTTTTTAACAACGACGCAACTACTTGTTTTGACTTGGATGTCTCTAGTTCTGACACAAGTGCCATTACATCATCCTTAGGTAAACATAAACTAGAGCTACTAGAACTACTAGAACTACTAGACACGTGACTCTCTTCCACTCTCTGACATTCGGCATCCTTCTTCGAAATGTCTTTGATTTCTACTTCATCTGCACAATAAATAGATACATCAGAAGAACTCACACAGTTATTCAGAGAAGTATTTGATGGTCCTGCTTCACACGCGTCTGTCATCACTTTATCCTTATTACCCAACCCATAAGTCATGTGTTTTTCATTTTCCATTTCCTCTTCTGTCAAAGGCTTCACTCCAACCAAGACACTGTCTAAAGGAGGTCCTTCCTCATGCATTTCCGATGCAGATCTATCTATCTGATCCTCCTCTAAAATCATTCCTATTACATCTCTGGTTTTATCTTGAGGAACAACGTTCTTGTTTGCAAAGCTAATTCCTATTCCACCTTTGTCCTTACCCATTCTAACCTCAGTAATGCATGTGTCTAGAGATTTACTAGCCTGTAACATTCTTTTGCTTCTCATAAGATTTATATCAAGCTTAACCTGCAACTCATTGTTTTTATGCTTAAGTTCATCTATTTGCTTAGTAAGTTCTGCTATTTCTAACTTAGCATTGTCATACAGATACGCATTCTCAGTTGCAAGTTTCTTATATTTCACTATGTCTAATTTCTGGGCTTTAACCTTTTCTTCGTTCTTTTGCCACCTACCCTTAAATGAGCTTCTTTCACATTTTACCTCAAACAATTCTAATTGAAAATTTTTGCAAAATTGTCTAAGACCAGTAATTATGCGATCACAAACAGGGTTAGAACATACCTTGGTGTGGTCAGCTGCCATAGCTTCATTCTCCTCCGGTTCATCTTTAGTAACAACAAAAGCATGCTCTTCCTCATCATCATCATCCATAGCAGTCATCATAGCATGTGTCAGGCTCAGATCCTTCATTTGGGAGGTCCAGTCATATCCTCCTCCTTCCTGTACTATCAATGCGCTTGTCTCTGCCTTTGCCTTCCCATCAGCTGGTTTCTTTATCTCTGCTTTCTCCTTCCTTGGCTTGCTACACTCTCTTACAAAATGCCCATATTCATCACAATTGTAGCACCTAAGCTTGGTTTTGTCAAACCCCATTCTAATCTTGTCTTGATCCTTCCATACATTTCTCCCTGTAGTTGCCATGAACTTCTTAGCCCTGAACACAGCCATAGCCATCTGCCAAGAGACATCCAACATCTCCACATCCTCTGGATTTATCTGATTCAGCTCTCCTGATAGAATCTCAGTAGGGATTAGGGTTCCGGCCATTAAAGCATGATAACTGTTCATGAATCCCATACCAAGTGCAAAATTGGGATCATTAGCAGCCTCAGAATTGTCACCTCCACTCGAACTAGATTGAGGTTGTGCTACAAATGCATTCGCTTTAGTCACAGAACTTGATCCACCTCCAACAGACTTTCCTTTCTGCTTCACATCTACTTCTTCTGACAACAAAGCTTGATTCAGTTTCCCAGCCAAACTAAGAGAGCTTATGTGATTCAACTCTCGTTGCTTGTCATCAATAAGCTTGGACTTCAACTTGTTGATCATTTCATCAAGAGACAGCTCACTCAATTTGTTGTTGTCCTTAATGATTGAGATATTGGTGTTCCATGACTTTGGTAAACTGTTCAGCAGCTTCAAATTCTTGTCTTCCAAATCCGGCTCCACACCATAACTTGACATTTCTGCCATCATAGATACAAACCTTTGCACTTGCGCTTCAAACGATTCACCTTGGATATGGTTGAACAAATTGAATTTCTGCTTCAACATTTGCTTTCGACTTGCCTTAATGTCCGGATTTCCCTCATAGGCAACAATCAATGCATTCCAGAGTTCCTTCGCCGTCTTGCAATGCTTAAATCCTTGAGCAATGTCAGGTGTTAGTGCCATAGTCATAATTGCAAACGCCCTCTCAGCCTTGTTACACCTTTCCCAGTCCTCATCTTCAAACTCTTCTTCAGTCTTAGCCTTTCCTGCTTTAGCTCCTTCTCCATGAGTAGGTATGTGTGGTCCATTAATTACCGCTCTCCACAATCTCAAGTCAACACTCTTCAAATGGTTTTCAAACCTGTACTTCCACTCCAAAAAGTTATCCGCCGAAGTGAGTCTAGGTGGACGAGTGATAGAGCCAATCTCGAAGTCCAACTTCTGATACATACTTGGTTCAAAATCCATCCCGATAGCTTAGGAAACTTAAAACTAACGTCCAAATGTCCAAAAATATGAGATTACGAAAAAACAACCCGTTTACGATTGTAAATGGATGATTACGATCGAGAAAGCCGTTTACGATCAAAGCCAAAATCGTAAACTCACTAACCGCCTTATAAAGTCGTAAACGCGAGATTACGATTGATGATTACGAACTCGTAGTCGTAAACTCTTGATTCCGATCCGACTAAATCGTAAACTCTGTTTTCGAGCCAACTAAATCGTAAACACGATTACGATTTGCAAGTACAATCGTGAACTCTTTTTGCCGGGTCGTAAACACCTTAAAAATGTGATCTTCATGTCGTAAACACTCAAACTCAGCAGATCTTCAAAGTACTCAGTCGTAATCACTGATGAAACCCAGAAAAAAACAGTCGTAAACTCCAAAAACCCAGAAAACACGAAGAACAACAGCAAGCAAAAGTCGTAAACTCCAGAAAACCCTTGAATCTTCAACAAAAACTCGAACAAAACCCAGAAAACTCTTGAATCAATATCGTGAGAGCCTCGAATCTAAGATTCTTAGCTCTGATACCAAATGTAGGTCCGGAATTCTCCCAAACACACGATATCTAATCAAACACGAGTGCGGAATCCTCGTATAAGATCGATTAAAGAAGAATAGTAGTAGAAGAGACTAGATCTATGAGAAAGATGAAGTCTTGAATGAATAAACACTACTATTGAAGCTGATCGTAAACTAGAAGCACCAAGAAATCGTAAACTAGTAATTTGTATTGAAAAGCTTACTTGAATCATAAACAAGTGAGGTTTATATACTACCTCATTACAAGAAATCGTAAACCTAGTAGCCCACATGGCCCAATCATAAACATTATATAAGCCCACTAACTAGTAAATAACAAGCCCAAAACAAAGATAAACTAAGCCCAACACTAATGTTCATGCCTTACATAAATATAGCCCTACAAATCCCTAGTTTATCATGCGTGAAACAAATAATACAAAATATTTCTCGGTGGCAAAAAGTGATTGGCTAAGTATATGTGGTGTGAATGGCTGATTGGTAGAATGACATACAGTAAACGTGTGTGTATAGCCCCTAATTGTTTTTGTTATATATATAAATCAGTAAATATATATTGTGTGTATAAACAAAGTGTGTATCTCGAATGAGCTCGAGCTCGTTTAGGCTCGGCTCATTTGAGCTATTATTGATCCGATCCGACTAGCTCATGAGCCGACTTGGTTTGTTTACTCACCAAGGTCTTTTAAAAGGGATATATATATAAAATTCCTTGAGAAAAATAAGGTTAAATTGTTGTTTGAAAACGATAAATTTAATGAAATATATATATATATATATATATATATATATATATATATATATATATATATATATATATATACACTAGTTTTTCTACCCGTGCATACGCACGGTTGAATTTCCATAAATTAAAAGAACTAAAAAAATATATAGAATAAGTACTTTCATTCATTGAATAGGAAATATAGAGAAAGTGAAAAAATAAATTACAAATTTGAAAACACAGATTTGTAGACTACACTTAACGTTTTGTTGGTCATGTTGCCTTCTTCATCTAATATCAGGAGTTTAAGTCCATCTCTGCTCTTCACTCGTGACAAAGCGACCGTACAGTTGACCATGACTAAAACATGGATTCTTGGCCTTGACTTTTATTAACCGTCATCCCGAAACAAACCGCAATCGAATACTGTCTTCTTTTGAATTTAAAAGGTATTTTTTTTATCCGAAGGAGATATGGAAATCCTTGGAATAAATGTGTGATGACCAACATTGTTTCCGGTTATTATCTCGGCTTCTATGACACGTTTTCCAAGATACACAATCTGAAGTCAAGTTCCGTTACATAGACCATTTTTTATCTATATTCCGCAGAAGCACCCACTTTCAAAACCAGCCTATGACCTGGGAGACCAGATAATTGTAAACTACGCCTTCTTGAATATCCTCACTCTAACATATACAATCAGAACTTAAATTCTCTCTTTCTTCCCCGGGAATGATTGATATGAAGAGGTTATTGATATCATAAACAATCTCATTAGTTGGTGCGAGTATCGCCCTATCTTTCCAATAAAATGGATCTTTGTAATTTTCAATCATCGAAGGATAGACGAAATCAATAAGGTTCTGGAACGGATTAGGCGAATCTTTGATAAGCAGATTTATCTGGAATATCAATAATGGCATGACCATCGTTCTCACCACCGAGTTTGCCCTCTCCCAATTCTAACAGCCATTCAGCAAATGTTCTAATACTGTCAACATCACGTGACTCTGCTCCAATGGTAAGTCACATGTTTTTTGTTAATTTTAATACCTTGCATTTACTCCAAATGTACGAAGAACTTAAGGAAGAGTTCACAATATCTTCATCAGTTCCTCCAGGCACGACATGTAGAATCTGTCTAAAATCACGTCTAAAAACAACGACTTTACCTCCGAAAAAATTATCTTTTCTTGATGAACTATTAGACTTTATTATATCGTTTAAACTTCTATCAAGTGCTTCAAAACAGTGTTTGTTGGTCATCGGTGCCTCGTCCCATATAATCAACGATGTTTCTTTTAACAATTCTGCAACGTCGCTGTTTGGGTTCAAAGTACATAGGGAATTTTCATTGATATTTATAGGTATCTGGAACCTTGAATGTGTTGTCCTACCACCAGGTAGCAAAAGAGAGGCAATGCCACTTGAAGCAATGTTCAAGACTATTTTCTTTTTTGATCTGATAGAGGCAGATAATGTGTTCCATAGGAATGTTTTTCCTGTTCCACCATATCCGTCTACGAAGAACATGCCTGGCTTTTTATTATTAGCTGCACTCATAATCTCATTGTAGATACTTCTTTGTTCATCCGTGAGCTTCATAAAAAGACTTTGATACTCTTGATCCATCCTCTCTTGGTCATAAAAACGTTCTTCGCTTATCATTTGACAACGCGCCGCAGGGAGCGTGACAAATTGGTATCAGAGCCATTGGTTATAGTGAACTAGGTTTGCATTAGTAGACCGACTATAGCCTTAGACACACCTTAGTCATACACTCGAACACACACACTAGTATGTGACTATTTGACTATATGTTACTTGTACTTATATATGTATATATATATATATGGTATATATGCAGACATGGCTGGATGGATATCCGCTTCTCAATCATCCTCATCATCATCATCCCCATCCGTCACCAGTAGGCGGATTTCTACGGGTCCTACTACCCCGACTCATGGTGTTCGGAGGATAACTTCCGAGGGCCACGTTTATGGAGAACCAAATGTCGTTCGTGGAAGAGACAACGGCAACTGGAACTGGTACGAGTCACTTGTGGCCAGTTGGGTTCATCGAGAGCAAGTGCCACCTACTCCAACAGAGCCGTCGTCAACTCGATTCTTTCTACCCGAACTGCCGTATGCTATTGAAAGAGTCGTCGCGGCAATGGACTCTATGTTTGACCGCGCGCTCAGGGACATTAGGAAGCTGTTTGATATGGTCAGAGAGCTGCAAGATAATGGAGCCAACACCAGTCTCAGAGTTGCTATCCTTAGGGGAGAGTTGAAAGGGGCTAATAGGTGTCTGGCCGAGTATCAAGTAAGACTGAGTGACACATATTATCAGGTGAATCACCTCTCAGAGCTGGTTGAGACACTCACGGCTCGAGTTGCTGAGCTTGAGTTGGCTAGGGGGGCTGCGGCTCCGGCAGAACCTATTGATGAACTTATTGAGGAGGATCCCGAGGAAGAACCTGAAGAGGATCCCGAGGAAGAACCTGAAGAGGATCCTGAAGAGGAACCAGAGGAGGAGATGCCTGATGCATCCAGTGATCATGATAGCTCTTGAGTTGTTTGTTTTCACTTTTATTTTGTTTGGTTGTTTGTTTGATCGGGAGGATGTTCCCAAGACTATGCATTTTGAATTTTGAATTTCTGTTGGATAATTTGTGAACGAGTTGCATTTTATTGAATGGGATTTACTATTTAATATGTGATTGTCTCTTGCGAAGTAATTTATTACTTATGTGATGGTTGTTGTGATTCATGTATATCTTATTCTCATTTTGGGTAATTGTGAATTAAAGATAATGGCAGACGGAAATGTACCAAACATGACACCGGCTCAATTGGCTGCACTAATCAACCAACATGTGGCTGATGCTTTAGCGGCACATGTCCAGGGTGCGGGCAATGCAGGGCCACCCCAAGGTAACACAAAATTCGTGTTTTTTTATTTGATGTGATCACACATATTGGTAATCTGTGATTGAGAAGTTGTATGAATGTATGTACAGGTAATGCTACATTTAAGACTTTCATGGACTGTAAGCCTAATCAGTTCAAAGGAACTGAAGGAGCTGTTAGCCTACTCCACTGGATTGAAAAAGTGGAATCTGCTTTTGAAATGTGTAACTGTCCTGAGGCTAGCAAAGTGAAATTTGCCACGGGTACTTTGGAAGGACCGGCTCTCACCTGGTGGAAGACCGAGGTGCAGATGCTGGGGATTGAAGAAGCTAATGCTATGCCTTGGGCTGAATTCAAGGAACTTTTGCAAGAAGAGTATTGTCCACGGGACGAGATCCAGAAATTAGAAACTGAGCTGTATAACCTCAAGATGGAGGGGTTGGAAATTGAAGCTTACACTACTCGCTCGAATTCTCTTGCGAATTTGTGTCCTAGAATCGCCACACCTGCTTACCGAAGAATCGAGCTGTATATCAAGGGTTTGGTACCTCAAATCCAGGGAATGGTGACTGCCTCAAACCCTGTGACTATTCGTGATGCTGTAAGGATTGCTAATAGGCTCACGAATCAAGCGGTTGATCAAGGAGTCTTACCTCCTAAGAAAGGAACTTCTGGAGCCTCTGACAACAAAAGAATGTGGGATAATTCTGGGAACCAGTCTGGAAACAAGTCTTCCAATCAGCAGAACCATCAAAACCAGAACCGTAGATTCAACAATTCCAGGAATTTCTCATCAAATTCTCAGAAGCAGAATAATCAGAACCAAGGGCAACAGGGTTATGTGGGCAAGTACCCACAGTGCAACAAGTGCAACTACCACCACTATGGTCTATGTGACAGGTATTTGTGTGCCAAATGCGGTAATAAGGGGCATCAATCTAAGGATTGCCCTGCCAAAAATAATGGGAAACAAGTTCAGGATGCTGAAGCCCCTAAAGGTTGTTTTAATTGTGGGAAAGAAGGCCACATAAAGAGGAATTGTCCTCAGCTGAACGGTGGAAACAACAATAACTACAACAACAACAATCGCAATGGCAATAATAGCAACAACAATGGGAACAACGGAGGAAATGGTGCCAGGGGTAGAGCTTTTGTTATAGGCTCGGGAGATGCCAGAGCAGATCCAAATGTCGTTACCGGTAAGTTTTCTCTTAACGGATATTATGCTCTAGTCTTGTTTGACACTGGTGCCGATAGAAGCTTCATATCTACTAAATTTAGCAATATGATAAATGCCAACATGACTCCTTTAGATGCTAAATACGTAGTTGAACTTGCTAATGGTAAACTTGTTGAGTCTACCCATTTAGTTAAAGACTGTAAATTGGAATTGGCTGGCCATAAATTAGAAATAGATCTTATGCCCATCTCCTTGGGAAGTTTTGATGTCATTGTGGGAATGGATTGGCTATCCAAGAATCGTGCTGAAATCGTTTGTCATGAGAAAATTGTTCGGATACCGTTGCCTAGTGGAGAATTACTCTCAGTTCAAGGAGAAAAGTGTGGTACTGTTATGGGTGTGATATCTTATCTCAAGGCACAGAAGTTTTTGCATAAAGGACACTTTGTTGTTCTCGCGAACATTTCAGAGAAAACGAATGAGGAGAAGAGAATTGAAGATATCCCGATCGTGAAGGACTTTCCTGAAGTCTTTCCGGAAGATCTACCAGGTCTACCGCCTCATCGAGAAGTCGAATTTCAGATTGATCTTGCTCCTGGAGCAGCACCTATTGCTCGTGCACCTTATCGTTTAGCACCAAATGAGTTACAAGAGCTATATACTCAACTCCAAGAACTACTTGAAAAGGGATTTATTAGGCCCAGCTCATCACCCTGGGGAGCTCCAGTGTTGGTTGTTAAGAAGAAGGATGGAACCTTTCGAATGTGCATCGATTACAGAGAGCTCAACAAGGTGACTGTCAAGAATCGTTATCCCTTGCCCCGAATCGATGATTTGTTTGATCAACTACAGGGATCTAGTTACTATTCCAAAATCGATTTAAGATCAGGCTATCATCAGTTGAGAGTCCGTGAAGAGGATGTCTTGAAAACAGCGTTTAGAACTCGTTATGGTCATTATGAGTTCATGGTTATGCCATTTGGGTTAACCAACGCACCAGCGATTTTCATGGACTTGATGAATCGCGTTTGCAAGCCATATCTCGATAAATTCGTCATCGTCTTCATTGATGATATTCTGATTTATTCTAAGTCTAAAGAGGAGCACGAACAACATCTTCGTTTGATCTTAGAGTTACTCAAGAAGGAGCAATTGTATGCAAAATTTTCAAAGTGTGATTTCTGGATGCGTGAGGTGCAATTTATTGGTCATATTGTTAATGATCAGGGGATTCACGTTGATCCAATCAAAGTTGAGGCAATTAAGAATTGGCCTACGCCTAAGACACCAACGGAAATTCGCCAATTTCTTGGTTTGGCAGGTTATTATAGACGATTTATTGAGGGATTTTCAAAGATAGCCCAACCTCTTACGGAGCTAACGCATAAAGGAACGGCATATAACTGGAATGAAAAGCATGACGCCGCTTTTCAACTACTAAAGCAGAAACTTTGTAGCGCGCCAATATTATCTCTACCTGAGGGTAGTGATGATTTCGTGGTGTATTGTGATGCATCGAAGCAAGGACTAGGTTGCGTGCTGATGCAAAGAGAAAAAGTCATAGCTTATGCCTCTCATCAATTGAAGATTCACGAGCAGAATTATACAACTCATGATTTAGAGTTGGGAGCAGTCATTTTTGCGTTGAAAATTTGGAGACATTATCTATATGGTACAAAGTGTACTATCTACACTGATCACAAAAGTCTCGAGCATATCTTTGCTCAAAAGGAATTGAACATGAGACAACGTCGTTGGGTGGAACTTCTTAATGACTACGATTGCGCAATTAGATACCATCCAGGAAAGGCTAATGTGGTAGCCGATGCCTTAAGCCGAAAGGATAACCCCAAGCCTAGAAGAGTTCGTGCGTTGCAACTCACTATTCATAGCGGTTTGCCTGATCAGATCCGGAATGCACAACTCGAAGCACTCAAAGCTGAGAACATGGAGTTAGAATCCTTGCGGGGTATGGATAAGTTATTGGAAGTTAGATCAGATGGTATCCGGTATTGTGCGAACTGAATATGGATTCCCGTGTATGGAAACTTGAGGGAATTGATTATGGATGAAGCCCATAAGTCTCGTTACTCTATTCATCCAGGCTCGGATAAGATGTACCAAGATTTGAAACTGATTTATTGGTGGCCTAAGATGAAAGCAGACATTGCCACTTACGTAAGCAAGTGCTTGACTTGTTCCAAGGTTAAGGCGGAATACCAGAAACCGGCAGGGTTACTCCAACAACCAAAAATTCCCGAGTGGAAATGGGAGGGTATCGCCATGGATTTTATCACAAAATTACCCCGTACAGCAAGCAAATGTGATACAATTTGGGTAGTTGTTGATCGCTTAACTAAGTCGGCACATTTTCTACCGATCAAGGAAACTGATACCTCCGAGACATTAGGCAAACTTTATCTTAAAGAGATCGTTGCACGACATGGAGTACCTGTTTCTATCATATCAGACCGAGATGCTCGATTTACATCCAAATGTTGGGAATCTCTACATGAAGCATTGGGATCGCGTCTGGATATGAGTACTGCATATCATCCTCAGACCGATGGCCAAAGCGAAAGGACCATACAAACTCTTGAGGACATGCTGCGTGCATGTGCTATTGATTTTGGTGAAAGTTGGGATAAACACTTACCCTTAGTGGAATTCTCGTATAACAACAGTTACCACACCAGTATTGGTGTAGCTCCGTTTGAAGCACTTTACGGGCGAAAGTGTAGATCACCTCTCTGTTGGGCGGAAGTTGGTGACAGTCAACTCACAGGACCTGAGTTGGTACTCGAGACAACAGAGAAAATCGTGCAAATTCGTAATCGTATGGCAGCAGCACGAGATAGACAGAAAAGTTATGCTGATAAACGGCGAAGACCTTTGGAATTTAAGGAAGGAGACAAGGTCTTGTTAAAAGTCTCACCCTGGAAGGGTGTAGTACGTTTTGGTAAACGTGGTAAGTTAAACCCGAGATACATTGGACCATTCGAGATTGTTGATAGGGTTGGTCTATCAGCATATGAACTAAACTTACCAGCAGAGCTAAGTGGGGTCCATAACGTTTTCCACGTGTCGAATTTAAAGAAATGTTTAGCAGATGAGACATTAATCACTCCACTTGAAGAGTTGCATGTGGACGAACAACTTCGATTTATCGAAGAACCAGTAGAAATTATGGACCGGGAAGTTGAAACAGTTAAAGCGTAGCAAAATCCCAATCGTTAAAGTTCGTTGGAACTCGAGACATGGTCCTGAATTCACATGGGAACGCGAAGATCAGATGATGAAGAAATATCCCAGACTATTCAGGAATCAGTCTTCGTCTAGTTCAGGTACTGGTTTAATTTTCGCGGACGAAAATTCTTCAACAAGGGGATGATGTGATGACTGAGAATTTTTTCTTTTCTTTTCTTTGTGTCTAGCTCATTAACTTTTACCGCGTTACGCAATTTTCGAGGACGGAAATTCTTCAACAAGGGGATACTGTGACAATCCGACTTTTCAGGTTATTTTCTAACATTAACTGAACGTAAAACGTATTAAATGTTGTGTGAACATTTATGTGCTTAACTGTGTTGACTTGTTGACTTTAGCAATTAGGGTTTTGTGTGATCAATCACTACGAGCATACACGAAAATTTAAACGTTTGATATTCTATGATTTTACCTTATGATTTTATGTGATATGTTCGCATATATTTCACATGTATTTTATTAAATCATAGATTTATAATTGTGATTTTATGTAAACATGAATTATATATTTATAGACTTTTAGTCAAAACTTTATGAGACTTTATGGATATAGGTTATGATTTAAATAAATAATTGAGGAATTATATTTTATGATTTTATGTGAATTTAAAACGAGATTTATATTTCTTATAAACGTTACACAATGTATATATATCATGTTTTGACGTTCTTCGTATATTTGTCGTTAATAATGTTTCCGATTAACTCCGTTAGATGTCGTTACCAACTGTAAACCTTGAAGGACCGTTCCCGTAATTAACTTAACCCTTGTATCCATCTTGAAATTCTTGAGGGACTGAAACTGCCTTACACCGAAACTTGAATTAATTAGCAGAGAATTACGTTACGAAGGAAATCAAGGCTCGGTCGGTTTCTCGACCGATCATCACCATCGCATCGGTTTCGGTTCGTCTAAAATTCTCAATTAAAGACCCATATCATTTCGTTTTCAATCATAACCATCGCCTCTCTAAACTCTCGCAACCTCTCTGATTTCTCTCTAGCTCTCTCTGTTTCTCTTCGCAACAAGAAACAAAAACGCAGCACCTAAATTCTGGGAAAATTCTCGCTAATCAGCCACTGGTTACCATTCTTTTATACGTCCTTGTGATCGTGAGACCCTGAGGAGCAACCACGTGCAATCGAATTCGAGTTTCGTGACAGTGCTCGGTGTTCGCGGCTAAGCTTCGGATTCATTTTCGGCTTCAAAATCATCTCGTAATTCATTCTCGACACGAGGTAACTTTCCCTTCTTGTTAATCGCATCATTTTCTGAGTTTATTTGTGTTTTCGCGATTTTCCGGTGACCGGAATAAAACTCCGGCCACCGGAGTTCTTGATGAAGAAGATGATGCTATTCAGGGTTAGGATATATATCTTCTGTTCCGGGTTATAACACAATCGGATCAAGTGCCCGAGTGGTTTTGGCGCGGGGTTTGGTTGCGAGAGGTCGAGGGTTCGAACCCGTCCCATGCCTTTTTCTTTTGTTTTATTTCTGGTTTCCTTCCTTAAACCCAGTCTGGCCACTGTTGTTAGATAAATACAATATGGTCGACTTTCAAACCAAAAGGGGGCTGCTGGTCGGGTGGTAACATTGCTGTTTGATAACACAGAGGTCACGGGTTCGAACCCAGTGACCTCCATATGTCCTGTTTTTATTATTTTTGTAATCTTTTAAGCCTTTAACCACTAGAACTTGTACCGAAATCGTTCCTTGTCGTATCTTAAACCCGTAAAAATATAATTATGATACTTAAGACTCGTAAATCATATTTTGAGTTATAAATATGTTTAACTTGTTATCCTTAATGAAAAAAAAATAGATTTCTAATACCTATATATATATATATATTGATATAACAATTCTAGTATTACAAAAAGGTAAAAAAAATATATATCTTGAATAGATTAATATATAAACTTATGTCGTTGGATTTTTTAGTGAAACAACCGAATATTTTATGATAACCTATATTATATAAATATATGTTGAACTTGCAAATTCGTTATTAGAATTTTTGAACGTTTAGTAAATATATATGTTATATATATTTATTTTAGAATATTTAAACTTGGAAAATATATAATATTAATATATATTGTATTTTCTCGCGTATTTCGATAATCGCTCGGATTTGGCACACGTGCCATCCTCGACTTATTCCGGACTTCACGATCCTTCGTTTTTATCGTTTATGTTACATTTAATAGTTTAGAACACACACTTATACTTGAATGCTCGTTAGGTGATTGATTGCTTGCATAAGACTCGTTCTTGCTACTTGAATTAACTATTTTATCTGGAAACTTTGCCGAGCAACCTAAGGTGAGTTTCACGGCCCCATTTTACTTATTTTAATCCTGTTGGGGGAGATTAAAATGCAAATACTTGAACTGTTAGATATATATCACCTGAATGATAGTGGCACACTTAATATAAAGCCCTCACTTTATAGTTACTGTCAATGTGACATCAGCGGGAACTTATTTAGTAGATCTACTGGGTTTGACAACCCCACCCGGGTCAGTCGCTCTGGCACGATTGGATATCGAACGGGTGTTATAAACTTCTTAGTCTTAACGAGGCACAATTGAACTTGTCGAGCTTCAGTAACTGGATAGCTAGTTGATCTAGTCAAACGTGCACTGATTTCTTGAAAATAGTCTAGCTAACTATTGATATATTATCTGGATTTTACTGAACCGTTAAACTGTTGAACTGATTAAACATGTGAACTCACCAACCTTTGTGTTGACACTTTAGCATGTTATATCTCAGGTCGCTAAACTGGATTATCTGCCACGAGCTAGGATGCACCACATAAGGATTACAATTACTATGCATGCATCATAGACTTATTATTTATCAAACTTATTAATTTTTGGTTTGCGCATGTTTTGGCGCTTGAACAATTACTACAACTTTGTCGATTTACGCTTCCGCATTTAATAACCGCATTTACTCTGGTTTTACTTTTACATTGCATATAGACTGTTCGTATGGCTAATGTGTTCGATCCTGGTTTGTCACGCTCCTTGCGGCGCGTTGTCGCGCGTGGGATTTTTGGGGGTGTGACAGATTCAAACCTATGTAGACTTGAACCGTTACGACGCAACATCTTCTCAATCTCAAATAATGTGCGGTTTCTCAATGCATCATCGTTATTTGAGGATCCTATAAAGAAAGTTTGACAATATGTTAAAAAATGTAATATACAATTTGTAATGTGTTACATAAGAAAATAATTGTACCTTGTGGATTTTGATTCGGTTGAAGTTGGAAAGTAATCCCATCTGAAAGGATTTTCCATGTTTTATCCCATACATGATCCGGTCTGGACAATGTATTACATAACAGCATTGTTACAAACAGAGCCCTCAAATAAGGACCGGTTCCATGATGATTGCTTCAATGTATTCATTATCATCATCCAATAGTCCAAGTGCGTAGCAGGCATCCCTAAAAGAAGCATGTTGAACTCCATCAATAGTCTTAATATCCTCGAATGTTCTTGGACCTTTTACTTTATTAAGAAGAATTCTTAAAAAGTATGCTTTTCCGAGGGCAGGTGAAACTGAATGTATTCTTCCAATCGACACACCTTTCTTTCTTGGTTTCCAAAATCTCTCTTTGGATTTCCAAACAAATTTTGATGGAAACTGAACATAGGTTAGAGTTCTGGCTTGTGGATACATCTCATTGCACTTCATCCAAGACGTAAACATTGATGAATTCACTGAAGCTTTTTCAATTACATCATTGATGTCATCTTCTTCCCCAAATATAACATGTTCTTCTCCAAGTAAATGAAAGGGAAGTCGTGTAACCGAAGGGTATCTATAATGCACTTCGTTGGCAAATATACGCCATGATGCTTCACATGCAGATACATATCTTCAATCATAATAAAGTCTTATTTCATCCACAGGTTTACTTGAACCTTCACATTTGTCTAACTTCAGTGTTGTTCTATCAGGGCCTTTGTTGATATATTTGAAGAGATATTTGATTGCAGTACCCGTGTTGCACCATTAAACATTTATATGTGCCTGGTATCTTTTTAATAGGAACTTGTTATACGGAACAACGTATCTTGAATCTAATTATTCACCAGACTTAAAACGGTAGGACCATTACGTCGCCTTCTATATAAAGGAAATCCATCTTCGTCTATTGACGTTCTTTCCCTAAAATTCTTAGGAAACTTTTTTGAACACTGCTTATTTACCATGCATGGTGATTTCATATTATGAGCGTCACATGGTCCGTGGATCATGAACTCTCGCACAAGTTTGTATAATTCCGGATCGTCATTCTGATCAGGGATCTCGGCAGATATAACACGATCAATATGATCAACTGTTGGAAGTTTGAAATCTGGATGCAAAAAAATACATATGTGCCAGTGAGGCAGACCACGCTTTTGAAACATTATGGTGTAGACAGCTGTTAAATAAAACAGTATTAAGTCATAGTAAAAAAAAATTATTAATAGTTAAATAAATAATTTAATAAGTTAATATACCTGCTTGAACTTTCCCGAAAATAGATTTTTCTTTTATGTCTTTCATTAGAGAATCAAGCTTCATCCTAAACATTCGACATAAAATTCCTGGACGATGCTCCGGTTTGACTTTGTTGTCTTTACAAAATCTTTCAATCTCCGGCCATCTAGGATTACATGTAATAGTTATAAAAAGATCCGGATAACCAAACCATTTGCATATCGCTATGGCATCTAGAAAGTTTTGCATCATGAAACGCGCACCGCCAGTAAAAGAAGACGGTAATATAATACGTTGGCCAGTAGATGACAGATCTGTAGTTCCCTCGTCTCTTGCCGTGGAAAGATTCTTGTAATTTTCGCATCTAAGTTTAGATTGCTTGCCACGTATAAACCCCAATCTTTCACTCTCAATTACTGTGTACGCATCCACTAACAACTGTTGATAAAGTCTTCTAGAATTCAAAATCAATGAAAATTTGTTGACCCTATTTTGAATACGATAAGCAAAAAATTCCCGCATCGTGCATGTCTTTCTGACATGGTTTCCCAAAGTTATTACGTTTCTATGAGGAATATTAATTTGATAGCCATCTTCACCATGAGGAAACAAAAGTGGGTATTGTAGGGGTAGATATGTCGGATGTAATTCACTTATACGTTCCATACTTCCTAATTTTTCAGTAACAATTATGTCACGATGGTCAACCAAGCTAGAGATATCTCCAACAATTAATGCAGCGACTTCGGATGAGGTAGGTAAGTTGTATGTCCTTGCATCTTTTTGCCTACTGTTGATGATACGGAGTTTTAGATTTAAATTAGGATTTTCTATCAAAGTATCTCTTGCGGTCCTGTAAGTTTGCACCAACACGTTCTCTTGATCTAAAATATCTTTTATTTCTTCTATTAATTGGACATGTAACATCTCATTTTTCTGAGACTCTTTCGACCTGTGTTTTATAGGTAACAAAATAATTATATGATGCAGTATTGAGATATTCAATCATAAAAATTGTTTTGTAGAAAATATATTGTACATATGTAAAGATTTGTTGTCTGTTTAAAACCTCATTGTCAGTATCGTAAATGTACAACTGAGAGAATTTTGATGTTTCTCCATCTTGAGGTAACAAACTCCCAATCGAATGATAGTTTTGACCTGTCAACCTGAACATGGGAGGAGATCTCCCATTGTTGATGGATTTGTCGACCTTACCACCCACTGAAGTGAAAGCAAACATTGAATTGAATTTACGTATATTTTTTTAGAAAATAACTGCTCTTTTCATCTACATCAGAAAATAAATTATTATATCTTGCTATCGGCTCTTTCAAATCCGGAAGCTGAACCTTCCCATACCACAACACATGGAATAGCATTTGCCAAGTGGAGTTGTTCTACCAAGTACCGCTTCCTCTCTCCATAGCTATGCATGACAAGCTTCGCATATAATTATTTGATCAGCATGATCCAAATAATCTGTTAAAAATATTGATTAAGGTTTACTTTTATATTTAACTTTTAGTTATAATTACGAAAATTTTAAAACATTATGATAAGTAAAACATATACCTTCAAATATTCCTTGAATTATATATATGTTTTCTTCTTCGTCGATGACAAATTCATCTGATGTCAAATTAACCATGGGAACTGGTGAATTATTAAAATTCTTTTTTTTAATATATGCTTCCCGGAGGACAACACTGACATGGCAGATATACGGGTTAGCGTTGAGACGGTAGTCTAGTCGGTTGGATGTTGTTGATGAGAGATGTAGAACTCGAAGACGCGTTTGTCAAATTCACTACAAATATGAAAACAAAAGAATAAAAAAAGGAAGAAATAATGTTAAACTTAAGATGAAATTGATAACATTTACATTATTGTATATTTTTACTAACCATATGAAATTGTTTGTGTTGACGTACCCACATTGATATCTGAGATTATGTCAATATTCCTTCTTTTGACATTTCTTGTGATAACATTCTCACAATTTGCTTTACTTGTAGAATTGTCTTTTAACTAAAATAATACACCAAAAAATTATAAAAAAAACATAATTAGTAAATGTTCTAATTGATGGTCATCATAAACCAAAATATAATTATTATTTTAACACAGAAATCTTATATCATGTACCTGGAATGATATTTCTCATTGATGAAGATGAGAAATAACATTATTTTTTTGGTAATGTATTAACCGTTTATCTTATGTTGTTAATTTTTTTGTTTCTGGTTACAAATGGGGGCATGCATTGAATGTAATCCAATATTAGCAACAACAACTTATGTGATAATGTTCAATATTAGCAAACAATAAAAACTAATAACGACGTTAAAATTGAAGTCATACCGTTCGAGATAACTGAAACTGGTGTGTGATTTTTATCCAATCGTTTAGATAAACCATAGCGATAATTGAGTATCATGGTTGAGTGTTGATATTTGGAATGAGGATATGTGAAGAAACGTGATGATAATTTACCATGTAAGTTGAATATTGAATATATATATTGAAAAAAAGAGTTTAACTTACAATATTGATGAGTATGTCTTTGTAGATGTTCACCTTGGAGAGATGCATTGTCATATGTAGATACGCTTCGTTTGCGTTTCTTCTCATTGATGATTGCCTTTCTGATTCTCCTTTTTTGTTTATAAATGTTGTCTTTATCCATTGTATGCCGTAAGCTTAATCTCTTTTGATGTAATGATTGAATAGTTGTGAGAGAATGTGTATGTTTTTCATATATACATAGATGTGTATATATATTGTGAAATCCGATAAGTGGTCATATTAAATTTCCGTAATATACCTTTCCTAAATAAACGAATTCCTAGTGAAATCGTATATTTGGTGGTCTATAGTAATTTCGGAAGGTAGATATCTGATATATATTATAATATTTCCAAATTTATGAACATAAATTTCATAATTATTATTAATGTTAATTGGTTTAGTAAATTGAAGAATTTACTAAACGCCAAAATTCAAAACCCTAACAGAATAGCTAAAAGATTAGATTCGAACTAGGCAACACCGAGCACGGAAACGCCGATGGAAATAGCGATACCGATGACGAAAAATATGTATAGGAAGATTTTGACTAAGGCACGCCCCTGAATAAGCGGCTTCGTACTGAGGTTTTTCTCAAGATTTCTTGAGTTTGTTTCTACAATTTGAATTCAGGTTTTCTTTTTTTCCGCTGATCACACACATATAAATCAAAACACACAAAGGTTTAGTGAGTGTTAGGATGCGCGTTTAAACTAATTATTAATAGTTCAACACAATCTCTTTACTCTTAAAAAGATGATAACGATACCAAAATATGAATTTGAAGACACTTTATTGTTGAATTTGTTATGAAGTGTAACTTATAAATAAATGGATGTATTTGATTTTATAAGGGGGTTCAATCTATAATTATTGTAAACAAAGTGTAGTTGTTTAAGAAACAGGTTAATAGAAGCTAATGAACGGTTCATCGGGAAAAAAACCCAATAACAACAACAACATAATAAAAGCAGATTAAGCAGCAAGTACTTTGATTCCAAATCGTAATTGGATAAAAGCCGAGTAAACAACAAGTAGCGATTTAGGGGTTTTTTTAGGTATTGTAAATCTGCGAATTATTTTCATTAGAGTGGATCAGGTCGGGTAAAATAGCGGATATTAAAGGTGAATCTTCACAAAATTGATGATGAATCTGTGGATCGCGAAAACGGATCATTCGGGTCATAATTCGGGTCGATAAACGTATCATTCTAAGATCCGCGTGAAAAGATTTGTGAGTGAAATGGTTTAGCCTCATTGTCAAATATAACCATGTAAATAATCTTTATGTAAGTTATAATTGATTTCTCACGCCACATTTTAATAATTAACGTGACAAATTTTGATAATATTGTTCTTTTAAAAATGTATACGAAGGTTCAATATTATTTGGGTTGATTGGCAAAGTATACCCAGGAAACGATTTATATATGTAAACCTTTTTAAAAGGTTTTTGATAGTTATTATTTTAAAGTAAAACAACTATGACGTTTTAACAGTTATGTGTTTTAAAGAAATGAGTACTAAAGTTTTATTTTTGAATTTGAAATCACCACAAATTTTGATACCCAATTGTTAGAAGAAAAAAAACAGAAATCAATCAATGATAAATGCGAAATCTTCACGATATCATTTGCATTATGAAATCAACCACAAACGTTCAATAAAAACTGACCACAAACCATCAAACCCAATTGTTTAAAGTAACCAAACAAAAAACAAACACACCAAACTGATAAGCAAAATGCTCACGAAAAAGCACCATTGTTTACCAAAATTTTATTTCAAAACCTTGCAGATGATTTGACTTCATTTTTCTATCTTTGGAATTAGAAGCTTGGATGTCAAGTCTCCATCGATTTGTCACCTGAATTTGATGGCTTGTTATCCGAAGATTTCTTGGACTTCGTCAGAGATGTATCTGGAAAGTCATCAACATCATACACCTGCTCCAGGTTACGTTTAAGGCTATTAGAATCACCAGGATTGTTGACAGTCTTCAATGTCATATTGACGGACTGGGGGGTTATGTTATCATCATTTGCATTTTCTTGTAAGGAGGCTACCTGAGAAATATATTCAAAATAGAATCAAATTTAATAAAAATGGGAGCTGATTAAAATAATTAACTGTGTTAATAAAAAGATATGTAAAAAGTTCAACACCTGGTGATTAATATACTTGTCCTCCAAAGCTTTGATGATGTTTTTATCCGATGTCAATGTGTTGATTGTGTAGGTTTTAAAAATCTTCCTATATATGCTTTTCACCAACGAAGATCTTAAAAGAATTATTCGTTTCAATGTATTATTCGATCTCTGGAGGTAGCTTAAAGGGATTCTCTTTCTATTTTATGTATGATAAAATGTGTTATGGCATTTATATTATAATATAATTAAGGTTAAAAGAACGACAATATTGAAAATGAAAGATTACTGGTGGGGTGAAGCTGTCAAAAACCTCCAGAGCAGTCTTGCCGATAATTTTCTTAGCTTCTCCTTCAAATAGAGTCAAATCTAAATTTTCTGTCGAATCTTGGACACGAAAAAGAATTTTGTACCTTCCAAGGGCAATTCGACAATAGTATTTGTTGTACCTGATTCCTGATCGTCATGTGAAGTATCGAGTACAAGACAAGATGGTGCAAGATTGGTTATGGCCGAACCTTGGGCGAACTCCAAGTTCGGACACCGGCGAACCTGGTCCGAACCTAAGGTTCAGCCCATCGTATTTTTGCATTATAAATAGATGTCTTGTATAGAGGACAAGGGCTTCTAGGTCAGATATTGTATCTGAACTCTGTGGTGTTTCTCCGCGGTCTAATACAAGTCGTTTTGTATTTACTCTCCGTGTTCTCTCGTTTTACATTGATTTCAATACGATTGAGTAGACGATCATACGCTCACGCATTTTCAAGTGGTATCAGAGCATTTGGTTCATTCTACTGATCGGAAATCATTGTTTTTTCAGAGTTTTGAGTCAAAAAGTGGGGTTTTTGAAAATTCTTCAAGTTTTTTAGCTCATTTGATCATCTCAAGTGTATTTTTCTTGAAAATTTTTTCTAGTAAATCATTTCTATGGAGTTTATCTGAGTTCCTGTTCAAAAACACTGAAAATCGCGAAAATAGAGTCGAGAGTGTTCAAGTTCGTCTTAGGTTCGGCGTAACTGATTTGTAACCGCTCCGAACTCCAGGTTCGGATAGGGTTCAGACAGTTTGCCTACGATGTTGAGGTTCAGATAAGGTTCGGCCGACGTTTGTTGTCTATTTGAAATTAGGGTTCGTACATAGTTCGGCGAAGGTTCAGTAAAGGTTTGTTTATCTGAAGCTCAAAGTTCGGCAAAGGTTCGGCGTTTTCGTTTCAGTTCGGACAGGGTTCGGACGAAGTTCGGTGAAACAGTTTAGGTTCGGGACAGGTTCGGTGTGAACAATAACCAGATCTTTACAAAATGTCCGAGTTTCAAGCGTTTGCGGCTATTCAAAATTCGGTTCAAGCAACGATGGAAACTATGATGAACTATGATAACGAAATTGGAATAAGTCAGAAAGTTCCTAAATTGCTCAAATTGGAAGATTATCATAGTTGGGTTAAACGGTTTGAAGCATATGTGGACATAAATGACATTGATATGTGGTTGTCATTTACTGATCAATATGTTTACCTTAAGGATGAAACCGGGGAACCAGTACTTCAAAGAAAGATGTCATCTGAACAAAAGAAAGCATATCAAGCTGAAAAGAAAGCATATGGTACTTTGACAATGGCTTTGCCTAAAGAGTTACTACATTAATTTTCGGGTAACTACACATCAAAGAGTTTATGGGATGCTTTGGAAAAACGATGTGAAGGCAATGAACAATATAAGACAAGTCATCAGAAGGTTTTGAAGAAGGAATTTGATAGATTCAAACATTATCAAAACTAATCAATTCCAAATCTGATTGCAAGATTTGCTCACTTAATAAGTTAAATGCGTTTGGTAAGTCTTACAAAGGAAGAAGCTGATATGAAAGAAAATATTTTGGAAGCATTACTTGAGAACTGGGAGAATTATGTGAGATGATGATCACTCTTGATAAAGAATATCCGGGATTATCTTTTAATGATCTGATTCAAAGAATTCAAGCTAGGGATATGGAGTTAATGGTTAACAAATCACTTCTTGCACAAGTCCAAAATCCTGCTGTGTATTTTGGTGATAATGATTCTACTATGAATGCTGGGAAATCTAATATTCTTAGTTCCGCACCTCCTACAACATTTATTGCAGGTAAATCTGAAATTCCTAGTTTTTTTGCTGGTTGTAATGTTCCTGTTCCTAGTTTTTCGACTCAGAATGCTTTGTCTGCTCAAATTGTCGATGATTATAATGCTTTAATGTCTGCATTGGTATCTTCATATTTCGGGGTTATTACTTGTGCTGCTAGTAATGCTGAGTTGACAAATGAAGATTACGATCAGATAGATTATGATCATTTAGAAGAAATGGATTTGAACTGGCAGTATGCTATATTGGTTCGAAGAACGAAGAAATTTTTCAATAGAACTGGCAAGAAAAGATTAAATTAGGATGGAAAAATTGGATTGGACAAGTCAAAGGTTAAATGTTATAAGTGTTCTGTTTATGGACATTTTGCACGAGAATGTCCAAGTTCAACTGAAAACAAACTGAAGTCTGGTCAACATGCTCATTTGGTTGTTCATTCACCAAATGCAGCTTCCAAGGTTGAAGAGAAATCTGTTTCTTTTAATGAAAAATTGTCAGAGGTGATTTGGCATCCAAATGAATTTGCCTGGAATGCAGATTCTGAAACAAAAATGAAACATGCTCCATTTACTATTGCATTGACTACTCGTCATGATGATGATGATGATAGTATTCTGACTGATTCTGATTCCAATTCGACAATATCAATGATCAAAGAAGTTAAAGTCGAAGAATCAAAATGTCTTGAATGTATAAAGTTGGGAAAGAAGAATGCAACTCTTGTGAAGGATTCTGAATTATTTTCTGGAGAAATTGTAGTTCTCAAGAAAGATTTGGAAGAATTCCAGAAGAAATGTTATGATTTGGTCCATGTTCATGAGAATGTTTTAAAAGAAAAGAGTAAGTTGGCAGAAGAGTGTGAAAAAGCAAAAGCTGAAGCTTTAGATGCAGCTCAATATTTTGAGAATTTATTTGAAAAGAGTTATCCAGTTTAATAAAAGTATGAAAAGGAGAATGCTCTTATTATTGAGTCTGCAGCTACTATTGAACTTTAAAGGTTGGTTGAAGAAACAAATAATAACCAAGAATAAGGAGGATTAAAGATAGGGTTTTTAAAAAAAGAATCACTTCCATAATTAGGATAATGTTTATTTATATTTACGAATAACTTTAAATGATGGTTTATGAAACAAATAATAACCAAGAATAAAAAGTATTATATAATAAGTTGACTATAAATTGACTTTCTTTTTTGGTATAGTTATTTGTGGGTTTCTTTAATCCGGGTTGTTTAAAACGGGTCTGAAGTTGGGTTTTAGAAGATCCGCTTGTGAATGTCTATTGACGGGAAAAATTGTTGAGAATGAATGTGATGGTACCACATGGCAAATTGTGGTGCAAAAAAACTTTTCTTTTAAGATGTCATTGAATGGTATTTATAAGGAGAATTAAAGGTAGGGTTTTTCAAAAAATATCACTTCCATAATTATGAGAATGTTTATTTACATATACGAATGGGAATCTGCGATAATTGAACTTTAAATGTTGGTTGAAGAAACAAATAATAACCAAGAATAAGGAGGAAAAAATCAATTCCATAATTAAGAGAATGTTTATTTACATTTACGAATGGGAAACTGCGGTAATTGAACTTTAAATGTTGGTTGAAGAAACAAATAATAACCACGAATAAGGAGAATTAAAGATAGGGTTTTTTTCAAAAAGAATCACTTTCATAATTAGGATAATCTTCATTTATATTTATGAATAACTTTAAATGATGGTTTATGAAACAAATAATAACCAAGAATAAAAAGTATTGTATAATAAGTTGACTATAAATTGACTTTCTTTTTTGGTATAGTTATTTGTGGGTTTCTTTAATCCAGGTTGTTTAAAAAGGGTCTGAAGTTGGGTTTTAGAAGATCCACTTGTGAATGTCTATTAGTGGGAAAAATTGTTGAGGATGAATGTATATATATATATATATATATATATATATATATATATATATATATATCTTTCATCCTAATAAAACAATAAAATTATGTCCACATGTCACTTTACTAGGATGTCCACATAATCCTCCACCTCAACAATTCACTTGTTAATCCCTTATTCAATATTACATTAATGCATCTTTCCAATTAAACCTATCAAATTTATAAACTTTATTATTTCAACTTTCCACATATGTAATTCAACATAACATTTAATAAAATCAAATGCAAATTTAATAAAATTTATAATGACATTTCAACTTTCCACATATTAATTTGTTTATAAAATTCAAATTTGTATTTAAATCTAATATAATTATCAAATCTTTCCTTATTTATAAAAAAAACACATTTTCAGATCTTTAAATTCATATACACTCCACACAAATAAAGCTACATATTTTCTCAATCAAAGCATTCTCAAACTATTCCCAACCTCCAATCACGTATGTTTTTTGTCCCTCCATCTTCGTTGTTTCTTATTTACTTATTTATATATTATTTATAATATATGTTCATGATAGTATGTGTTAAATGGCCTAACATTATAACCACGAATCTTAGATTTTTATCATTATGTTGTTTATGTCTAAAATATGTAAAATGCTACATCTTTAATTGTTGTCATTATATTTCCGTTCGCACAATTTTATCTCATCCCCTCTGTGTAGATTTACTCAACCCTGGTTTAACATGGTCAAAATTGATAACAAATTAGGTCATTCTTGATTTTCAAACCTCTCATATTTTTTTTAATTTAATATCTTTTTAATATACATATATATATATATATATATATATATATATATATATATATATAGGGAGAGGATCATTTGAGAACCAATTAGTTAAGAGAACTTTTGAGAACCATTTTAAGCCACTAGTTATATTTACATATACCCCCCTCCCATGAATTGTAGTGCTCCCCAACTGAAATTAGTGGTGGAGATTTAGTTCTCAAAAGTTCTCAAAACAAAAAGTTCTCATTTGAACCTAACCATATATATATATATATATATATATATATATATATATATATATAGGGAGAGGATCATTTGAGAACCAATTGGGTTTGAGAACTAAAAAGAACTATTCTAAGCCACTAGTTTATATATGTGGAAAACCTCCCCATGAATCATAGTGGTCCCCACCTGAAATTAGTGGTTGAGATTTAGTTCTTAAAAGTTCTCAAAACAAAGAGTTCTCATTTGAACCTAACCATATATATATATATATATATATATATATATATATATATATATATATATATATATATAGGTTTAGGTTCAGCTAAAAAAACCATTTCACCTAAGAAAGCTAGGAAGCAACTACGTGCTGACATGTGTACATAACACACTAACACAATGCATAAAAAGTAAAATATGTTGACACAATAACACACTGGATACAGTGTGTTAGTGTGTTATTGTCCACGTGTCAGCATTTGATTGCTTCCTAGCCTTCTTAGGTGAAAATATTTTTGTAGAATAACTTTACCTATATATATATATATATATATATATATAGGGTGAGGTTCATTGTAGACACTTTCGCATGTGAAATAGCTCTTTTTCACATGTGAAAGTTTCTAATTAATGAGAAAAAAGAAAAAAAGAAAAAAGAAAATTAATCACAACCATTAGATCAAGAGATCTAATGGTGAAAAAGGGTGTCTACCTGTCTACACTTATGGGGGTGTCTACAATGAACTTTTCACTTTATATATATATATATATATATATATATATATATATATATATATATATATATATATATGCATATTTTAGAAAGGAGAAATATGTAACTGAATATTTTATTTAAAAAAAATATATAATAAATTTCAAAGAATCCATTATCAATATCAAACCGCAAGGTAACAAACATGACCTAAGTCAACACGCAGGGAAGACGGGCAAAAAGCTGCGCCGCCAACCCTTTTTGAATAGCAAAACCCAACCGTATAAAAACAACATTCTTCATTCTAGAAGTTGCACTATTCCCGCGCATGACTTTTTGTATCCGGTTCAACATGGCCACTGCTTCCGACTCAAGATGCCCAAATGTATCGAAGGCGAAAGGAACAAACACATGTTGGTTTTCAATGCAAGCTTTCTCATGTTTGTTGACCTTTCCAGTCGCTGCCCTGGACGCCGCCTGACCCGCTGAGAAGGAGCTGGCCCTCAGACCCACAAGAGGGGAAACCCCTGTTAAATCAACACAAGCGTTAACTTCAAGAAAAAATGTAATTAATCGTTAAATTTTTAACAAAATTGGTCAACAACAGTTTTGAAGGTCCAATATTGTTATTGGGTTAAATGTTGTGAACATGGAATGTTGGCCCAATTTTCGGATACATATGCCTCGATATATCGAGAACTAGTCGTAATCTTCTGGTCCAGTTTATATTTCATCCGAAGGCTCTATAAACCCCTTTTTCACATAGGGGCGCATAGGTGGTTCACTCGTTTTAGAAGTGTAAAGTGAACTAAAATCCTGGGCCCTTTTCAAATGTTATGTTATAAACTATGATTATTTATCTAAGTCTAAGATTTACAAAAATAAACCAAAAAGTTAAACTCCGAGGTCTAAAGTCATAACTTTACTTTAATTATTCCTGAGCATCCCAGCAAAGTCACGTCAAGAAAAATCAAATAGAAGTTAGAACTAAGTGAATTAATGAGAAAATAAGTATCTATATTGTATTCTTAAAATAAAAAATAAAAAAAATAAAAAGTAAAAATAAATAAACAAAATTTGAAAAAGAGAATATCAGAACATTTTAATCCATATTTTTGGTACTTTTAACGTGCAATATATCCTTGTTATACCTATTCTCGTCCAATTAAATTTCTAGGTTTAAGTGTCAAAAGTAAATAAAATAATTAACTCGTGTATGCATAAATAAATTGGTCAATCTCATCGTAATATTTTACTAACGGCTCATATGAATAAAATTAAAATATATGAAAAGGACGTCACAAGAGGCTTCTATGACATGGTATCTAATTTTTTGTGCTAAACAAACTTTTAATAAATATTTGAATGTATTTGTTTATAATTTTAGTATTATCATTGTTATTTTAGTTTAACTATATTTATTTAAATCTTTATATAATATGCCCAAAAGGGAAAAACATACCAAAATACAAATCACCCCGACATACAAGCAGTGGCGGATCCAGGAAAGAATATCAGGGGTAGCGGGGACTAACGGGGGTTCGGGGGCAGCGCCCCCGAAATTTTTTTTTAGGTAGTTAACGGGCTTTTAATCATATTTTTAAGGGGCTTTTGATCATATTATTAAGTAAAAGCCATAAAATTTCTTCCAGGGGTCGCGAAAAATTTGTTTCAGGGGTCGCGAAAAACCGAAAACCTATTAAAAAAAAAAAAATTGCACGTCGGGGTAAAAGTTCAGGGGTAGCGGGCGCTACCCCTGGGACCCAAGTAGGTCCGCCCCTGCATACAAGAGAGGCGGGCAACAAGCTGCGCCACCAAACATTTCTGAATAGCAAAACTGTAACATCCCAAGATTCAGATAAACTCGTAAGTAGTAGTTAATATAATAACTATGCTTATCATATGTATTTGGAATATTAGTGAATGCATATTTATATGATATATGTGCTAGATATAAGTTATATGTGTATATGCCTGATAATATAAGTGAATACGTAGTTGCAAAGATAAGAAATGAATAAATATGTGATAATATATGTGACAAAGATAGTACAAATGCATGAGAAATATTCATTTGATGAATATATATGTGATAGTACATGTTTGAGTAGCTAGCATCAAGAGAATGCTTAATGGTAAGTAAAAATAAAAGTAAGAGGGTCAAAAGTGTAATTTATGTAAAGTTAAGAATACTTACGGGTATTGTATGTATCTATAAAACGCATACTAAATTTTCATTTGATAATAAACAATAACCATTTACAAATTATAAAGAGGCGGCAGGTAAGCGGGCAACAAGCTGCGCCGCAAGTCCTTTTTGGATGGCAAATCCAATTCTACTAAAAACAAAGTTATGAGTCTTAGGGGATGCCGAATTGCTGTGCACGACCCGCTGAACCCGTCGTAGGAACTCGACCGCCTCCGGCGCAAGGAACCCAAAAGTATCAAAAGCAAAGGGGATAAACACGTGTTGATTATCGAGACAAGCTCTCTCGTGCTTAGCGACTTTGCCAGCCTCGGCCTTCTGCGCAGCTTGCCCCGCGACGAACCCGTTGTCCCTAAGCCCAACAAGAGGAGACACGCCAGTAAGATCAACACAAGCATGTTTTCCCCCTGCCCATCCAACCACAAGCACATCAGCCGGCCGTAAGGTAGACCTACCTTCAAGCGGATCCGTCAGAAAATTAACAGGAGCCTCCTTTCTAGCAGAAATACCAGCACGCTTCAGGACATCGAACAACACGTCTCTGACCCAGTCATGTCTGTATTTAAACCCCGGCAATTCCTTACAGTGAACCGCATGCTCGCCAAAGGAGTCCAGACAGGCCTTGCGGCAGACGGGGCATGGCTCATCATTAGGAAAAATTGGGATCATGAGCCTGTACTTGAGGATAGCTCGGTACTCGACAGCGGACATGCGCTGACCTAACCCTTCGATGGGAATAACAGACAGGTAGTCTTGAGCATGGGGGGCACGAAGACAAGCCAACACCGCTTTTTGACGGGGGGATAGGGCAAAGTTCACTTCCAAACTCTGGGCAATTTTGCTAAACAGGGCACTCGCCAAAGTATCCTGAGTTTTAGGGGGGGCGGTGTCCCTGCAAGAAAACCCGCCCAAATCGAATTCGGGAAGTGAAACACGTACACGTCCCAGCGCGTACTCAAAATCGGAATCCATCCCATTGAAGCCACACCCTCGAAGAATGTGGTCCTGCAAACCCCACGACTGGACCCTTGATGCCACAAAAGCATAAGTGGAAACATCTCCCGCCGAGCATAACCCAAGTCCCCCAAAACGGGTTGGAAGGGAAGCCAGCCTCCATTGGAGATCCCCAAAAAAAGCGCCCCCACAAACCACAATGTCCTCGATAGCCTCCCGGAGACCCTTGTCAAAAATAGAAACAGCTTCCCCGACGTGTGCAGGTTGGCACGTCCGGAGGCCAAACAACAGCTTAGCAACCCCCATGCATGAGCGAAGCAGCAGGAGCTCGCATTGAGGGTCCCGCAGCTGTGGGAGACAACGCATAAGGTCCACAGCAGAGGACGCCCTCTTCACAGCCAAGCTGCTAATAAACCCAGCATCACAACTAACGGCCCCTCCAAGGAGTTTGACACCCAACACTGGCCTCCCTATGTCACCTGGAAACAAACCATCTTGTAACTTCACCCCATTGCACGACGGCCAAAAGACTTCGGTTTTCTTGATGTTTAAAACCAACCCCAGTGCGGGCCCCTCGGACCGGATGATATCCAACGCCCTAGCGACCTCCATGGCATCCCCAATAATTGTGCCATCGTCCAGGTACCAGGCATGGAAAGGGAGCTTGCAAGAATCCCTAATCCGATGAACCAGCGGGTGCAGAACTAAGGCAAAAAGAAGTGGGCCCAAAGGGTCCCCCTGCTGGACCCCTGTGGTAGACCAGATATGACCATCACCAACATATAGCCTGGAAGGTTGCCCATATAGGAAATCCACCCAAGGGGAAATGGAGGGACACCGGGTCCGGACCTCCCGCAAGAGGGCAGTCCGGTCCACCAAATTGAAGGCATTAGAGAAATCCACAGTAAGCATAGCCAACGACCCGTCCGTGTGGAACTCATGCAAGAATCTGTTAGCACTATGGAGCACGGCCTCGGCACCACAGGAGACACCCACACCAAATTGAAAGTCGGACAGGTACTTAGCCATCTCCTTCCCAACCCCCCTCATAGCAACCTTAGAAACCAACCTCCTCCAAATAGCACCAACAGCAATAGGACGGATCCCATTGTCTGGTTTGAGCAGGGGGGTAAGGGGGCGGACGCAACAAACTCCGCAAGGACCTTAGGGCACCTACCCCCCAAACACAGATTAACCACCCCAGAAATGGCCCCAAGCAGCCTATCCGCGAACGCGGACCCCTCCCCGCAAAGGGCATCCAAAATGTGTTGGGCCCTCAAACCATCACGCCCACAAGAGGTCCCTTTGGGGAAGGATTTAAAAACTAGTATATGACCATCACCAACATATAAACTAGTATAAATATATCCTAGAGTGATTCGGTACATAAAATGATAGGTGTTGTAAAGTTAGAAGGACCAAAGGTGTAAATAATGAAAGTTATAAATAAATATATAATTATAAAAATAAATACGTATGTATACGTATGTTATCAAGAGTGTCCCGAGCCTTAGAAACTTCATTAAGTATAGTTCGGGGGGTTAAAAATAGCAATTGGGGAAGTTCTGGGCTAGTTTTTCACCTTATAGAACCTCAGGGACCAAAACTGTCATTTCCTGATAATGCCTCGCGGTAGGCGAAGGGGGAGGGGGAAACCCTCGCGTACCTCCGCCCAATTTCAACCAGAAAACGACGAACTTCGACTTGGAGAGCATGTTTTGACGAAATTGACCACCTATACGTGTTAATTTCGAGCATGAGTCACCCTATACACGTGTAAGGACCCTAGGCACACCCTACTAGCATAAATACACCCTCCAATCAGCCGAATATCCTCCCCAATTTCTGAATTCAAACCCGAAAAACCCTAAATTCGAATCAGAAACTTCACGGGTCGATTTCTCTCAAACCATAAAATTTCATTTTTAGATCTGAATTACATCTTAGTTATATTTGAATAACTAGATATCGACCGCGCGTTGCTGCGGTAGTCGGGAAAGATAAAGGAAAAAGGTGAATAAAATAAAGAAAATATAGGTTAATAACTGTATTAAGCAATTCTGAAAATCTCATTTACCTCTTATTCCATGTTATATAACTTTTGTATAAACGCCTCTCCCATAAATTCAGTTGTTACGTTTCATATCTTCAATCTTTAATTGTTCATATCAGTGCACTTAATATCTGTATTACATCCCATATTTAAAATCAATGCGTCGTTTGGAATAAAACTCTCCGTATCGAAGCACTTTCAGTATAATAATTTTTTTTTGGTAAAATATCCTATGTATCGACCATTTATTTACTTCGTGGAAAATACAGGAAAAAAGTATATAAAGTAGAGAATATATAGGTTTATAAGTGTATTAGGCAGTTTTGAAAATTTTATTTACCTCTTATTCCATGTTATATAATTTTTGTATAAACACCTCTCTCATAAATTCCAGATATTACATTCCATATCTTTAACCTTTAATTGTTCATATCAGTGCACTTAATATCTGCATTACATGACTTATTTAAAATCCAGTTTATAAGTTTTAAACCTATATTTTCTTTCTACAAACTCTTACTCAGCAGCATAATACCACGCATCATTTGGAATAAAGCTCTCTATATCCAGGCACTTTCAATATCATTTTGTTTGTGTGTGTGTGTAAAACAGCCTATGTATTGACCCTTTCCTTGATTCGTGTTAAATATATGCTACCTAATACACTTAAAAACCTATAAGGTTATGTTCTAGTGAAAAAAATATGGGTCAAATTTAAAGTGGGAAGGTTCGAACTTGCGCTAAACCAAAACAAAGACCCTACAAATCCAAAAAGTAACCACTCCGACAACATTGCAAACGGTTTATTTTTTAATAAATATTATACACAAACATACATAAAAAATGATAACGGTAACGAACAATCCGAATTGAAAAAAAAATATGTACTACCTAATACACTTAAAAACCTATATCATAAAATAAGGTTATGTTCTAATGAAAAAAATATGGGTCAAATTTAAAGTAGGAAGGTTCGAACTTACGCCAAACCAAAACAAAGACCCTACAAATCCAAAAAAGTAACCACTTCGACAACATTGCAAACGGTTTTCTTATTAATAATTAATAAATATTATACACAAACATACATAAAAAATGATAACGGTAACGAACTATCCGAACTGAGAATAAAAATAAAAAGCTTAACATATTTAAAAGCAAATATTAATATTAATAGTTTATAATAAAATAAAAAATAAAAATAGAAAACATAAAATATTAAAAGTAACGATCTATAAATTAAAAGAAACTAAAAATAAAAATCCTAACATGTTTAAAAAGCAAATATTAATATTAAATAATAAAATAAAAATAAAAAACATAAAAGGCTGCTATATTAAAAAAAAGAGGTGTTGGAAGGATTAGAACTTGGGTCTTGGATTAAGAGGGTGAGACTCCAAACCAATTGGGGTAGATAATGTTTGGTTAAATTTTTCCTAATGTATATATATATTATTGATTTTCTTTTTTGGAAAAAGACAAAATAGGCACAAAACCATAAACCTCTTTCTCCTTTATATATATATACAATTCATTCTCAAAATGATTCATATACACTCATACACTTCCCACGAAGCAACCTTTGTATTTGATATTTTATCTAAATTGTACAACTACACAAAACACAAGTCCATGAATAGTTATCATTTGTTTGACTTTTTACATTTTCTATTTATAATGAATATGTTTTCTAAAAGAAAAAGATGTGCAAAGCATAGTGGTTAAGACATCTATTAGTGAGGTTAAAAGTCTTTAAGTTTGAACCATTCACGCTCTACTTTTTCTAGTTTTGGTAATTCTTTTCAGATTCCCATTTTTTGTTTTCCCATTTGTAATAAACAAGATTTTACAATCTATGTGTGGGTCAAGGATAATATGATTACACAAAACAATTACATTTCTTATATAAAAAAATGGTGGAAAAAATACGTAAGGACTCAAGAACTTAATGCATCGAGTGTAGGACCTAGGAATTGTGTTATTAGAATACAAAATCATACGCTAAAATTTTCCTCTTATATAAATAGCAAAGAATAAGAAAAAAAACTCTTTCATTTTCTGTGTCACGTGCGTCCGCTTTGACTGCCACGTGACGGGGCAACATTTAAAAAAAAACTAAAAAGATAAAATAGCTAAAAGACAAAAAACAAACAAAAAGAGGAAAAACAAATAAGGTTAATAGTGACCTGATAAATGTATATATGTATAATAGATTTTGTAACTCGTGCATTGCTGTCACACCTAGTCCCGATGCAGTCACCGCCGTTGAGGCGTGACTTCATGAACCATAGCGCACAGTGATCTCGAACGTCTCTGGATGAACCTTTGAAGTTTGAAACGTTTATCGGAAGCTTAGGTTTATGTAGGGCTGTTCATGGTCCGGTCCGGCCGGTTTGGTTAGGTACTTTTGGCAAACCACGGTTTGACAGTTTGGTAAAAAAAAGATAAACCAAATAGGACCACGGTTTAAGGGATTGATTTTGATCGGTTTTGACGCTTATAGTGATTTTTACGGTTTTGCTTGAGTTTTATTGTTTACTTTTAGTTTAATTTTAAGAAAAATTAATAAAACGATATAGCTTTAAAAAAAATAAATTCAAACGGTATAATTTTTTTGAAGGTTTCACAACAACATAGTTTTACTTAGATATATAACATACCGAATATCTTTTCTCGCAAGTTAAGAAAATAAAAGAAAGGGTTGGGTTCTATAGAAAACCAATATTTTACAAAAAACTAAAAAACCAAGAAAAAAAATTACTTTTTTTAAACTTATTTTTATATGTTTCTTTCATGATTTTAAAAAATACTGGAAAAAGAAAAAACTTTAAAAAAAATTTCGATTTTTTTTAAAAAATAAAATAAAATTCGGATTTTAGCTTGATTTTAATAATGCATTATGCAACAATAATATAAAATTGGTTTATTAATGTTAATTCTTTGTTTTTTTACATTATTCGCATAAACCACGTTCATATTTAAGTTAAGTTTCTTCTTTTTAAGTAGTTTAATTATAATGCATTATGTAATACTATTAGTACTATTGCATAATGCATAAATAAAAAATCACTAAACTTTTTTATTTTTTTAAATTTTT
>JBCNJP010000027.1:50247886-50281548 GCA_039602395.1 Deinandra increscens subsp. villosa | reverse complement strand
TTACTAGGTTTGTTACCCGTGTGTTACACGGGGTCATATGTAATCAATTTAACACAAACATGAGTTAAGGTATTATGTGTGATGAATTTTTTTTTTAGAGAATAAAGAAGGAAGTCATTAAGAGCATTCACAACAGGTTCCCTACACTTGTGTAATGGAGTCCGTAAAATTTGAGGTTTGGTTGTGAGTGGATGAGAGAGAAAAAATTATTGTTTATCCATATATTTGAGAAAACACTATAGATTCCCTATACTTTTTTTAAAGTGATTGAGAGTGAAAAAGAAAGAAAGAATAATGTTAAGTATTAAAATATATTATTTAATTGAAGAAGAGACAAAAAAAAAAGTAGTGTTTTTTAGTTAAGTTATAGGGATAGAGAAAAAGAACGTGTTAGAAGAAATGCTGATGGGTTTGACATGATTAGCAATTAAAGAATATAATTGTGGTTGTGTTATTGTCTCCAAGAAATGTTGGGACCATATGTAAGAAACCAAAATGTCATTGCAACATTTATAATATAGAATACATATAATATAAATACAATAAACACATAATTTTTACAAATCGCTTAATACTTCCTTAATATTCTCAAATCTGAACACCCACCTCTTTAAAAAAGTTATAAAGACAAGTGACGGTCACATACTGTAAAATTATAAAGACAAGTGAATTTGAACATTAAAGTATTTTATTCTTGAACAGTACCTCTTCATCCATTAGGATCACTTCAATTGAATAAGTCTTAGCTGGGTTAGAAAACAGGGAAGCTTCCACAAGCGTATTATCCATAGCTTCATTATAGTCTTGGTCTTTTGCATATTAAGTTGTTGTAACCTGCAATGAACCATTGTTTGATTGATATCTAGGTCTATCATCTGAACAAAAACACACACAGTGATGTGCACCAATACACAAATGCAATTAGAGCAATGGTTGCACCAGAAGAATTTGTTTTGTTTGCGAAGTTACAACTTCTATTAAATCAGATACAAGCAAAAATACTCAATGCAAGGTTACAAATTTCTACAAATATTGCACAAATACTCAAACACAATATAAAATCACCAATAAAAATTCTTTAAATCATGAATAAAAAAGAATTTGTCTCCTGTTTTCAAGGCTGCAGCTTTAATGAGGTTTTAACAGCAGGTTTTTGTTGAAGATGATTACTTCATGGTTGGATCAAGATTGAAGAAGCATGAAGGAAAGTAAGGTGGATGTGATAATGTTTTTGAGGCAACTATTGTTTCCAAAAGTATTGAAATGTTATAAACTAATGCAACTACTGTTAATATATAATTTGTTTTTAACTTCAAATTCTTGCTGAAATTTGACTCTCTAAAACTCTTAGATTCCAACTCTTTAATGAACTTATAGAAGCACATATACATAAACAAAAAAACATACATAAAAAATAAAGGATATTGGAAGTTCTTACCAACTCCAAAATATATAATGTTCATTCTTATGCTATAGAAGTTAACTAAAAAGAGAATAACATATTCATTCAAACATTAAAAACCGGAGCATAAGTTCATCGGATTTCCTTGGAAATTCTAACAGCCATTGCACCGACCATTATTTATAGCATAAGTTATAGAAACAGATTTATGGCTGCTAAGAAAAAACACATGAAACATATATATACATAAGCATAGAGTATTAAGAACCCAAAAATGAAATGGAATAAACCTAATAATGTATATGAACTATGGTGACATAGTATTAGTACTTTGATAGCTTTCTGCAGCTATAAGTTCACTGTGCTAAACCATAATAATCAATGAAGTAGACGCGGAATTCAATATTGGAAGCCTTAAAACCCAAACCATTTTTAAAACTGATATGAGCACCATGACTGAAAAGGTCACACGTGCAGGTCTATGTATGTAATACAACAACAAAAAGTAGCAACTCTTGAATAGATGAACTGTCAAACGGCATGCCTCATTATAAAGATGAATAAGAGTGTGGGCATACAATTGTTTGTGCTTTATAATTTTGGTCGTTTTACTTTTGAAGCTCACTAATGCATTTTCATTATCACTAAATAAATAAAAAAAACTAACAGCAAACTGTATGCACCTGTTATCACTACAATGTTAAGGTGATTCCTAAGTTATCTAATTTCATTCGGTTTCAAATAATGAGAAGGCATTAAAGGTCACTGTTAATATTAACATGTATAAATATGATACTTAAGTAGTTGACTGAGAATAGAATGAATGTATCTAGAATTAGCCCAGTACAGCACTTGTAGGTACATTTTGATACGACAACAAAAAGCAGTAACCTTGTCCGGGCACCTGGTGTGCACCTTGTAACACTTTAGTATTGCCAGCAACCTTGTTATTTGGGAAATAAAATTTTATGTAATCCCTCTTATATCTCTTTTAGAGTAACATATTCATTCAACGACTCATTAATAGAATTTCAGTTTTCAGTTCTACTATAACCGAACCAGATGTTTAGAAAAATAACATTAAAATAATATAGTACTAAGTTTAGTTCTCACATGTTTACATAACTTTGTATTGATTATACTCTCTACTTGTTACTTACACGAGCCATTTGCCCATTCACCTAAGCATTGCTTATGCAATAACCAAGATTTTCTGAATTTAATATATGTGTTCTTATAGCATATTAACCTCATTTTAGATTGGGATTAAGACTATGACTTCAATGGCTTAGACATAGAACAACACAATAATGGGTTTATTAAAGAATATGACCTCACATTATAGAGTGGTAGCCTAAATCTTCATGAAAACAACATAACAGGGGTTATGCAAGTTGTGTAGATGCAGGTGCTAGGGCATAAAACATGCGTAAAGGTAGAAAACACCAAAAATAACTCAAAATTTCAAAATTTCCCATAAAGACTAAACACACATGGGGCACAAATCATAGAGAAAACATCAAAAAGTACTCAAATTTGATCATTAAAAGCTAAAAAGCAGACAACTTACCTCCAAGAAATTAAATCAAAATCATGAATTTCAAATCTTCCATAATCTCGTAGTTGCATTCTGGGACCTCACAATACACATAGATACTTAGAAATTAATATTTGATTATTTACCCAGGTTGGAACTTGAAAGAAGACCAAGAAATTGTTGGCCTAAATTCATCAAATAGATTAGGTCAAAAAGAAAGGATTCCCGTGGTGAATATTAAGGAGTGGAAAGGAGCTATATGGAGATACCTTTGGCGGGGAACTGAGAAATCTCAGGCTGACTTGCAGAGAGCGAACAGAGCAATTCAGAAGACGAACGAAGGCTCTTTAAGACTGTGATTTAGGAGGTAGGAGTTAAACCTGCGGCGATTGATTTCTCAAATTAAAGACATCGAATGAACTACTACGAATTGAATTTTGAAACTGAAAATCTTGTTTGGAATGTAGGTTTAGTGAAGAGGAGATCGATGATGTGAATCGTGCGTGGAGGGAAGCAGAGAGAAAGAGCGCCAAGTTAGATGTGAAAGTAATTCTTAAGAAGACACGTGGCTGAAATTATACTCACTTATTAAAGTAGGAGATATGTGCTATATATGAGTTATCTATACTACTATATAATACATATTGGTATAAGGGGTAGTTTGGTCATTAAATTCCTTAATTTTAAGACGCGTACAAGAGTTTATGCAACATGTACAAGTGTCTATAGCATCAAAGTTTATTAAAGTAGGGAAAACTAGAAAAGGCTCTGGGTATTACCGTATTTAACCATCTCGCCGCCCACCTCCACCTATTACCGCCCACCTTCTCTCTCGGTAGCTACATAACATCCCCCACCTTTATTGTTTCTCCTGTTAAACACCGCATCTCCAGCCATTAAACCCCCTTCTTCAACCATTCTCTCCCTCGATTGGGCATGTCCAACCGTTTCCACCTCGATAACCCTCTGAATTTATCAATTAGCACGCCTTCTCCACCTCGATATCCCGGTTGAGAAACCCTATCGCAAACACAATTTTGAAATTCAAATGCTCTCTCAAAGCCCCTTTCTGATTATCTCTCTATAAATCGTCCTCTCTTTCTTCTGAGAATACTAATTTGAAGCCTCTTAAAGGAAGCAGATCGCTGAGAGAGGTGGTTTTGAGTAGTTGCGGCTCCGTTCTCTCCATGCCAAACTCATATGATGCTTGATTTCATATCGTTTCTGATTTATCTTCATTACTTCTCATCTTCAGTTCAAGTTCAAGTCCGTGTTTAAATCCGACGATTTCAGGTATGAGAGTTTAGATTCAGTTTCGCTTTTAGGGTTTTTTCACAAGTTTTTGATAGTTTAGATTCAGTTTTTGAGAGTAAATTGGTTTTTGTTAACTTCTCCTTTTTGAGCTTTCATAGTTTATGGTTACCTGTTAAAGGGATTCCACTAATGCTTAGGTATTAATATTCGGGGTTGCAGGACAGCAGGAGCCAAGAGGTAACATTTTGTAATTATCATTTTGTTTGTTATGGTCGAAGGCTGCAGTTCTAAGAGAATTTCTTTAAATGTGGCTGTAATTATTGTATTTAGCACTGAATCATTATCGTCTTTCACATTTTACAGAAGATTTAAGAACAATGGATGGAAAAATGAATCAGCAGGTGGAAATATCCAAGTTGATTTAGAAGCCAGGTATACTTGTGAGACATAATAATGAGAACATGGATGGAAACATGTATCAACAGGTGGAACATTGGGTTGTTTGATGGGTGTTTTGGTCATAATAAACAAGAATGGAAGTTTTGGGTCATAGTTATTTTTTTCTATGTTCTATGTGGTGTTTTTATGTGTATAAGCATAAGCAATACGGAATAACTAAAAAACTTTGATGTCCTGTGAAGAAAGTATAATGAAATGATATTGAATTATGTTCATAATTTTCTATTAGAGCATCAGTTTTAGTAAATTTATTACTTATTAACTGGGCCATAAATCGTTTCTTTAATATTATATGTTTAGGTTTGCAGGTGTTGTGATATTATTCTCTTTATTATACCATGGGCCTTCAGCTTAAACATCTCAGAATCCTTTTGAGAGCATCCTTTTGGACAGAGGATTTTGTCCAGGCTTCATCTAGCAGATTATGTGGGAAGGTATGATTGTTTTTCTGACGGAAAATGTATAAGAAGGGGAAAATTGCATAAAAGTGTAACATACGTATGTAAAGTATTCTAAACAATTTAAGTAGCTTTATTTGGTTGCAGGTTCAAAAGCTGGATGAAATAGGCGTCGCCGAATTGTTAGTAAAGAAGACAATGGAAGCTGTTGTTACTATGTATGCTGCAACCTCCAGGTGAATTGATCCTCATATGCTTTGATCTTAATTTGTAGGTTTCAAGACTGGTTTCTTACTTCAGCATCTACACCATTTATTCCCATCTTCTGTTTACGATTGCCTCGATTCAGGTTTATATTTTTCTTGCTTCTTTCTTCCTCTATTTTTTATTTCCACCTGTTAGTTACTCACACTCATTGCTAGAACTCTTACTTGGTTTTTCGATATAAAAACTTAAACCGGCAGATCAGATTCATACGTCTTCAGATCCGATATTGTATAATTATTTCTAATTTCATCTTCACATCTTTTAAATGCAATGATATTTTGACTGTATTTTGTCAGATCTAAAGTGTATGGATATTCATTCACTTGCTCATAAGATATTGTGATGGCAGGTTTGTTTGTTGGAGTATATGCCCCTGTTTGTTTGGTATGCCTCTACTATTTATTTGCTATTTTGCTTATTTATGTACAAAATTGAAGTGTTACTAATGGTGCTACTTGCTAATATTCATGATATATAGTTTATCTGTATATGTTTATTAAATTGTGTTTTTAGTACTTCATGGTTCTTGATCAGCATCGTATATTACTCTTATAAAACTAACTCAAAGTTCTTGATTAGCTCTTATTATACTATCTCTGATGTTGGGTGTAATAAATTTTTTATTTTGGTCATGTCTTTGTAAGAGTCTTTGTTTTTAGTGTGTTTTTATTTATATATGTTTGCTATTTAGATTCTCACAATTCGTTATGTTATGATGCAAATGCTACAGTCTGCCTATGTTTTGGTTATGCATATATTTGTTTACTTTAAGTACTAATGCTAGAGTCTGTGTGGTAAGAGTCTAATTGTGGCCCTTTAATTGTTTTGTTCTAATTAAATGCAATATGCAGTTGCTCAATCTGCAACTGTTGAATATTTATGAGGCATGTTGAATAGCTATAGATTTTGAGGCAACATTGTGCAGTCATATTCTCTGCTGCCATGGTTGTATGTACTTTGATTTTGAGTCTATGTCTGGTAAGATACTAATTGTGGCCCTAATTTTTCTACCTTATTTTGCTTTTGCAAGAGTTGCTCATGTTATGCTCGGTGGATGAATGTGATATGTCCGACTATAAGCTCAGGTGGTTTTAAGAGTGGCGGTTTATCAATAAATATTGACGGTATTCAGCATCCTTTGCTTTTTGAGACCTCTTTGAAAATTTTGTCATGTCATGTGGCATCAAAATCTGGTAACTCAGTTATGTGGTGCGAGGGAAATGGAGTGATATGTCAACCTTTGACTTTTCCTGTTCCTATTGACATCAAAGTTGAACATGAAACAAGGGTGGTTGTGATCTCGGGGCCTACTACTAGCGGTATAAATTGCTTCCATGAAAACCTTAGGAATGTTGTCTATTATGTTGAAGGCTGGCATATATTAAAAATTATCTTATGATAAAAAAAAAATTAAAGTTGGCCCATAAGTATGAATGCGTTTCTATTTTTATCATAATAAAGTGGCTAAGAAGACTACAAGTATGTACCCACTAAACAGTTATGTAAATTTAGCAGAGCATGATACTTGCATGCCAGCATGTAACCTAGAAATGCTTTTAATGTTAGAAATTTTATTTTCATATCACGTGTTTAATTTGTTTTTTATTACATACACAGCAACTAAATGGACAATGTAAAGAAGTTACTTTGAAGATAATGAACATTAGAAGCTGGAATGTGACTTTCTGCTTAGTGGTGGAGGTGTTACAACTATAACCGGATCAGATTTTGGATCAAGAGTGGCGGATCTGTGCAACCAGGGGGTGTTTAGTGGACTTTTCCATGGAATGATAGCAACTTAGAATGTTAGCAGTTGATGTGTGTAGTTTTTGGGTTGCTATTTGCAGGTTCAACTCCTTTTCAAACTAGAGTTGTTTTGGTATTTGGTGTAAGACCCTTGCCTGGTGCAACACATGATATTGCAGGATTCAAGGTTAACTTTTTTAAATATAAGACTGGATGATTCATAATCTTACATTGCTTTTCTTTGTTGACGAAATTTACATGAACAGAAACATTGTTGTTACCCCCTTATTTATTTCTTATAGAAACCGGCAAGCTAACAGAACGACTACATCTGCCATTGAAGCTGGACACACCAAAAACGTTTTGAAAGGTATGTGATTCCAATCTTTTGGAAGTATGTGATTCCAATTTAGCGTGTCGGAATTGATAATTTGCTGGTACTTCTCATTGGTGGAATTCTTATTGGAATGCCAACAGTTTTATCGATATTTATCTTTGCAGATATTTGCTAAAGAATTGGATCCCAATATGGTGGTCTTGATGGCTGCAAGAGCCTTTAGAGTGGAAAACCAAAGCGTGATAGATGATGCTATGGTAGGGATTTATCCGCATCATTCAAATTCTGATTCATGCTTATCAGTGGAAAACCACACTGATTTTGTGTAAATACTACACCCGAACCCACCAAATTCATTAAAACCGGGGTCTTGAAAGTATTTCTTATAGGACGAACATGGCACAAATACATTAATTTAATATTATATGTTTTAAAAGTAATCTTGATTTGTGTATTATGCGTCTACAAAGAGAGAAGAAGATGCAGATCTGTAAAGGTGAAAGCCATGTTTTCCTAATTTACGATTTATGGTTACGCATTGTAGGTTACTTTTGCCTAGCTGTTGCTCGATTTGTATTAAAGGGCATGTCCTTAACAAATTCAATGTCTTTTGTGGTCTATGATGCGTTGTTAAATTCATATGCATAAAAGGACAACTATTGTTATAACTTTTAATATCAACTACTTAGTGTAAACAAATTTTTTGATATAATGAACACAAGTTCACAGCCACAACTCTCGGTGGGATACACATATAATTAAAAGTGTTATTTTTAGTAGTTTATTAATCTCATTGTTTAAATATTACAGTTATTGTATTTGTTGGTGTTGGATTGTAATATCTTTGACACTTAGGTATAATAAGTTGTGTTTGTTTCTTGATTGTAATATCTTTGTACCTGTTTTTATTGGTGTTAGATTGTATGTATTACAAGTTCAAATAGTTAAAAATTAATAGATCAAAAAAGGTTGAAGTATCTATACCTAATTTTACTCTCAATATTGATAGTAGGTTTAGTTGTTGACGGTATAAAATGATTTATATTATGTTATAATAAACATATATGATCGAGAGGTTAATCGAACACAATCAACTATTACCATAAATAGTTTTTTGGATTAATAAAGTTAGTAACCACATAAGCTTATGATATAGATAGACCATAACGATGATACTAAGTTGAAAACTAAAAAAAATAATAAACATATTAAAATGTTATATAATATTATACGAATAAGAAAACTAATATAAGGCTAATAACACAGATAGACTCATGATATAGATAGACAACACCAATGTCACGAATGAAAAAACTAATAGATGTACAATACAATATATCATGAAAAGATTGATAAACTAAAAAAAATTACCATGTTGGTTGATTGTCGCCGCCACCATAGCAGCGAACAAATGACAAATAATGCTCTATAAACTGTCGCCGCCGCAACGCGCGGGTATACCCCTAGTATGTATATACGCATAAGGATATATGTGAATACGTAGTTGCAAAGTTAATAAATGGATATATACATGATGATATACGTGATTAGAATCATCGTTTTATGTATCTCGAGAGTTAGAAATAATTAGGAATATATCTTAATATGTTTTAAGGCTTAAAATGATAATACATTAAGAGTATAAGGGTTAGAATGACATTAGACCAAAGCATAAGGGCTTAAAACGAAAATGTGGGGCTGCAGTAGGTCTCGCGTATCGCGAAGCCTGCCACTGGGTTTGGCGCGATACGCGACGGGGTGCAGAAGTCGACAGATTCGACCTTATCCGTTTCAGCCGCCATTTTGAGCCTTGAAACGTGTCAAAACCGGTCCTTAGTCACCATGGGACGTGTCTAGACCATATTTAACACCCCATAATATAAATAGAAGCCTTAACTCATAAGATTTCATTGCTAGTTCATAAATCAAAGCTTAGAAAACCCGGAAAACTCTCAAGAACGTGCATAGCTTGAAATCGGTTGATCCAGGAGGTATTAGAAGCTACTTTTCTGCAGTGGGTCGTTATTAGGTATGTATTACAAAAGCCCTCAATCAATTTCATGATTCATAACATCTAGATATGCTTTTTAGAAAAGATCCGAAATTAGGGTTCTTGAGCATGATTCTTCAAAATTGAGGAATCTGTTTGGAATTAAGGTCTGATTTTTGGTATGTAAGCTTAAAATAACATGTTTTAAGAAAGCCCTAAGTTTATTTTATGATTTGAAAAGGTTTGGTATGAATTTGTGGAACGGGCAAAAAATTAGGGTTTTCTAGACGATGTTTTGCTAAAAATTAATGATCGGGATTGAATTAAGGTCCCATCTTTTGAAATATATCATAAAATGATATTATGAATAGAAGCCCTAAGTTTATTTGATAATAAAAAGAGTTTTGATGATAGTTTGAGAACTACGTCAAAATTAGGGTTTTGAAAGATGATTATCGAGTATTGGACTATCTATAAGAAATTGGGAGTTGGTTTTTGGTATTAGAACATGTTTTAAGAAATCCTTAAGTTAGTTTCATGTTTAAAGAAGGGTTGGTATGGTTTCACCATGTTGGTTTATCAAGAACAAGTAAACCAAGAACAAGAACATAAACATTGGTGTTTTGATCATAGTAATTTCGCCTCCTGGTCGTGATAACGCCTATACGGTCGGTCATGATCATCACCACACTAAAACACAAATATGGGTGATATCTCATAGTAATCCCGCCTCCTGGTCATTATAACGCCTATACGGTCGGTCATGAGAATCACTCATCAAGTGCATAAAGGCTTGGACAAGGGTAATGATATTCAACAAAAGAACATATTTTTATATATAATAGGTATATATAAGTTCAATTGTGATAATTAGTAAAATATACCGAGCTATTCGGGTACTTAGAAGTTCGTGCGGACCGGAAGGGTAAGCGCCTGTACACTGGGGTTTCTGGCATAGCGAGGGTGTCGCATAAATCCCAAATGGGACCTGGCATCCCTCACTGGGCGATCTCGGAGTGAGCATTTACTTATAGGAATGCATGTCTTCATATTATAATTAGAAAAGTTATATTGCCTATAAAGGGCATTTTGGTCATTTTGACCTCTGAGAAAGTATAATCTTAGGATTATGGAACATAGAAGATGTTTATAATATAAAGCCTTTCATTAATACAACCCGATACACGACTAGGTTTGGATCAAGGCCTTTAGTGAAGATTCCGCCTGAGATTATTCAAGTAAAAGACAGAGGTGAGTCTTTCTCTCACCGGGCAATTACTTTTATGAAACGGGATGTGTTGTTCTGTATTAAATTGTATATTTGACTACCATTAGTATCTATAAATGTTGAGGCCTGAAGGGTTAGATACGATCTTGGAAGAGGGCCCATGTGACACGTACAAATAGGTAGTATGCATACAGATAGACCTAGTTGCTTAGACGATCATTCCCGATCCTGATTCTGTGATCCCTGCCCTGGATATACATGTTTATATGATGCTGTAGTCAAAATTTAATTACATATGAACTGCTACGTTTATGAAACTCACCAGTATTATGCTGAGCCCCAAATGTTGTCTTTTTCTTTTGGATGCACATCTTAGGTACCATGTAGTAGCAGATAGCTAGACATGGATGGGACGAGGAAGAAGCTAGTATAGAGGTCTGAATTTTGGTTGGATGAAGACATAGACTTCTAGTTTCAAATAAGAACTTCAATGTTGTATTATCTTTGTACTTTGTAGATCCTACAACTTTTGTTATGAATAAAGTTAAAAGACTTCCGTTGTAAACTTTGATTAGTGCCATGTGCTTTCTTTTATTCGATGCGTAACACTCCCTAGTGCTTATCCTGGGATGCGGGTGTTACAAGTTGGTATCATAGCACTGGTTTAAGAGAACTAGGTACAGGATAGTATCTGGACTTAAACTAAGATGAATTCTCTTAGATTAGTTACTTGATTAAGATAGGATAACAGGAGTTCATATACCATGAAGGAAGATGACTTGAACATTCTAAGTATAACAGATAAGCAATGACATCTGGCCAATGTGATATCTGATATGTCTGTATTATTCTGTTCATATCATAATCTGACATTGGGATATTGATACTTGTTCTCCTTAAATATTGGTAACATTACATGCAATCCCAAATGGCCATCATCTTTAAAAAACAGGTTGGGCAACGTGTCATTTTACCATCATCTTTCACTGGTGGTCCACGTTACATGATGCATAATTTTTTAGACGCAGTGGCTATATGTAAATGGTATGGATATCCTGATTTGTTTATAACCATTACATGCAATCCCAAATGGCCTGAGATCATGAGATGTCTAAACGACATGACTATAGCTCCTAGCGATCGTCCTGACATCTTCGGCAAGGTTCAAGTAGGTATCTTCATCTTATAATACTCGATATTTATAATACTTTAAATTTATGTAGATTTTTTTTCTTTTATTCCTTTACTTATACTTTTTAATTTTTTTCAGTTGTGTATACAATAGAATTTTAAAAGCAAGGATTGCCACATTCTCATATCTGCATATTTATGCACCCTGCTCAAAAATTACCAAGTCCTGATCATATTAATCAATTCATATCTGCTTAGCTACCTAAACCGAACGAAGATCCGGAATTATACACACTGGTCCGAGAATTTATGATACATGGACCATGTGGAAATCATAACAAAAAATCCCCATGCATGGTAAACGGTGAATGCTCAAAAAAATTTCCTAAAAAATTCCGTGAGTTCACGTCAACCGATGCTGATGGCTTTCCACTATATAGACGACGTAGTGGTGGTCCAACTTTTTGGAAATCTGGTGCCCAAATAGATTCAAGATATGTTGTGCCTTACAACTCATTTTTGCTGAAGAAATATCAATCACATATAAACGTTGAATGGTGCAACAAGGGCAATGCTATAAAATATCTTTTCAAGTATATCAATAAAGGCCCTGACAGAACTACATGTTATCTAGACAATCCTGAATCTCCAGATCAACCCGTTAAAGTTGTTAATGAGATTGATAGATACTATGACTGCAGATATGTATCGGCATGCGAGGCCTCTTGACGTATATATTCCTTCGAAGTTCACTACAGATATCCTTCTGTTATGAGACTTTCTTTTCATCTGTCTGGGCATCAACAAGTGGTATTCAATGGAGACGATGATATCGATGATGTTCTTAACAAACCATCTGTTACATCTTCAATGTTCCTGTCTTGGATGAAATGTAATGAAATATACCAAGAAGCAAGGGATCTTAACTACGTCCAATTTCCTACAAAATTTGTTTGGAAGTCAAATGATAGATGTTGGAAACCAAGGAAACAAGGAATTTCTATTGGAAGAATTCATACTGTGTCCCCCGCCCTTGGTGAAGCGTACTATTTGAGAATTCTTCTTAATAAAGTGAAAGGACCAACATGCTTTGAAGACATTAGGACCATAAATGGAATTCAGCATCCTACTTTTAGAGATGCTTGCTATGCTCTTGGCCTTCTCGACGATGACAATGCGTATATCGAGGCCATTAAAGAGGCGAGTCACTCTGGAACCGGACACTACTTAAGAAATCTATTTGCAACCATGTTATGGTCTAATACTTTGTCTAGGCCGGACCATGTGTGGGATCAATCGTGGTTGACGTTGTCAGATGGAATTGAGTACCAACGTCGTCAGAGAAATTCAAATACTCAAGGTAATATTGATATAACCTATTCTTTAACAAATACTTTGTTTATTTTGTATAAATTTAGAATTACAGTTACATATTTTTTTGTGTAGAATCCTCAACTGATGATGATGTATTGAAAAATCTAACGTTAGTTGAAATAGAGAAGATACTACTATGCAACAACTCCACATTGGCTAATTTCACATGCATGCCGTTTCCAGACTTTGATGCCGCAGAGAGTGCAAACAACGTATTGATAAGTGAAGAACGTTCATACGACAAAGACAGTCTCATTGTTGAATTTCAACAACATTTCGTCAAGCTAACAGATGAACAAATGTCCATATTCAATGAAATAATTTCTGCAGTGGAGGCTCGCAATGGTGGTGTGTTCTTCGTTTATGGATATGGTGGAACGGGAAAAACTTTTCTATGGAACACATTATCAGCCGCCATAAGATCAAAAGGGCAGATCGTGTTAAATGTCGCATCAAGTGGAATCGCATCATTGTTACTGCCTGGAGGTAGAACTGCTCACTCAAGATTTCGTATACCTTTAAATATTACAGAAGATTCGATATGTTCAATCAAGGCAAACAGTGATGCAGCAAACTTATTGAGAGAAACGAGTTTGATCATATAGGACGAAGCTCCACTTATGAATAAATATTGCTTCCAGGCACTTGATAGGACCTTGAATGACATACTACCGACGCAGTCAGCATCAGGTAATAAATCTTATTTCGGAGGTAAGGTGGTTGTTTTTGGAGGTGATTTTAGGCAATGCCTTCCAGTTATTCAAGGTGGAACACCTGAAGAAATTGTCAGCTCATCCTTAAGTTCATCAAATATATGGGATGATTGCAAAGTTTTGAAATTAACAAAAAACATGAGGCTCACACAAGGTAGTCTACCATCAGATGCTGAAAGTATTAGGGAGTTTTCTGAATGGCTTTTACAGTTAGGAGAAGGTAGACTTGGTGGACCAAATGATGGCCGGGCAGTCATAATAATTCCTGATGATATACTTATTCAAGATTCAGCTGATCCTCTTCAAGATCTCATTGACTTTGCATATCCTTCTATACTACAAAATTTCAATGATCCTACATACTGGAAGGAAAGAGCCGTCCTTGCACCCACCAATGAAGTTGTTCATGACATTAATGACAGGTTTCTATCTATCATTCCAGGGGAGGAAAAAGAATATTTTAGCTCTGATTCTCTATGTCAAACGGAGCGTGTTGAAGATGTATTTAATTCGAACATGTACTCACCTAATTTTCTCAATGGATTAGAATTATCAGGCTTGCCACCCCACATATTAGTTTTAAAAGTCGGTGCACCTGTTATTCTTTTAAGAAACTTTGATCAAAAGAATGGCCTTTGTAATGGTACAAGGCTTCAGATTGTTTCTCTTGGAAAGCATGTGATAGAGGCTGAGGTAATATCAAGAAGCAATATTGGCTTTCGTACATTTCTTCCAAGACTTTCAATTTCTCCTATAGACAAGAGCATACCGTTTAAATTCCAAAGAAGACAATTTCCAATATCATTATGCTTTGGGATGACAATTAATAAGAGTTAAGGACAATCATTATCAAAGGTTGCTTTGTATCTGAAGAATCCATGTTTTAGCCATGGACAATTATATGTTGCCTTATCAAGAGTGAAGAGTAGGTCTGGGTTGAAAGTTCTCATTATAGATGAAGATGGAAAAGTTACAAACAAGACCGTAAATGTCGTATTCAAATCTGTATTTTCTAATTTATAATTTGTCAAACATCTTACTTAGATATGATGTAAGGGTTCTATGAGTGTCGTTATAATATTATTTTTATTCAACAATTTTTATTACTCCCCAGCCGTCTGATGCACGGGTCTCAAAGGCTTGTTATATTTTATATATATATATATATATATACTAGCCGTGTGCCCGCGCGTTGCGGCGGCGACGGTTTATAGAGCGTTATTCGTCATTTTTTCGCTTGTTATGGCGGCACGACAATTTACATCGAGGTATTCATTTCTGTTAGTGCGATGCGATGCGTTGCAAAAACAATTTACAAAGCGATACTCGTTTTCTGTGTGCGTGATACGACAACGGTGACACTTTACAACGCAGTACTCATTTTTCTATCTGGGTGATGCAGCGATGGCGACAATTAATCAACACGATAGTCCATCTATGTCAAAATAATATCATCCGGTAGGTTTAATATGTAGATGGAAAAAGATTTTAAGGAGGTAATATAATATGTATAAGGGATTGCGGGAGGCGACGACTATAACATCGGGGGAAGAAGGGTGAGAGAAATGCCATATAATCAGTAGAATGTATAATGAGGTATAAAGCTGAACAATATTAGAATTACAGAACATGCATAATACATGAACTCATCTTTTCAACCCTCTTAAATGCCTATTTCCCTTTACATAGAAATCAGAAAATGAACCCAAACAACTTGTACTATAAACCTTATTTCAAGGACTATAAAAACTTGAAAATACCATATACATAAAGGTAATACTATACTATTAGTTAATTACTGTTGGTTGAAGACTCAGACACATTAGGCTTAGATTATAACACCCATATTCGCAATAAAAAACAAAGAACTCAGACAGGTCTTTCACATTACTGTTGATTCAACCATAAATCCACCAAGGAAGGACAAAGAAAGAAGATAAATGAATGAATATAATATTTGAAATGTCCAACATAACAGTTTCATTAGAACTTGGTAAAAAAACCAAAACACTACCATCTAAACTGGAAAGAACATAAATCAAAAGCATAGTTTTTTATCATAAACTTAGTAAGGAGATAAGAACATAAATCAAAACCAACATTATCAGAAACTTGAGTTTGAATGTATCTCAAAATTTAACTAAACATAATGAAAGCTTATCAACACTTGTATTTAAATGCTCACCTTAGTAGATATGAAGAACAAATGAAGATCCTAAAGGTCGCAGCTGAAGATCTTTAAGCTACAACATGAATATATACACACAATTATGTTCTTAAACAATTTCAATTGAGATTTAAATTCACAACAATACAAAGAATATGAATTTGTACCTCAACGTCACAGTGTTTTGAATTGTGATTTGAAGGTGTACTTATAAAGGGCTTCGTACTCAATTTTTGAATTGAAATTTGAATTGACCGCGCTTACCAATTTCATGTTGTTACTGTCGATGACCTGATGAATTCAAGAAAGGGGTGTCTGTATTTTACTCTGAATTGAAGCCAAGATGGACGATTACCCAAAGAATCGTAGAAAGGGGTGACTGAATTCATTGTTTCGTTGGAAAGACAAATGAAAAACACTCCTAAAAGGGGAGATTCTCTGATCTCTGATTGTCCTATGCTATCGCCGAAGCCTAAGAAGGTATGTTGACTTCAGGATTGCGTCGAAAGGGTAGCGAAATCACCCTCAAAAGGGAGATTCGAGTCTGCAAAAGCATGAGAGGTGAGAGGTATGGGATAGCCGTCGCTGGTTCTCAAGTTGAGAGGTATGAATTGGAGATGGGATTTGCTGCGATGAACACCAGAACGGGAAATAAAGGGGAAGGGGAGTATGGATCGAAGATGAGACCGTACACAGAAAGGGAATGCGTCTTAATTTTTAAGACGCCTATAATTACGAAAATGCCCTTTTTTCAATATGTATTATATAGTAGTATATATATATATATGCATATTTTAGAAAGGAGAAATATGTAACTGCATATTTTATTTAAAGAAAATATATAATTGATTGTTAACTTCAAGAAAAAATGTAATTAATCGTTAAATTTTTATAAATTTTTAACAAAATTGGTCAACACCAGTTTTGAAGGTCCGATATTGTTATTGGGTTAAATGTTGTGAACGTGGAATGCTGGCCCAATTTTCGGATACATATGCCTCGATATATCGAGAACTAGTCGTAATCTTCTGGTCCAGTTTATATTTCATCCGAAGGCTCTATAAAGTATAAACCTAGGGGCGCATCGTTTTAGAAGTGCAAAGTCAACTAAAATCCGGACCCTTTTCAAATGTTATGTTATAAACTCTGATTATTTATCTCAAGTCTAAGATTTACAAAAATAAACCAAAAAGTTAAACTCCGGGGTCTAAAGTCATGAGAGTTTCAAATGAGAAGTTGGTTTCAAATAAGAAGGATAAGAAGGATTTATATGGTGACATGTGACATCTCATTAAAAAGGAAGGAGGGGTAGTTTAGGTAAAGAGTTAATTAGATATAAATCTTCTTCTTCTTCACGTTATTCTCCACGTTAGTTCTCAAACGTTAGAAACCTAGCTATTCAATTCCACCGTTCTACTGATCTCGATCTCCAAATCTACATTCAAATCATCTTTGCAATTGCGATTCAATAGATTTCGATTGAATCTGTGATTTCATTCGATTCAATTTGTGGTTCAAGCATACAAGCGACGTCAATCAATTTGTGATCGAAGCATACAGATTCATCTTCAATCTTAAGATGCCGATTATAGATAGTACAAGCGTCTTCATCTCTTTTTCTTAATTTTTATTGTTTTTCTTTCAATAGTTATGTACTCTGTGTTTGATACTGGATGCATCATTGTGTCATAGATGCATAGACAATCTTCATCATTGTGTCATAGATGCATCATTGTGTCATAGATACATGATTGTGTCTATTAGTTTGTGTGTGTGTAACATATGAGACAATTTTTATTCTAGTGATTTGTGTGTTAATATGAATCTGTGTTTTCCATTGTGTCATTGTGTCTTCATTCTGTTTACACTAATCACATATTTACATCGTTATATTTAGTTCCTTTTTTGTGATTATTATTTATTTTGACCTTATAATTGTTGCATATTATTCATGTAGGTGTCCCAACTTACCATGAAGTTGGTGTACAACGTGTATCACCATTGTCTGGGAAGAAATATTACACCCCTGCTGTTAGTAGTTCAATTAAACCTGTTGTTGGTATGGTTTTTGATAATGTTTATGAAGCATTTTCCTTTTACCAAACATATGCTCTTTCAAGTGGGTTCTCAGTTAGGAAGCATACAAATTACAAATCTGGAGGTGTTACAAACATTAGGTATCTTGTGTGTAGTAAACAAGGTTTTAAACCTGGAAGAGGTTTTGATAAGCTAGATGATGAGGGTAAAGGAGGAATGAAGCGTAGTAAACCATCTAAGAGATGTGGATGCGATGCGTGTATTAAGTTGAAGATAAATGAAGATGGGAGGTATTTCATAAGAGAATTTAAAGAAGAGCATAACCATCCATTTGTTGCTGAAGAAGACATGCAATTTTTTACTGCTATGAGGAAGGTAGACCATGTACAAGCAACATCAATTGATGCCTTATCTAAAATCAACATTGGACCTGCTAGAGCAAGGAATATAATGAGGACCTTGTATGGTGGAGCTAGTAATTTAGGTGCTACAAAGTCGGATTTCAAGAATTACAAGAGGGATAAAAATAAGTATATAGGTGAAAATGATGCAAATATATTGATTGAAAAACTTATGAGAAAGAAGGAGTTTTTGCCTAATTTTTATGTTGAATATCGTCTTACAAATGATGGAAGATTGGGTGGTTTATTTTGGGCCGGCGAATATTCCAAGATTAATTACATGGTTTTTGGTGATGTAATGGGTTTCGATGCTACATATTGTTCAAACAAGTAAGTTAATAAGCCTCATTGTGTCTATTTTATATCATTGTGTAATTTGTCTGATGTCACGTCATTCTGTCAATATGTCATTGTGTCATTGTGTCATTGTGTCAAAATGACATTGCGTATTATTCTGTGAAATTGTGTCTTATGACTTATGTCATTCTGTAATATGTTTTAAATGTTCTTTTTTTTTTATATATTTAGGTATGACATGGTCTTTGTTCCTTTCACCGGTATTGATAATCATAATAGGAACGTAACACTAGGTGCTGCAATTCTTAGATGTGAAACTGCTGAGTCATACAGGTGGCTTTTGGAGAATTACATTAAGGCGTTTGGGAATCCACCGAAAGTAGTGGTTACTGACCAATATGCTGCAATGAAGAGGGCGATATTAGATGTTTTGCCAAATTCCCGTCATAGATTATGCATGTGGCATATAATGGACAAGGTGACTCAGAAGGTTTGTATTATGTTTTTCTATTATGTCTAATTGTGTCAATTATGACATTGTGTTATTTACATCTTTAACTTAGTTTCTTTTTATGATATATCAGGTTGGTTATCAAAAGTGTAATGAGCATGATTTCAGAGAAAAATTAAATGATATAGTCTGGTCAAATACGATCACACCTAGTGAATTTGAAGGCAGGTGGAATTCTCTTCTTTCTAATTGTGGTTTAAGTAACCATAGCTGGTTATCTAAGCTTTATAGGATTAGAAAGGATTGGATACCTGCTTTTTATCTTGATGAAGAAATGTCCGGCCTCATGCGCACTACATCAAGATCAGAGAGCGAAAACAAATATTTTGGGCAGTTTTGTAATCCAAATTCTACTTTAGTCGAATTTTATAGTCATTTTGAGACGGCAATGGATGCTCAAAGGTATGAACATAGAAGACTTGATCATGAAACAAGATATAAACAACCTGATTTGTGGAGTTCATTTGTTCTTGAAAAGCAAGCTGCCCAAATTTTTACCCGAACAATATTTATGGATCAACAATTGGAGATTGATGATGCCATTGACCATTGTACGAATCTGCATATTGAGCAAATTGGTGATGTCCACAAATTTGAAGTCCAAGATTTGAAGGATCCATCTAATTGCACCTATACGGTATGAATTCCATTCTGTCATCGTGTCGTATTGTGTCACTTTTTGTGAATCTGTTGTGTCATTGTGTCATTGTGTGATTGTGTCATTATGTTTTATTGTGACTTATTTTCTTATTAACATTGTTTCAATGTCAATCATTCTGTAGGTTACTTTTTTAAAGGAATACCTTACAATATCATGTGGATGTCGGAGGTTTGAACAGTTTGGAACATTATGCAAACATATTTTCTACATTCTTAGACTTTTTAAAGTAAGAGAGTTCCCAAAGAAGTGTGTTTTAAGGCGTTGGACAAGAGAAGCTGTTCCAAATACTCAATCTGAATCTGTTGTTAGTCCTGAGGAGTTTGGAATTAAGGCAGCTGATATTGAAGTAGTTATTCGTGAAATCAGGTTTGCAAATGACTATATTATAAATAGATTGGTTGGTGATATAAAACAGTTGAGTCTTAATAGAGACCATGTGAAGAGTTACATGTCTGCTGCTGATGATGTTCGAGTTGTTGCCCCACCTCCTAGCAGGAGAGATAGATTTGAAGCAATTAATGAAATCGGAGAAAAATCAAATTCTAAAGTTAGAGTCCCTATTAGATCAAAGACAAAGGGGTCCGGTAGTCATAAGCGCTTGAAGTCTGCTCGTGAGATTGCAATTAGTCAAACAGGTAAGAAAGGTCGAGCATGTGGTTTTTGCAAGCAGCCCGGTCATAATCAACGTACTTGCAAGTTATATATAGAAAGTGTTCAAGAAAAAGAAAGGGCAAGTGGTTTAGGAGTAGACAAGGCAACATAATAGTGAGACCCATAATAGTATGTTGTGTATAAACATTCAGAGATTCATTGTTTCTTAATAGATTGTTAATATTACATAATATAGTTTAACATTTACTCTTTTGTCTTACTGTGTCATTGTGTCATTGTGTCATTGTGTCATTGTGTCAAAGTGACATTTGTCTATATCTCTTTCCCTAAATTTTATATTGTGTTATTGTGTCACAACAAAATACATTACATAATGTAATATGAAATATAACCAACAGATCTTCAAAAATAAGTAAAATATAACCAACATTATATCCAAAAGATTAAAACACAAACGACATTGCATCTAGCATTCATCGTGTCAACCAAAAAAGAGCTTAAAACACAATCGAAGTCTAATTGTATCCAAACTTAATCTAATTCAGCTTCCGTCCTTTCTCAGATTCTTTTTAGTGCAGAAATTTGAAGTTTTCTTTTTTCTTGTGGTGTTAGAGCCATGTATTTGTTGAAGTCTTTAACAACAAAGTCTTTTGATTTGTTGATGTCATGCAATAGAATCTTTGCAATGTACTTCCTACGTAAGTCTTCTATCACCGCACCTTGTTTGCCTTTCTTCTCTTCCCCAAACCCACATTTCCAATCATTATCTCCCATGTATGTTTCCATATGTCGCATTAAAAACAATCCACAATCAATATAATTGGATCTGGTTCTCCAAGCCATCTCCAATCTTTCCAAAGTTGAATTTTTTATATTTTTTGCTTTTGGATGTGATATGGACTCCAGATACATCTCAAAGATGTTTTTCTGCATAAAACAGTTATTGTGCATAAAATAGTGTATTGTGTCAAACTGGAATAATATTTTATGAACTTACCAATTTTTCCGGGATGCCATGATACTTTGTTTCATATTCTTCTGAGGCACTATTGTCAATTATAACTGTCTTGGCTTCTTTTAAATTGAAACTCACCATATAGTAATGATGTGACTGAATGATGGGTATAATGACCATATCGAATGCTTTGATGTCATCCAGTCTTTCCTTTCTTAACAACTCATTCATATTCAAAGTAAATTCATTTAGCATAGAACTTTCATCTTTGTTGTAAGTGTCCCTATGCTGTAAAACAGATGAAAAAAACAAAAGAAGTAAAAAATGTTATTTGGGTCATTGTGTCATATCTTTTCATTGTATTTTATAATGATAACTTACAATCATGGGTGCTGTGCAAAATAGCCTGTAGGGAGAGGCTTTTGACCTGAACTGCTCTTCATGGTTTTGAATATGAGCCCATGCATTAATCACATCAACATGAATTTCAACCGATGGTCTAAGAGTTTCCATTTGAACTTTGAGAACAGTAATACAATCAGTAAGAGTAAATAAAACATCCCTACAAAATAATGTAAAATAAAATATATTAGGTGCTGTGATATCATGTATTGTGTCATTGTGTCATAGTGTCATAGTGTCATTGTGTCATTGTGTCATTTTGTTGGTTTGCAGATGTCATACCAGGATTCCCCAGTTGCAGCAGATATATAATGTGAAATATTGGTTTCAGTAGCTGTTCTCTTCTCTGTCAACACAACTTTTCTCTCCATAAAAGGTGAACATAGGGCTTCGCTTACGACCCTTTTGTGTTTTGGTCTTTGCTCTTTCACATCATGATGGCTTTCTGGTTTCAAAACAGAGATTGGTTCGTCATGGCGCACAATATCCTTCTCTGGTGTTGTGAATTTATCTTCATTGCTTGTTTTTTACTTCATTTGGTGTTCTTTAATAGCTTGGAAGTTTTTTTCTTTCATGTTCTTTTCCTTAATCACATCTAAAGTGTTTATCTGGAGCAGCTTGAACATTTCATCAGCAATTTTTTTCTCATCATAAACTTTCTTTTCTTGTTGAGGATTCACAACCACTTGCTTGTTCTTTAATTTTGCTCCTTTTTTCAAATCAGGCACATCCTCCTTCTCTTTTTCTTTTTGAAGCAATGTCTCCTTTTTTTCACCATCTTTAGGTTTCACAAAAGAAACACATTTTTTTTTCCTCCCCAACTTCTTTCTTTGTTCCTTCAATATTTTTTTCATTTGGTACTTGTGTTGGTGGTGTTGGCGGACTAAGATGTAGGTCAAAGCCAAGAGCATCATACTCGTCTTTTTCTTTTTCAATTAAAGTCTCCTTCCTTTTTTCACCTTCTTTAGCTTTCACAGAAACAACTTTCTTTACATCTTTTATCGTTGTTTCTTTTCCAACCACTGCCTGCTTAGAACAAAAAGATAATAGACAAATACAATATTCAATATATTCTCACAATCACACAATGCTACAAGTTTATGACACAATGTTACCTTTTCAGGCACAACTAAATTCTTTGTTCCTTCTTTCTGTACTGTGACAGTTTTTTCATTACCTTCTTTCTGTTCCACATTTGATTCTTTAGCTTCATCAGAAACAACTTTCTTTATATCTTTTATGGTTTTTTCTTTTCCAACCACAACCTACTTGGTGATGAGAAAAACATAACAGAAATATAAGACAATGTGACATAACTAATATGTAAATAAGACACAATACTACAACTTTATGACACAATATTACCTTTTCAGCCTCAACTGCATTCTTTGTTCCTTCAACAGTATTTTCATTTGCTTCTTGTGTTGGTGGTGTTGGCTGACTGAGATGTAGGTGAAAGCCGAGAGCATCATACACGTTTTCCTTATCTGCTGCAGCATTTACTTCATCAAGTTGAATATGTCCTGCTCCATCTGTATTGTGTTTGTTTCACCAACATTCCCATCCTCATTTTTATCTTTCTCACAGCCTATATCCATATACTTCTTCAACAATAACTTCCATTGTTTATGTTTTTCTTCAATTAACATTCCTTTAGGATAATCACTTGAAGCTTTCTCCAACAGCAAACAAACTTTTTCAGCATATTTGTGAAAAATATTTAGCTCTTTTTCAAGCATATTTGCCCTAACCTGTTTTTAGAACAACCTTGTTAAACATCATACAAATTGCAAATAACTCAAATTTATTATAATAGCAACAATTTCATACCTCTTCTTTTTCAGTTACACTTTGTAGCTCATCTTGTTTTCCTAAAGGCAGAAATGAACACATTAGTATATAGTATATGTGATTACTTCAAGTCATTGTGTCATTGTGTCATCATTGTGTCATCATTGTGTCATTGTGTCTAAGGGCTTGTACCTTTAGTTGCTGAAACTTTTGATGATGAGGCTATTGTCTTCGATTTTTTTAACTTCTTTTTTTAAACAACTTCTTCCTAAACTTCTTCCTTTTCTGAAACACCTTCATTTTCATTTTCATCTTCATCCATTTCTCCTCAGAGGAGACCTCAACTGCTTCTTCTTTAAGGATAGAATCTAGTTTCGCCTCCAACTCACACAGTGTATTGTAATCAATTTCCTTTAATGTCAATGTTTTGTTATTTTTTATTTTCTCCTTCTCATATACATACAAAACCTGTTTTGAAGATTAAAAAAACAATTATCATATGTGCTATTGTGTCATATCTGCTATTTTGTGTCAAATGTGATATTGTGTCAAAATAAATGTGCAATAGTGTCAAACTGATATTTTAAGAGTTCATGTTCTTACCACAAGAATCACGAGTGGACCAGCATATAGCTCAGTTTCATCTTGTGCCCAAAATTGTCTTGTTTTCCTTAGGCAAAACATGATGTAGTCACACCAATTCAGCTTCTTCACATTTGTTTGTTTTGTCACTGACATTAGAAACCTTTGATTAACAGTGTTACTCATCATCACCTCTGCAAGTACTGTGAATACCATCACCAAGAAGTTTAGCTTGAACATTCTGCCTGAATCTTTTAATCGCTTGAAATTATCACTAAACTTCTTACAAAACAACCTTCCTGAGTTTTTACCAAATTGACTCCTAAACTCACGAACTACATGATTACTAGGATGTGCTCTTTCCACTTGCTCGACTTCTTTACCACCGTTTGGTATTTGAAAAACTTCTTTTATCAGTTCAGATGATATTTTAATTTTATTCTCACCATCATTCAATATATCTGTTTCAGAATCATAGTTTTTCAGTAAGAAGTATCCAAATGCTGTAGGAATTGAGTGAATTGATAGATTCAACAGATTTCCAAATCCCATTTCTTTCACATCCTTCTTCTGGCCATCTGATAAATTGTTTATAACAATTGTAAGGTTTCCAGATGAACACCTTAGGTTTGCTCTTTTACCATTGTACTTAAAAAATTATGTTTCTTCTTCTTCTTCTACATCATGCGTCTTGTTTCTTTTTTTTATAATGAAATCCGGCTTCTCTTCTTCAGTCTGAACTTGAAAATAATATATTAAACATAATTGATAGAAACAGAGTACAATTTCATACAATATGAAACAATCTTACCTTCTTTCTTTTGCTCAATTTCCTAAATTGATTCATAGACATCCCCCATTCATCGGAATCATCTATAAATAATATGAAACAATATTAAACAGTTTGGCATATTTAATATGAACAAGAACAAGGACACAATGATACATATCAGAGATGATTTTTCTGTGTCATTGTGTCATTGTGTCATTGTGTCACTGTGTCAACGTGTCAAAGTGTAATGTGTCCTATTGTAGCAAAGACAGTAATAAAAACAGTAATAGCGAAGACACAATGATGAAAGATCAGTGACACAATGACACAATTTTACAACATCATGAACATGCAATTTTAGTTACCATTTTTTGAAGCCTTCTTATTATGATTGTTTTTCCTTTTGCTTCGTTTCTCAGTTTTCTGCTCTTCAATTTCAGAAATTCTAAGAGATTGTGGTGACTTTAACACCAAATCAGATTTTAACATTGAATGGGATTCAGCAGAGTATACAGATGTTGACGACAACGACTCTAAAGAGGACGACGAAGACGGGGGCGAAGGCGACCCTGAAGAGGAGGACGGAGACGGCGTGATCTTCTTCCTGCTTCGTGTCATTTTCCAAATCGAACCGCACCTGATGTCAAACTCGAAGGGGCGACAATGGAGGCATTGCGATGGCGTGGCGACGACGTGGCGACAGCTTGGAGACGGCGTGGAGACTAGTTGGGAAACGATCGCCGATAGAAACCCTAGGTTCTCTGGAATCGCCGATGATCACCGTGGAATTGGGTCTCCTGTTTTTCTTTTGGGAGGTTTTGCGATTTTGAGAGGTTTTTTTTGTCAAATTACGTTTTCACCCCTCCGTGCTTTTCATATTGTAAAGATTAATCACTAATTTTTAAGGGTTTAATGGTAGCCATAGATGTTAATTTAAATGGAGATCTAAGGGTTATAAATCCTTCTTATCCTTCTTATTTAAAACCAACTTTTCATTATAACCTCACCCCTAAAGTCATAGCTTTACTTTAATTATTTCTGAGCCACCCAGCAAAGTCACGTCAAGGAATATCAAAATAGAAGTTAGAACCAAGTCAATTAATGAGAAAATAAGTATCTATATTGTATTCTTAAAATAAAAAAAATTAAAAAAAAATAATAAACAAAATTTGAAAAAGATAATTTTTTTTTGAACGGCCAACGAATGTCCCGGAAAACCCGGGGACTATTTACACCAGTTGAGCTCATTTCAGGGAAAATCCACCTCCGCGAGCGGCCGTGTGGTAAAACCTGGGAGCTCAGGGATCGAACTTGTGACCTTTCAGCCCCAAGTCTCCCCTCATCGCAATGCCCCTTCCAAAGTGCTGCCTATAAGAATCGAACCTGTGTCTCAAGTAGAGAACACAGACTTCCTACCACTACACCACAATGGAAGTTGCTTGAAAAAGAGAATAACAGAACAATTTAATCTATATTTTTGGTACTTTTAACGTGCAATATATACTTGTTATACCTATTCTCTTCCAATTAAATTTCTAGGTTTAAGGGTCAACAGTAAATAAAAGAGTAAATTACACAAAAGGTCCTTTATGTTTTACCCAAATTTCGGATTAGGTCCTTTAACTAAATTAGTTACATCAGACAACCTTTATGCTTCATACTAGTTTCGAAGAAGATCCTTTATCACTAACATGATTAAAATTACTCGTTAGATCAGGGGTATTTCCGTCATTTTATAACCTTTTTTTTAAATAAACTCTTTAAAACAAAAAATATCCCATTTAAAAACTCATCTAAATCTAATGTTTTAAAAAAAAAAACTCATCTACATCTGATCTATCGTCCAAGTTAGGGCTCCAATTTGAATCTCTGACATAGGCAAAAGAACGAAGAAGAATGTAACAACTAGACGGAAACGATTCCGCCGTGAGCATCAATGCCCGTCGATTCAACCACCTCTGTTGTCATCAACACTAAACGCATATCTGTGATACATCAGTAGCTTTATAACATAATTTAACCGTCGATTGTCGTTGCTTGCAAGTTTACATTCCTATTGCGAGATCTGGTGGATAAATGGATGAATTCGACATGTTCACCAAGGATTTCGGATTTCTATTACGATTCAATTTCCAAAGACTTGGTATCGGTGGATAATGGGAAGCGAAAACCTAAGTCCTACATCCAGTAGCAGTAATGATAAATAACTCCGACCAAGTGAAGAATTGGCTTTGATCGGAATCGAGATGGAGATGGATGAAGTTTCAGATGTTAATTAGGATGAGAGCGAGGTGGATTTTATCCATGAGTAATAGCGGAAGAGAGTGGAAGGGCTGGTAGGGTTCGACGCCGGTGAAGGGTGGTCGTCGGAGAGCAGAATGGCGGCGGCAGAAAGGGGAAAAATAGGCCGGCGGTTGCTAGGCTGAACTGACCAGGCTTTGGAGCCCTAACTTGGACAAGGATCAGATGTCTCGATGAGTTTTAAATGGGATATTTTTATTAAAATGACAGATATACCTCTGACTTAACGGATAATTTTAACCCTGTTAGTGACAAATGACCTTCTTTGAAACTAGTATGAAACATAAAAGTTGTCTAATGTAACTAATTTAGTTAAAGGACCTAATACGAAATTTGGGTAAAACATAAAGAACCTTTTGTGTAATTTACTCTAAATAAAATAATTAACTCGTGTATGCATAAATAAATTGGTCAATATCATCGTAATATTTTACTAACGGCTCATATGAATAAAATTAAAATATATGAAAAGGACGTCACAGGAGGCTTCTATGACATGGTATCTAATTTTTTGTGCTAAACAAACTTTTAATAAATATTTGAATGTATTTGTTTATAATTTTAGTATTATCATTATTATTTTAGTTTAACTATATTTATTTAAATTTTTATATAATATGTCCACCAGACATTTCTGAATAGCAAAACTAATATCTAAGATCAAATGAGAAATTGTTATAATATTGATATGAGTTAAATGATGTGGCGTACACCCCCATTCAAGATAATTCTATTTCCTAAATAGAAAATGAACCACAGTATTTAAAGGGTCAAAGCCGCGATGTGATGGGGGTTCCAAAGGCACCGTCTCGATAAGGTCCAAGTGGTAATATGTGACGACTGAGAATTTTTCTTTTCTTTTTCTTGTATCTAGCTCATTAACTTTTACCGCATTACGCAATTTTCGAGGACGAAAATTCTTCAACAAGGGGATACTGTAACAGTCCGTCTTTTCAGGTCATTTTCTGACATTAACTGAACGTAAACCGTATTAAATGTTGTGTGAACATTTATGTGATTGACTTTAGCAATTAGGGTTTTGAGTGATCATCACTACGAGCATGCACGAAAGTAAACGTTTGAAATTCTATAATATGCATTTTATGATTTTATGTGAACTTAAAATGAGTAGTAATGAATTATTATTTATATAAGTTTTATGGCACTTGAATATATATAAGTTATGATTTTATGTGATTTTAAATATATAATTGTGGAGTCATATTCCATGATTCATTTTAGTAAAACGAGATTTATATTTTCCTATTAACGTTATACGACTGATATATTTTGACGTTCCTCGTATACTCGTCGTGAAAAACAATTCCTGTTAACTCCATTAGAAATCCGTTAATACTCTTAAACTTTGAGGGACCCTTTTCGCCATTTCCTAAACATCTTTTCCTTTATAAAAACTTGTGGGGATTATTTTTTAGTAATTACCCTAAACCTTATGTCATCCTTGTAAGTATGTGAGGGAATAAATGTGTCAATACTCTATAGTCGATTTTAATGATAATTTACGGGAATTAAAGGCAGGGTCGATGATCGGGTTCAACCGATCATCACCATCACTCATCGGTTATAATTTCTTTTGGCCATCATAATCTAGTCTAATGATAAACAAATACCATTCACAACACCCTTTCTCTCTCGCAAACTCTCTGTCTCTATTTTCATTCTTTTTCCGGTGACACAATCCCACCAAGAAACCACCGAATCAGCACTTTTTTTACATCAAAACGCATCTAGCTTGCATCACCGACTAGAGGTATGTACTTGTCGACGTCTTCCGCTTTGCCTTACTGTGTTTTCTTTGGTCTCGCAATTTTCCGGTGACCGGAATAAAACTCCGACCACCTGAGTTCTTGAATGGAGAATATGACTCGCTACGGGTATGAGTTATAATTATCGATTCCGGGTTATAACGCATAGGGCCGGGTAGCCCAGTTGGTAAAATGTCCGCATGCTAACCTCAAGGTCGCGGGTTCAAGTCCCGGTCTCACAGTCTTTTTCTTTTAAATCCTTTTTCTCCCTGAAACTCAGTTTTGTCCACTCCTGTTAAATGAATACTTTCTGGTCGACTTTTAAATCAAAAGGGCCGCTAGCTGGATGGGTATATCGTTGTAATGAGACATAGAGGTCATGGGCTCGAACCCGGTGACCTCCTTGTTTTCCGTTTTTATGATTTTTGTGTTTTTTGAGCATTAGACCACTATGATTTGTACCAAAATTGTTGTCCATCGTGTCTTAAACCCATAAAAATATATTTAGGACCATTAAATCCCGTAAACCATATTTCGGGTTGTGAATTGTGTTTAACTTGTTATTTTAAATTAAAAATATAGTTCTAACATCTATGTATATATTGATATAAAATTTCTGGTTTTACATAAAAAGATAAAATATATATATTTTTTGAAAAGATTAATATATAAACTTATATCGTTGGATTTTATTAAAACAATCGGATACTTTATGATAACCTTTAATATATACAGATATATTGTTCTCGCAAATCCGTTATTAACGTCATTTGCACGTTTATTATATATATATATATATATATATATATTTGGAATCCTTGAACTTAGAAAACATATATTGATATATTGTATTTTTCTCGCGTTATTTCGATAATCGCTAAGATTTAGCACACGTGCCATCCTCGACTTGTTTTGGACTTTACGATCGTTGATTTTGTCGGTTACGTTAGACTTAGTCATTTTGCTTGAACACACACTTATACTTGTATGCTCGTTAGGTGATTGATTGCTTTCGCAAGACCCGTTCTTGCTACTTGATTAACTGTTTATCTGGAACTTTGCTGTGCAACCTAAGGTGAGTTTCACGGCCCCATTTTACTATTTTGGATCCTGTTGAGGGAGATTAACATTCATGATTTACACACTGAGATAATTAGACTTTTATATATCACACGATTACTTATTACTGAGGCACACTAGACAACAAAGTCCTTCTCATGGTACCGTTTGTATTTGGTGATGATAGCGAGAAATGTAATGTAGTACTACTGGGTTTGACAAACCCCACCCGGGTCAGTTGCGCTGACACGATTGGATATCAAACGGGTGTTATATTCGTCCTCAACGTAACAAGGAAAACTATAAACAACTGTCAGCTTCGGTGACCATCACGTGCAAAGTTCATGTATATGGCTAGCTAGCTATCTGATATATATTAGTGATTATGCCCACACAACTTGAACTGTTTTTGAACTGATAAACCTATGAACTCACCAACCTTTGTGTTGACACTTTTTAGCATGTTATTCTTAGGTTGCAGATGTTCGAGTACCACGAGTACGCATGCAGGAGACTTCAAAACCCTTTTAGTGTCTTTGAACAAGCCACGTCACCTTGGGTGACGATGCCTTTACATAAATAATTTAATTGTATTTATGCTTCTTCAATTGTAACACTCTGAATTTATATTTAATGAAATATGAAACATTTTTATTATTTACTGATCGTTTGGTGTAACTAATGAACTGCGATCCTGGTTTGTCACGTTCCCAGCGGTGGTATTCCGCAAGTGGATTTTTGAGGGTGTGACAGATTGGTATCAGAGCCTTTGGTTACAACGAACTAAGATTCATCTTAGACTGTAACTGTTTTGCATTAGTTTCACTTAAACATTTCTCTCATGCATCGTGATACTCACTCCTACACGCACCTGGTGCCGGTTACTCTTGAGTTATTTTCCTTAACCTCTCTGCGCCGTGTACCTCTTGGTTCACATCTATGGACGAAGAGACGTCGAATCAGATCAGAGGATCGCATCTTTACTCTTAACAAGTCGTTTGCTACTCAGGATTATTCTAGACTGAAGGACTGGGTGTGGTACCCAGATATTGGGCGAATGCTTACGTAGGAAAATGGTGTGATACCTCTTCCTATACTTAAACCTTTTTCTCCTAGTGTGTGAGATTCTTGTTGAACCTGACCTATCGGCATCGCTGGACTCTCATGGTGTAATCATGACGTCCTAATAGTGCGATCATTCAACTTCAGTAGTAGCAGCATTGTGTAGATTTAAGTGGTTTCCTATGGGGACACTTGTGGCTACCTTCGTTATTCTTATCTTTTCACATTTGCCCTGATCTTCTAGATCTTTCCCTTCTAGTTTCTGTCGCATTGTTGCGTTGGAATGAAGTAACTTGAATGAGACTCTTATAAACTAATCTTGGGTCATTGTGATAAATCTTATTTAAATCCTGTTGAGCTAAATTCCTGGCTGACTCGCTTCGGGTGGGTTATTCCAAGTAAAGCGAACATGTTGCTCTCGAGACTTTTCCCTGTAACGAATGTGGTCAAGATAACCTTGGGTTAGTGACCCCATCCTTGATACCCACTATGAGGATATCTTATATGTACTCCACGATACCTGGTAGCTGAAGTAAGAGGAAATAGGGTGACGATGTTGTTGGCAACAAGCTTTGGTTCGCACAATAAAATCAGCAGTACGAATCCTCTATGGGAACTTCACAAGGGTTTTTAGCCAAGGAATACGTTTCAGTGCTCGCAAGGTATATTTTATATAATTCTTTTATCCAATGTGGTCTGGGAAATCGTTCGGTGAATGTATATCCAAACCTTCTCATGATCGTAAAGTTCCATAGATTGATGTGGTAGGTAAAGTCGTAAAAGTAGGATTGTGATCCAAGATAAATTCAAACCAGTCAAAGGTCTCGTTGAGAGGGACCGTATTTAGGGGGAAAAAAACTTATCATTAAAATGAACTGGTGAAACGATGTCCTACCAGGACCAATATTCGTAATATGCTCCAAAAGGTTCACAAATGGATTAGAATCCAATAGTAAAAAGGGATCAGATCAGGTGTGATAGCGTTTACAAGGAGGAAGGACTTTCAACCATCCAGTTGAGACAAACCTGCTCGACATTTGGATGTCATGGGGTTTAAGGTAAGATATTGCATCCTTTACAACCATCGGCTTGCCATTTCGGATTCCCCAGGATTTCCATACACTGTAAATATCCATACACTGGATATTTTCATCGGAAATAGAGGACTTCAAGTTTCTCCCATACGCTTGCATGTAAAAGGGGCAAGAGATTAAAAAGCTCAGTACATTACACAACAAAAGGTGTAGGTATTTCCATTCACAAGACGAATGGAATGCGTAAGGTTTTCTATTCTCGTGAAGATCGTCGAGAGTTTGGCACACGTAGTGCGAATATCATAAAGCTTCAGATCTCAAGACGGTCAAAATTTAAACAGGCCACGAGGTTTAAGTTCAAGCTAGGGGTTCATCAATGAAAGTTTTCTGAAAAGGATGGTGAGGATTCGTGTACCAACAATTTGTTGATAACTTTTAGGACAGGAGCATTAAGAAATGTACAAATGTATGGATAACTTGGTGTACTCAATGCGTAAGAAATGAAAATACAGGTCGATGGTATAATTAACTTTTGATATCAAGAATTTCATTCTCGATGGGTGTAAATAGGGTCTCCACAAAAAGATTTGCATTGTTACTGCGATTGAGGTACAAGTAGTCTCATCATCAACGTTGTGTAACTAGTAGAAAAGTTAACCAAAAGTGTAACACCTTCCGGCTCAAAGCCTGAAACTCATCAAAAATATAAAAGGATTGCAAAAGCACGGGAATCAGAAATTGTTGGTTGTTAAATCGTAAAAGGTTCGAATCGTGCGGACAAAAATTAATCGCACAGGTTCAAAAGGTAAATCAGAATAGTCATTACGTTAGAACTGGAAATCGTCAGTTTGAAAATCAGGAAAGCTTTTCACTAAAATTACCCCCATTAGAGAAAAAAATATATGCTTGCGGTAAGGTAAGCAGTGTGGTTTGACTAATAGCTAGTAATGGTAGGTTGCTAGTACACTTTCAAGGTGCTGGTAGTGTGGTGGGTTAGCTGCGGTACACCCTATATATAACACATTGGTGGCACGCTGAATGTGGAACAGTACCGGACCAAGGGTTGACTTTAGGGTCATATACAAAAACCTCATCTTGAGAAACTCCATCCAATAGGACTATGTCCTCGACAAAACTGCTTAATGCTACTTTCTCCGAGATTATAGATATCCCTTATGTATTTCTACAAAAGAGACATGCCCGAAATAATCAATCCCCATACTTTTGGAAAACTCACCTACGTGAGTTCTGACGCCGGTGAACATCAACGTTTTGAAAATCATAGATTTTCCCTTATGAATGACAAACCACCTGATCGAATGATCAACTCCGACTTTTAGATGCATGTGTAAGAAATAAATCGACGTTCGTTTAAGGGACACTACTTTTGGGTCGACTGCCTGTTTCTATAAACTC